>JAEBDU010013311.1:3737261-4247977 GCA_016802625.1 Heliconius numata
CGTGTAGGCTAGTTGAGCCTACACGCCTGCCAACCTGCCGCGTTTACAGTCGCGCGCTTGTGCGTCTATTATAACTTATTTTTGTTATTTACATATCCGTAAGGAGATTTTATTTCCGCTACAGTAAGGTAGTTAGGTAAGGTAAGAACGATTACATTCTTATGCTTGATAACAATTTAAAAAAATTAAACATTAAAAGTGATTAAATACAAATTTTTAAATATTTAGATTTTTTGTTTTAGATATTTCTACTTTTACTTTATATTTCAGGTATGACGGAGCACGTCGAAAATCAGTTATTAGCAATGAGTGCACATCTCATTAAAATACAAGGTTCTGCCACTCAGGTATGAAAATATTTTCAGCTTCACTCTTTTTTTCCGTATGTAACAGGGAATGCGGAATTTTAGGATATTGTGTGTTGAGTGGTAGAAACCAATCCCACGCTTTGTCTCGCCAGAGCAGAGAAACGATAATAATTATTTCCTCAAATGGAAATTGAACTTACAATCACCACGTTTAAAGTAACTTGCTGTTGCACTGCATGGCATTGTATAGCAATTTTTTTTTATTATAATCCAAATAAATATAAATTTATTATTTGTGTTTTGTATAATATGTATTATACGATAAATAAACTTATAATTTAGTTAGTAGTACGAGTATATCATAAGATTTATATTTTTTATGTTATTGTATTCGAATTATAGACATAATGTATAAACTATTATTGTCTTTTTTTTTATATATATATTTTTTCTTTAGAATATAACAGACGCACCGGGTAGATTAATACTAAATGGAGGTGGCCTCTCTAAAACTTCAACACTAGATGAAACAAGTCACACACCGGACAGAATGTACACTCAAAGTGTCAATAGGTAAGATTAATTTAAACTAGCGACCCAAAAGTGGCTTCGCCCGCTTAAACTTAAAGACAAATTATATAAAATGTGAGTGGATATTTTAATTTATTCGTTTTGGTAACAAGAGCGCAAAGCGCAGCGTTGAGTTCCGCAAGAAACAATGTTTTGAAAATTTGGCGGAAAGTGAGAGAGTCTTAACACTAGACAGTGTTAATATTTTATACATACGATACCTCATGAGATACCTAAGATGCTATAATATATTTAATAGATATAATGCTATAGAGTAAGTTATAAAGTGAAGTAACTTACTCAATTGAAAGTTGCACGAAACCACTAACTTACTTTTCATAAAATCATAAGTATATATATCATAAAGATTCCTAATTAAATTAAATGTCAATTTTAGGCGTTCCCATAAAACGTCCTTGTCGAATGAAACTCACATGAACACGGAATGGCAACACATGTTCGGACAAACTCAAGAGCAGGGTGTGGTTAAGGGTAAGTAATGTATGCATGATATTAAATTATTTAAGGAATCGTGGCGTGTTTCTGATTCGACGAATGATTTTTTTTGCATTAATTGATTATTTTTTTACCGCTGTTTGTCCTGGCAGCGTGTGACACCGTGTCGCAGTCGGGCGCGCACTCATGTGTGGGCGCGAGCGCGGGCGCGGCGGGCGGTGTGAGCGTCAGCCACCAACACTCGCAGATGGGGCATAGCGCTAGTTACGTGCAGTGTGAGTTTGCTATTTATTATTATTATTATTTGCTTAGAGACTATCTGTAAATTACGTCTCACCTTAAAAGGAGTGGAGGGGGTTAAGGAAGTATGACGTTGTATGACAAAGGGTCCTAAATTTCTTGACAAGTCATTTCATAATATAATATATCAACATTATGGTTGAGACTGTTTTTTCAATTTAGTAATCTACGTATGTGGCGACTTATTAGGTATGATATGCGTGTAAAATAATGTTTGGAGGACCCCTTATCATTGTTTCTTATTGCAGTTAAATATTTACTTGAGGTTAGGGTAGTATATGATATATTCTGAGTGCGTGGGCTAACTCTGACCGCAGGTACAATGGGTAACGTCATAATAATTAACGTAATATAAGCTCTAGTTTACTTCGACAAATAACCTATAAGAGTTTTTAATTTTATTCGAACTTACGAATAAAAATTTCTAAGATTTCATTCAATTAAATCAATACAATTTTATAAATTTATCCTTTACAGACAGCATGGCGCCATGTCGTGTAGAGTTACGAAATCTTATCTCTCGTATGCAACAGAAATTCCAGAAATCGTTAAGGTTAGTACGTTTATGAATTTCTTACTCTATTTTTTTCGGTCGAAAATCAAATAAATTATTTTATAATTTAGAAATATTAGCAAATTAATGCTTGCATTAATGCATAATAAAACACGATGCAATGTAATAGAGGAGACTACTGAAAGAAATATTTTCTCTCTCTTTTATTGATTATATTTACTTAATTAAATGATTAATTTCTATTAAGAACTCACGATGACAATGTGGAAATCGGTGAGGATCTACTACCACCACCCACTTGGAGACCCGGGAATCAACTGCTGGCGTATTTACATGAACATAAGTAAGTATAAAATATCATTCTTATTAGTATTTAATCGAGGCTAGTCGTAGCGCCGGGGCACAAGCGTGTGGCTGAAACGCGACAAGTTGTGGGTTCGGTTCTTATTCGAGGATTTTTTTAATATTTAAATAAATGATGTTGAGAAATAATTAAAAATATTTTACGCGATATAAACCGGCAATCTATTGTAAACTAACTTATGGTATATGACATTGCGACGATGTTAATGAGACGAGACTTAAAACCAGAACAAACGTGTAAAAAAGCTATTGTTTTGGTCATTACTCCTTACTTTCAAAAATAAAATATAGTATACATATTGCATTCTCATTTATAAATACCTAAATATATTTTCCATTTATCCAGGGCCCGTGTGAATCAGTTAGTTCGTCTGCCCGCATATAAAAACCTGTTTGGTTCGTGTTCCGACGACGGCACGGTGCGGCTGTGGGACGCGGCCAAGTTGCAAGGACACGCTTATGTTAATAAGTGAGTTTATTTTTTGTCTGTGCAAACCAGGCGTGGCACAGGGTCACAAGAAAACGCTCAACACGCAATGCCTCAAAGAGAGAACAGAAATGTTTTAATGGGGTACGGAATGTCTCAAAACTACATTCCCAGGTTCCCTCTGCCTATACTGCTTTAGTAGTATTTTTGTACGTTATTGATATCTATGTATTACTGCTTCACACGAAATACAGGTATGGATAAACATTGTGAAATGAAAAAAAAAAATCCTACGTCTAAACTGTTGAGGTATCTTGATTAATTTCTTTAGATATGGGTTTGAAATATTTTACCCTATATGCTGTTCTCGTAAAAGCAGCGCTGACGCTTCCATATATAAAATTCTTCCTTGCTGTATATAAAATTCTTCTTTAACCGATCACACTCTACAAATCATTTATTTCTCTATTTTCCAGGTCTAAATCTATGTACAACAGAAGTGCGGGTCCGGTCATAGCTCTGGCCGCGTGTGAGGGAGGACACTCTTTAGTGGCTGCGACGCAGGAGGGATCTATATTTGTACTTAGGTATTTAATTTTATTTTTATAATTAAATTTTTATTGTGAGGCGGTGATATTATAGTTTTTTGGCAAAACTTACAATTTGACGTTATTTGATATTAGTTTGGTCCTGAGCAAGATCGTATGATCATTTAGGAATTTTCAACTAAATATGTTTTTAATTTTGACTCAAAATATTATCGTTTTATTTTTTACCTTTACAGACCAGAGAGTGGTTCCTCACGCATGAGTCTGTCTCAGTGCCGGCAGCTGTCGGAGGGAGGGTGCGCGGCTCTAGCAGCGGCAGGGGGGGCGCATGCCGGTGTCATATCATATGCGACTTTAAACGCCGCAGTCGTTGGATGGGATTTGAGGGCTCCGGGTAGGTAGGATTGTACAACTTGCTGTACAATTTACATTTTTTATGGTTCTACGTTTTGTCTCATACAGAAACGTAGGCCAAGAGAATGTAGTGTGACGAGAATGTAGTGTGACGAGAATGTAGTGTGACGAGAATGTAGTGTGACGAGAATGTAGTGTATGATTCCACTGTCCATTTTATTTAGTGGCAGAACTAATCGCCGTATTTTTTCTTATCAGAGCGAGAAAATGAAAATAATTAACTTTTTAGTAAATTTTAATTACTAATTGATTAAGTAATGTAATGGACGACAAATTAATAAAAGTAATTAATTTGAAACAAAAAATATACATATAAGAACAAATAACAGAATAATAAGTAATCAGTTTATATGACTGTTTTTGTTAATATACAATATTTGCAAAATATTTTAGAGTAAAAAAATATAAGATATTTTCATTAGTTCCGTTCTTGCATCACAATAAAAATTATAATCTTGTTTTTACTAATCTCTACATATTATACAATACAATTAACCACTTTAACCTAGGCAACGCGTGGAAGCTCCAAGGAGATCTGAAACAAGGCGTGTACACGTGCCTGTACGCGAGCAGCAGCGGGTACCTGGCGGTGGGCACGTCGAGCGGCGCCATCTGCGTGTGGGATCTGAGATTCGGATTGCCCATCACGTCCGTGAAACATCCTAATTGTGAGTTTAATCGTGATTTTACGGTACCTATTAACGCCACCGCAGTTGCACATGAAAAAAGCAGATCTTATTCATTACAGAACATATTTCTGCATTCTCCACATTTAACGTGTTCAAAGAGCTGCTGTGTATTTTATATTTATCAATTTCATTAAGGTCGCATGTTGCCTCGTGAAATCCATTCGGACAGGAAGTTAGGTAAATGTTCCGCAGTAGAAACTAATTCTCCGGGCCTTATATCGTGGATGACGGGGTAGGGTTGGGTTATGATCGTGTGGTGCGGTTTTGTTGCAGCGGAGCGCGTGCGGCGCGTGGTGAGTGCGGGGCGCGGGTCGGGCGTGTGGGCGGCGGGCGCACGCGACGCGCATGCGTGGTGCCTCGAGTCCACGCAGCGCACGCACGCGCTTTGGCCCGCCACCGCCGGCGCACAACCGCTGCACTACGGGCCGCTGGTGAGGCACACACATATACATTCATACTCACACTGAACGCGACTTCGTTTTATGCAGACGCCCGTCTCATGGCGCTCAATGTTCGCTACAGTCTTCAGTCTTCTAGTCTAACTTAGACCAGTGCTATACGCTAATAATCAAAACAAGATAAGTTTCATAAATTGACTAAGAAAAAATCGGACAAGACAAGACTCTATTATTAGATTTAAAAAAATGAATTTAAATTTAATTTATCATGATATTTAAAAAAATGTCTTCACTTTACAAGAGTCAAAAACAAATTTTTTTTTCGTTTCACTAAATATATTTTTTTATAAACATTTATTTTTATTGACATACATTTTTTTAATGAGCACATCATTATGTACCTACACAAATGCACAAAATCCACTTTTCTTCAAACATTCGATTATCCGAATGCTCAACGAAAACAATGAAAGCGATTAATCGAAGCTCTATTGTACTAAAAAAATTAAATATTTCTTACCACAGGCGTCTCACTACATAAGCGCAGTATACTGCGGCACCCGTGATGGTAACAAGTTCCTCATAACGGGAGGATCGGATCAAAGACTCAGATACTGGGATCTACAGCATCCAGAGGATTCTCATGTGTTGTTGAATGCACCGCACGATCAAATGCACTCCATTAAGTACAGGTAAGCTGTTTTTATCTTAACTATTATTATTTTTCATTTTAATGATGACTGGCGCATATGGCGCAACGACAGTGTCTTACTGTAAAAACGATGGCTGTGGAAACGACTCGGAGAATTTTTTTTTCCATTACTGACCTCTGGTAAATCTACGTGCGACGTGGAGTTCCGCCACTCAATACTTGATGTCTCGATTCTGGCAGTAAGCAGACCAAGAAGGTTCTAGCAATAAGTTCCCTCTGCCTACCCTGCTTTATGCACGATACAGCGTCAAGCTAAAAAAAATATTTAACAAAAACTTTAAAAATTATAAAAATCATAATTTCAGGAGTAGAATAATCGACGGTACAACAGTAATACAAGAGTGCGCCAAGTCTAATATTTCCACTCCCGTCATAGAGGACAACGTGTACCGCACGGTGGAGTCGAGGAGCTTCTATCACACCGCACCCATCACAGATATAACGCTAGTTGAAGGGAGCAAATGTTACTTGGTCAGCTCGTCTGCAGACGGTGTGATTAATGTATGGAAGTAAAAGAAAAGAGGTCCAAAACGTTGACACCACATGAGTTGACATGTTATATATGTAATTCTAGTTGAAGGTAATAAATCCTACTTAGTGAGCTCGTCCATTGATGGTGTGATCGACGTTGGATTTTGGAAGTAAAAGGTCATGATTTTGGAATTCTCGAAGACCTATTTGATGAGACTTATGTAGATGTGAACTTCATTAGTATACCATAATTTAAAATTTATATATTTTTATGCTATATACTTTGTCAATTTTTAAAAATAATTTATTATATTTTATGTTTTTTCGTCATCGAGTTCCGTCACTACACAATGCCTTCAGAAGGAATGTGGGGTACTGCAGTATCTTAATGAGAACGGAGTGTGGTAACACTAGGTTACTTCTACCTACTCTGCTTTGCGTGAAGCTATAAAGAACCTTACTTTCATACTGCATAACTGTACTTATAACTACTACACATATAACTCTAGTTGAACGGAACAAAAGTTAAAATATGTATTTATGAAAATTGAAGAGTGAGGTGATCATTATTTTAGGATTCAATTACCAGACGTAAATGATAAAACTATTGTATATTCTTAGCTTTTTGTTATTTTTTGAAATATATTTTTTTTAGTTTTCTATGTTTCACGTTTCTTTAAAATGTTGATACAAACCTTTAAACACAATTCTATGGAAATTCTAATCTGATGACATATTATTATGCTTTCGTCATCATTTTTTTAATACTTTTTATTGTTCGATAAAAATGTACTTTCAACTGTAATAGTAGTGAGTAAACTATTAAACATATTAAATCATAAATTAATGTTAATTTACATCTTTTTTTATATAATCTCATTCTTTGCATATTATATGCATTTATTTTAGCAGAAATTAGGTCTTTAACAGCGACTTTATTTTTTTAGTGAGCACTCATGTTGTTACAATGTTAGAATAAAATGTTATAGCAGCGGTTATTTTTTTTATTATCTTTAAAAAAATATTTTTACACCCATCATAAAAAAAATAATTGAAATCATATTAAAATACAAAAAAATTGAGTCATTTTTTATATCAAATTGAATGTTTCTTTTTAATAATTGTAATAAAACATTTACATCAAGTTAATTTAATGCCTAACTCCTTCATAATTAAAGCGAGATTTTTAAATTATTAATTATATAGGAATAAGTATAGGATTGAGTTTTGTTTTGTGGCCGTCGTGACGCAATAGGAGAGCAACTAATTATATAAACACGATGAATTCGATTCCCACTCAGGGGGAATTATTATCATTGCCTCTCAATATTCAGACAGAGAATGGAGTGTTTTGACACTATGTTCTGTTTGCCACTATAACATGTGAAGCTGCTCTTTTGTCACTTAATTATTAAAGTTATATAATATGATATTCTAGTTATTGATAATAGAAACGATATGAGAATATTATTTCTTTATCAGTTTTATTGTTATGTAAAATTTGCTCATTGTGATTGTATTAGATATAATAGACATGCTATATATATTTATGTGCAATAAAATTTTATTGTTTTACCTATAAAAAGTTGTTTTTTTTATATAAGATTTAATTTAAGTCTTTCAATATGTGAGTAGTTTTTGTGGGGGGCGGTAGCGCGTAAGGTGAGGTGGAACCGATGAAACTAAATCTTGTTTTAAAGTATTCTGGAGTGCAAGGATGGAACATAATAGTGTAGAGAAGTGAAATTATGTGGAGATTACGCTGATGCCTGATAGTGAGCCATTTGAGTTGGATCCTATGCATTGTAATATGTTATTATTATATTTTTATTTGACAAAAAAATATGTTAAAAGAAATTTAAAAAAGCTTTCAGTGAAAAGTCACCTCTTTATCTTTTTTATAAAAATGTTTACGCTTTTTTAGCTTCACGTTGTAGCTGGGTAAAAACTGGGAACCTAATGTTAACTCTTCGCCGATCTGGAGGCATTACGTGTTAAGTAGCGGAACCCAACGCCGCGCTTTGCCTCGTTACTATAGCGAAAAAATGAAATATTTCAAGTGTGTTCGACCCACAACCAGTCGTGTTTAAAGTCGCATGCGTGTGCCATGACTCTCCTTACATATTCCAATGTTGAATGTTCCTTTAAACTTTCAAGGTAAGGAATAAAGAAAACAAATATCACTAAAAAATCTCAATCAAGATCATAAATATAACGTGTAACTGTACTTTAATAAGTTATATGTTAATTCTGAAATTAATGTTTTATTTGCATAAAATAAAACAGGATTTTACTTAAAATAATTTATTAATATTTTTATAATATTATACTATAATACACTTAAATTACGCCTATAGTATATTTCAAAGTATCTTCAATAAATTCGCAATATTTCATTAATTTCTAATGTATGTTTTTTAATAAAAAAATTCTAGCCATACTTTACTTAATAATCTGATTTTAAAACTTACTCTATCAAATTGACACTGCCAAATGATTTACTAAATAGATTTATATAAACTAATACAAGAGAGTAGAAATAATACACATATCGTCGGGGATAGTGCAAATCCGCGTAACTAGCATTGGATAATTTCGCGTAACTGACATTTGTAGCTAAATCTCAATTTCACGGCCATTCGACGTAAGATCCCGATTGGCAGCCTCCTGTTTGATGGGATTTTTTTTTCGACCAATATAAAGCTAGTTTTCGCCTAAAAACAATACTGCGTATTTATAATCGACAATTAACAGTACCGCGTAAGTCTTCAAGTGTCATTAGAAGTGTATTTTGTAGTTTATTTTTGCTGTCAAACTCCGTCAAAACACATTAAAACAAGTAGAGCTTACTAAAGAAATCGCTGGCACGCTCGAAACGTCATAAATTAAGAACTGAACTGAACTGAACTAAAGAAATCGAAGCTCTATCTTGTTGCGACACAACCACTTTTAGATAGATAAATCTCTTTATTGCATACATATAGAAAATAAAATATTTTACAAGAGAAATATAGACCAATATTGAAAACAGATAAAATTAAAAACACAACACAATAAAGACATTTAGCGCATAGAGGCAGTATGCAAAGGCGACCTTATCACTACTAGTGATCTCTTACAAGTATAATTAAATAATATTAAGATTTATTTGTATCTATTCCTTTTTACTTTTCACTTTTAGTGCATTCTGCTTAGAAAGTCCCAAATTACTGTCTATTTTCTGAAATAACCAATGTTGCATCGGTAGCATCAACATCAACATGTAGCAATAATGATTTGTTTCCTGAAAGAATCCTGGAACGTGAGGCTGCCATTGAGGCTGAAAAAAGATGCATGTGATCTATGTTGTTCATATAAAGCTGGTACAATTACTTAACAAATATATCAACTACATGTGTCACGTAAAGATTTAGCAAATGAGAAAAGACTTTAGATAAAGAGGCTGCAAAATGGAAATGGAAAGCGTCACGTAGTAACAGCCGATTTACAAGCTGTGAAATTATGTCCATTTTTGAAAGCTAGTGCATTGTATTTTAAAATGAAGTTAATTGTCCATATAAAACGCTATTGGTTTAATGAGACAACATCACATTTAAAAGCTTCCACATGCACTTCCTTTTTTGTCGATTATTTGAAGAAAATCATAGAAGAGAGTACTAAAAACGTCGTAATTTATATTGATGGTTTACATCACAAAACAGAAACATCATAGTTTCAAACGCGCTTCCGCATTTTTTTAGAAAAAGACCATACTCAAATGGAAGTGGATTCAGTTCACTACATAATAGAAAGTTAAAACATCGGGAAATATTTTTATATAGTCAATACTCCTCAGTTACCAAAGAAGCTAGCCTGAATCCATTTCCATATGAAGTAGTAACGTGTGACCACACTTTTTTCAAGGATTATAGCATTAAAAGTAATCTTATTTATGATACAATCCGCCCTGGAAGAGGGGCTGGTACAAAGTGCGGCAAAGTGGTTTTATTGAAAACAAACTGAACTAATTTCAGCTATTACTACAAATACCAAAAAAATATTACCCCATTTATTCCTTATTCACTATACTTTATTCTTATCTAAGAAAATGACTGAGACAAAGTTTCTTTATATAAGGTACCTGAAGAATCTATTATTGTTATTCATATATTAAATATATAACAGTAATTTGCTTTTAAATTTACTGATAATTTATTTTCTGAAAAAGCTCTTGGTCTTTTGTGTATTAGTACTTTGAAATTATTTATACTTGTAATACTTAAAGTTGTATAAAAGGCTGATAAAGAATCGCTCAAAGCTGATTTAAAAGTGTTATTGATAGTGTATTTTCAATTTTATATTTAAGGGGGATTGTTTAAAAAAATACATTAATTAATAAATAATAAATTCTTCATTTTATTATTAAATATTATTTGGAACAATAATTGCACGTTTGATTTTAAAACCGTGTAACTAAATGTCAGGTTTCAATTTAATAAGATCGTGATCAAATCAAATCAGCGTAAGTGGCGTGTCGCTTAAATTAACCACTTGTTAACCACTGTAAAGGATTGTGTATGACAAAAATATGTAGAAAATACCAATTATTATTCTCTATGTTAAAATGAGACCACTTGGACTTAAATTAACGATGTTATAAAGTTTTAACCTCCTCCTGTAAAATCTGATCAAATGCAGATACGCGCTCCCCACCTGTGGTACATACGCGGTTCTGCACTATCCCCGACGATATATATTAAATTTTTAAAAATATTAAGAACAAGATGCATTTTTTATGTATAAAACAGACGATAAAGTTTTATAAAAAGTAAAACAAAATTAAAAACAATATATGAAATTGAAGTGTTTAATTAAAACATTAAAATCGACAGAATAATAATAATCATTGAATTAAAAAAAAAAAATTGTAAATGCAAACAAAAACATTGTACTTATACAAATAATTGTCATTGTCCATAATAAAAACATATTATATTAAAATAACTTATAACTTTGAGACTTTTGATGGCCAAGTAAAAAATATAGTATATGCACATGAATATAAAAAAAAATACCATTGCCAACTCTAATAAATCTGGAAAGCTTATTATAAATAAAATATCACAAGACACCAATTTTACAAGAATTTTCACATAATATATGTGTATATATATACACATACAATTATATACACACTGTTGTATGACTGTGTGAATTTACACTATTGTTAATGTATTTCACTATACATATTAAATTATCTATATTTAAATGTTTAGTGTAGAACTTTGATATGAGAAACAAATCCTTTTCTTGTTGTTAAAGTTGCACCATAAATAATCAGACCATCGCACATCACCTTCTCAGTCTTCTGGTGACAGAATAGCTCAATTGGCAACAGTGAGAAAAATTATGTAAATATGAAAAATAATGTATTGTGCAATTTGTTAATTATTACTATCCTTTACTGGTGCTTTCATCTTTTTTGTCATTTTCTGAATCTCTTGTAAGAGCATCAAGATCCATCGTTTGAAATTTAGGATTTTGTGCATTTGAAGCAAATTCCACAAAAAGCTCTTTGAGAAATTTAAGGTCTTTTGTCAATGATTTAACTTTCTCCTCTAATTCTTGATTCTCTGCTTTTAATTTTGTAACTCGTGTAAATGTCTCTTGCGTTCTCTGCTTCGACTTGTACCTGCTTTTCTTTACAGCCTGTGAATGAATACAATTTAAAAAAATTAAATATTATTGAAAGAATGGTAAACAAAACAATGGTAAACAAAGTATTGCGCAATAAAAATTAAATGGATGTTATACGAGATTCAATTGATATTAATGACGTAATAATTTCTCATCCATAGAAAGTATACAAATATTGCTTTCAACTATAGAGGCATCCTTTTTCAGTTTTATGAAACTTGTACAGCTTTATTAATATTTATGTATATTAATATTATTAAAATATAAATCTTACCTCGTTATTTCGATCTCTTCGTCGCCTATAGTCATCGTCATCGTCATCGACGTCGCTATTTCCTTGTCTCCCGCGTTTAACAGGAGGCATGTCCCAGGAGTTTTCTAAGATCATCAAAATTTATTTAATATATCGCTCCAGGAACATGTATCGATGCCCTGTATACTTTTTCTGTTGTTTACTGTCGCTTTACACTTAGGAAAAACCTAATGAAGCAATAATTATAGAGCAAAATATGACGTAATTTTTTCTTTAACAACGAAATTCACAATATTCTCGATTTCACGGTCAAACTTATTAGAATGTTACGCAACAGCAATTATTTAATTATATTGGAGGAGATAAGTAAGTAAACTTTTTGTTTATAAAAAATATTCACTGAGTAAACAGTAAACACTTGCTATGTAAACTGTGAACTTGCAGTTGTGATTGTGATTCGTGAAGTGAAGTCACAGACAAGTAAATGTGTTCTGTGGTCACAGACCACATTTACTCAAGTGAGTGAAGTGACTAGTGTTGTCGATCGAAAGTGGACTTTCGATAGGCTATCGATATTCTATCGTCGATATATAAGTCGATTGACAAAAAGTATTGGGATATATAATGTGTTTTTACGCCCTAATGTATCTCATAAATTCTTGGAGATATCGAGTTGAAATTCAAACCATATATTTAAAACTACAGTCCCTTCATTTCTACATTTACTTAATTTAAGAAAAGATTTTATAACAAAATAACCGTGTATTTCCAAATTACGAAGGGAATACAAGTTACTTCTGGTCGACTTGGAATTATGAGATCAGTCAGTATCTACAGATAGTACATACATTTGGAATTAAATCCTAAAAATATTAGCCTTAAAAGGGGGGCAATAATATATGGTATAAAAGCCGCTATTTCCAGTGACGTATCTGACGAAAGAGCCCTGCCTTTGCTTGAATTTTAAAAGAATCTCGAGGCCTCTAATGTTTGTATGGAACTCACGCTTGTCCGGATTTTTTATTCATTGATGACGATATGTGTAAAAAATATCAATGTTAGACGCTTCGATGCTTCGATGTTTGATAAAAATCGATCCCTAAGCCGCTCACAGGGCTCACACCGAGGTATTGTAATAAGTTATAGTAAAGGGATACTAGAGTTATTTTTTGGAACTCAAAATTGATTTAAATAATTTACCTAATATTTTTTTAATATAATTTTTAAGAAGTTTAAAAATTGCCAAATATTTTTTTTATTCTTATTGAATAGTACAAGCTTGTATTACGCATATTGAACGTTTATACAGTATGATGATTCATCTGTGAATATTGTATATAGATAAATATTATCCTTCATTAGTTATTATTGTAAGAAAATAAAATGTGGGATATTATTAGAAAAAATTGTAGAAAAATAAAACACATCAATACTCTTCAGACCACAATATAATTCTTTCTTAACATTAAAACTCTAACGAAGTACGTAAATCTTATTTACACAAATGGAAGCATCCAATGCTAACAACCTAATACTGTAACGCTAACCATTTCAATACACAATTATAAGAAAAAACGAGAGAAATCTACTTCATTCTAATCAATTAACCATTCATTCCTATTATGCAACAGTTTTTTTAAACTTAGCAATATTTGAACATTTTAAATGCACTGCTTACATTAGTACAGACATATATGTTGATTTATATCACAGAAATAACGAAGTGAGAAAGAAAAAGCAGTCTTGTAGAATAAATGCTTAGGAAAACAATTTTTGATATAAAACACACAAAAGAAAAATTAGGAGCATTTTAAAAATAAAGAGTATGTCATACTACAATTTAGTAGTAAGTATATCACAACAAAAATGAAATTATAGAAATAATAGTAAAATCGAAAAATACGTACAGTTTGTGTATAAAAAAAAATGATTTTCTACAAATCTACGAACTATGGTATATAAGAAAAAATTGAGTTAAAAAAAATAAAATAATAATACACGAAAATTTTAAAGATTACACAAGTGACTAATAACTATGGTAATTAATTAAACAAGGCTAGTAAGTAATATTTACAATTAGACCGTAATCAACTGTTACATCAATTTGTTTTAGAATATTATTCGTTTATGTGATATTGTCATATTTCTCTCAATTAAAAATTATTTATAATTCCTATATAGTTATATTTGTAGGCGAATTGTACTTGTTCGTCTTAAATGGTAAAAACGGGTATTGACATTGTCTCTAAGTATACAGGGTGGAATTGTCAGCGCCACTTTAAATGAAACCACAGTTTTAACTACTCTATAAAAGCCTAATATAATTCGGAAAAAAAATAATTCTCAAAAATGAAAAAGTTTTTTTTTCAAACAAAATAAATAATAAAATTATCGTTTTAAAATAAAACGCCATTTGTAAAGTATAACATAGGCACGCACACACTTACCTGTCAAAGCGGCAACGTCACATACGTATGTGTGCGTGACACGAAATACAGGTATGGATAAAAATCGTGAAATGAAAAAAAAATCCTACGTCCAAACCGTTGAGGTGCCTTGATTATTTTTTTTAATTCTGGGTTTGAAATATTTTACCCTATATGCAGTTTCAGTTAAAGAAGCGCTGCCTCTTCCACCCTGTATATTAGAAATGTAACAGATATTTGGTGAATTGAACTGAATGTTATATATCCGGCTATTTTTTTTAATGAAACAAAAGACAATATAATTTCGCAACCCCCAACACTCATCTCTAATATATAATATTTAATTTGCCATTAGACTTATTTGACAATATTTATTAAAACTAAGGAATAATATCGAATTTGTGAATATTTTAATTCAGTTTTAAGAACTTAGTATGAAATTACCACACAAGTTTTAATAATAACCTCCATATATTACCAGTCTCATTTTTTTGAGAATTATTTAGATTTTAGATATTATTTATTTCACAGGCAGTTTTGGTCCAATTCATATTGTTTTGTAAATGATAATATTTACACAATACTATATATATATACTGTTATTTTAATTGTAATACCTTTAAATTTCAAAGTTTGAGTAAAAATTTCCTTTTATAATGAAGCATAAAAAAAGATGTAGCACGAAATAAAGAAAGTCGAGTGCGTTTTTTGCTTCCAAATCACAAGATCTTAAGATTAAGGCTAACAATGACAAATCCATAACAGGAACAATTTTTTTTACATATTAGTAACTTATAAATATGTAAATATGCATTTAAGTTATTTATTGCTTCCACAGTACAATACGGCCGGTGTGTTGTGGCCACTTCAGGCTTTCTAAAGAAAAAAGCTGGCTGTTCTTTATAAGTGAAAAAATAATAAGGATTATTTCAACACAATTTTCAATGTGTCTTTTCATTACTGATGTATATTTTTATTATAACATTTTTTTGTTAATAAAATATAGTATTTATTTAATACTCTGGTATAGGTAATATTTTTATCTAGCGATGTCTATCGGATTAATGCCTCCATATTGTTTTTCTTTTATATTTTTCTAACACTAAGCTCGCAACTTGTACGTTTTGAGACGAAGATTTATTTATGAGTTAATTGAAGAATTAATATTATTTAAGTTTGAAAATTATTTTCATTAATATTTACATACAAATTTCAAGTTTTCTTAAAATTTGAACCTTAACATTTCATATTACAAAAACAACGTAATATTTTGATTGCTTAAGCAATCAAAATTTAAATAGGTCTTTAAATTTATATTCATAATAATTAAAGATAATTAAGAAAAAACATATTTAATTACAAATATAAAGATAAAGATTTTACAATTCATCCGTCCGCGTGGTGCCAAGTTATTTCTTATACTGTGTTCAATATAATAGTGTCATATAGTAGAATAAATATTCTGTTAATAAGACCTTTCCATTTATGAATATAGATGTTTGACTAGAACAGTTATAAAACACACATTATTTATAAAAAGGATCTCAAATTGATTTTTTTTTTTAACACCTGGCACCTCCTTACGAAACTTAAATTGTATTTCCTTTATAATATATTATTTCATCCTACTCTAATGAACAGGGTCGCTTATATTAACGACTGATATTCCAAATAGCTTATATTAATTACTTTTACCAAATCCTAATTTTCGAATTAAATCAATATCACCTTAGGCTTTATGTAATTAGTTCAGAGATCTACGTTTTAAACATTACCATAACATTTCAATATACATCATAAAATTGTTTTTTCTAACGATTGACAAATATATTATTTAAATATTATCAGTTTTTAATACATACTTATAATTCGTATAGGTTCTTAAATATTTTGATTTTTTCAACTATTCAAGAACACCATCACGAATAAAGTCTAAATGATATAAAATGGTGTATTGATTTTTGCCTTACATTTTGTGTAAGAGACATAACGAGATGCAATTGATATTTTTTTTAATTCGAATTATATTCAAATAAATTACATGCTTATATTATGTTTGTTTTGACATATAGTCTTCTAATAATATTATTATCTGTACCAAACGTCAAATTGTACTTTCAAATTTCCCACGTCAGTTCAATCGTTAACTAGCAAATGCTACGAAATAATAGTTATTCTTATAGTAAAGATCCGACAGCTTTAACCTGCAGGAAAAATTTTTTTTTGTTAGCAGTTTATTCAAATGATGGTTACCTATTTTCGTGGCGATTATCTTACAGGCAAAAAATATGTTATAATGTTGACAAAGTGTTTAAAGTTTACTTTTAACTTCTTAAACTCTTTCAAATGATAATGTTTTTAATAATTTAATTAAAAGTAACTGTGGCCACGTTACAATATTATAATAAAGAGGCAGTTTTATTAATAACATAGATACCTACAGATTCGAGCGGCCGGATCTTAGACTATTATATGTTTTGTCTATTGAGACGGTTGTATTTGAGCTTTACGACATTGACATAGCCATTTTATAATTCTTGCGTTTCGTTCAACAACACTTGGTGGTTCCGTGTTGCGATAGATCTGTTTCTGTATGCCGGGACCTTGTACCTGGAAATGAAAAAAAAATACAGAATATTTTTTTTTGTTACAAAGAAAGTTTTATATATTTAAATAGAATTACATTCTGTCAATTAAACATATTGATTATTCTATAATTATATAATATCCCTTTAATATTTTTGAACATAAATAAAGCTGCGATAGTTGCGAATTCGATACGATTTCGAATATACTAAATTATTTTAATTTCTCACTGGCTCATCAGAGCACATAGATAACAACTCAACACTGGAGCTTAACTGGAGATCAACGTATCTAAATATTACTCGAAACATGAATGACACTACAATAAAAAAAAAACGTAGAGCTAATTATTGACATAACCCAAAAATATATTTACCTAATAAATAACTTACCGTATAATCAGCAGCCGTAGCCAGCTGATTAGAGTCCACAGTGGACGCAGAAGAGAAGAACACAGGGCTGTCTTTATCCCCGTCCCGTATGACAGCGTCATACTGACGAGGGTCCATGCCCAAGTAGTCGAAGAAATGCTGGAGACGAGCAGAGTCTGTTGGGGAGTCGGGGGAGTCCTCGCCCTCGCAGGGCGCGGAGGAGGGACTGCGACCGTCTGTACGTCTGTACCTAATCAAAATTGTAATAGTAAATTAAATTAAAAAATCAAATCTTCACGCCGTATCCCGCACACAACAGGGTTGTCAGAGGGAACCTAGTGTTAAGACACTCCGTTCCCTACTTTCTGCCGAATCCTGGAGACATTGCGTGGTGAGTGGCGGAACTCAACGCCGCGCTTCACTTCACCACCGAAGCGAAGAAATGAAAATATAAATGAGTAATTTATTTCCTCGAGTGGGGTTCAAATCCACAACAGTCGCTTTACAGTCAAACTCTTGGGCCGCTGCGCCACGACGGCCTCAGTAAATGACATTTTTTTTAAAATATCTTGTTATTTGGTCTACCAAATAATTCCGAAGAAGAATATTAGCAGAAGTATCTGAATGTTCTCAATTCTCCAAATAACCATTATAAATATTTTCGGCGGGTTCATTCCACTACGTAATTATCACACGTTTTCAAAAATATTTTTCTATTCTTAATATTGGAATAACACTTTACAAAAGACTAAAAATAGTTAACAAACCTGTCAGATATGTCCGATTTAGATCGTAGTATGGGTCTTGGCCGTCGTTGCTTGTAACGCAAACACCTTTGACGTTTGAAAGTACCGAGAGGTGACGTCACTTCCTCTGGAGGACATATCTGGAAAAAACGAAATAGGTTTATATATTGTTCTTATACCTTTCTTCTCTAATGTGTATTAGAAAGGCATTACGTATCAAGATTAATAACACTTTATTCTTAAATATATTTATTCGGGGTTGTTACTGGAACTACAATCATAGGTATATAAATGAAAAATCACCATACAATGTAAAGAAACAAAGTCATTTCATAATCAGTTTTTAAGAAAATTTGAATTAAATTTTTCATTATTTACTTACCTGTGCAGTATTAACATACTCCTGCGTATCATCAACGCGCGGTCGTAGCCTCACCTCTTGGTACTGCGGCTGCTTGCTTATCAACTCAGTACTCGGCTCGTGATATCTAAAATTTAGAATATTTAAATGTCGATGATACTTAAAAATTTATTTATTCTTTTCTGAACTTTGATTAAAATAATACTATCAAGATTTATATTAATTCCAGAGCAAAGGTTATATAAGTTGTTACTAAGGTAAGATTATATGTAAGATGGCTTTACTGTTTTTATTATCTTTTACAAGCACATTATTTCATTATAGATGTGCGGCAATTATTATTATAATTAATATTTTTAGTTATTTTTTACTTAAATAATTTTTTTACAGCTATGTTTTCCAAGTCTATACTATATTCCACACTTTTAAAGTTTAGATATACATACCTAGTATATTCCCTGGTAGGATAATCTTTTCTGCCTACATTTAAGCACTTGAGCGGTGTTTTGTAGGTGCAGTCGTAGTCTCCATAGTCATATAGTGGAGGCTCGTCTTGAAATTGAGGAGGAGGAGCACTAGCCTGGAGGTCAAAGTTATGTGTTATTGGCATGGCTTGGCATTCGATGAAGTTTGTGACATACGCACTGCCGAGTCGGCGGTGATGGCTGATTAGCTGACATATCAGTCAGTCTTTGCTGATGATCGACACAGAACCATCGCACGTACTATTACTACCTAGCTACACGATTAATGAATCATTCTATCACATACTAACTACTGTGAACTAATTTAAATGTATATATGAACTGTTTTCTTTATCCTATATTACTCACCTGCGATACCCACTGTATAAAGATAATGGGTATCAATAAAGATGGCAAGGGACTCTAACCTGGAAGTGTATACCGACGCGCGCGTGTGGATGTGAGGCGGGAGGCGCGGGCGGCGGGTAGTGCGCAGGGGGCGGTGCGGGCGGGGAGGGCGCGCCGTCCTGGAACTGAGGCGGCGCCGACACGTAGCACTGCTCCAGGGCGGTTGTGGTTTGCCACGTGTAGCTCCTGAAATCGGAAAATAGACGTTTTATTAATAGAAAAAGACAAGGCAAACTAGCGTACGGGTCACATGATGGTAAGTGACATCGCCGCCCACCACTCCGTGTAACACTACAGGAGGAGCTACAGGTGCGTGGCCGGCCTTTAAAGTGGACATTGGTGAAGGAAGCATTGTCAAAGTCTGTCCGAGATACTAGCCACGTAAATAACGTTGTAAGTACACGTATAAGCATTTCGACGTGAACCATAACACGGTGAATCATTATTCATGATTTAATGGTCACAGCGCTTAGACGGTTTCAAGATGCGCGAATTCAAACTTTTTTTTACATGTTTCTATAAAAGTATATAGGTGTTTCAGTTAGTAAATCTAATCTAATCTCTTAACGATCTAGACTTTACTCTGTTCAAAAACGATTTTTTTTAATTACTTTTTTACAATAGTGCACATAAAAATATTAAAATATACCTATTACGCTCATGCTGTACATTTTCACGTGCATGCGGCGGAGCACTGCGCTGCGTGTAATGACCGCTAGAGCCTCCTGAATCACGAGCGAATGAGGATCCGCAACGACTGCAATACAAATATTTATAAGTAATAAAACTTTTTGCGGCGTTGAGTTCCGCCACTCAACGTCCCGAAAATTGGGCGGTGCATCGAGAGCTCCCCAGATATAAATATAGTTATAAGTATTTTCAGTTTAACGTACCTATTATACGACTGATAATTCTCTTCGCCAGGCGACGGATGTTCCGAGAAGGCATCACACGACGACATTAAAGATGAATGATTGGATCTGAAATAAAAGAATATATTAATTAGAAAACCACTAACTATTTAACCTAAATCTTTAGTTCATAATTATTAACAAAATAATATTACAGACAAAACGCAGCGTTGAGATCCGATACTCTACACGCAATGTCTCGAAAATTCGGCGAAAAGTGAAGAACGTCTTAACACTAGGTGCCAAGGTTCCCTCTGCATACCCATCTGCTATATGCATGTTAGAGCATGAAGCTAAAACTAATATATGGATATATTTACCTAGTTCCTTTAGAAGAACACGAGGCTGTACGATGGTGAGCAGAATGACGACGTCGTCGCGGCGACCGTCCGATAGATTCCGTACCCACTACTACGTTTACTCTGAAAACGGACGAATTAATATAATCTTTATTAATGTATTCTTTAAACAAAACATTTTTTTAATGAAATATTTTATCTAATATATTATTTACTTACTACTACTTACAATCTATTACAGTAATTGGCACCTATTGATGCCTATTCATCTGTAATAATTTCCAGTTTTCAAAATTTCAAGGTTTTTTTTAAATAAGTTAGATTTTTGAATTTTTTTAAATCTACTTAAAAAAACTGTCACAACTTCCAAGAGGCGCGGGTTCAGATCCCGCTACATTTTTTTTTCATGTTCTAAAAAGTATAAATACTTACTGCTCCGGATATCCGTGGGCCTGAGCGTGTAAATCTGGCAACGATTTATGACTGTTGATATTTGTATTATCATCTTCGCGAGCGCTTGGTTGAGAATGTGAATTTGATCTGTAAAATAAAGTTATTAAAAAGTGACTTTTATTATTTTTAAACTGTAGCTTAACTCCCATGGCCAAATGAAAAAAAAATTATGACTGTAGATTCACACTTGGGGAAATATTCATATATATTTTTTTACTTTCTGGTAAATAAGGTAAACGAGTTAATTAATAGCTTCCACCGATAAGCACGCAATGTTTTGAAAAACTTTTGGCCTATCGCCTCGTAATCAAAACCATGAAACTTATCTAAAACAAGTATAAGTCGTACCTCCCGTTGACGATGACAATCTAGAAATTGGTACGTAGTCCGATTCGCACTTAACCGGTTTTTTTGCTATTTTTTTAATAAATAAACTTAATCCTACCTAACATATCGCGGTGCCGAATGCGCGTACTCAGCCGGTGGACTGATGGCCACTAGTTGGTCGCCATTACGAGACTCATCTGCTTGAGGGCTGGATTGGGGGCTTCCTGGAATTTATAAAAAAATAACACTTAAATAATAAATATAATACTTTAATCGTGTATGTTTATACGTTGACAAATATTTATCGTCAGGAGACACTTCTTTTAACGTATTTTATTATGGCATTAATTAAAAAGTTTTACATGTGTTTTAAAAGAATTACGCAAATAAAAATATAAAAATAAAAGAACTTACGTATAGAATAATTACTCTTGATAACACACTCAGCCCTTTGCCGTGGTATAACAAATGATTCAGGAAAGAAGACTCTAGGGTCAAAACTTCTATTCTTGTCTTCTTTAGAACCGGAATTGGACGAGGATGTTCCCGAGAATGTTCCAGAAGTGTGTCCCGAACGATCTCTATCCGGATAGACGTCTTTGAGACGTCGAGACTCGACAAACATCTTTTGGGCTGGAAAATTAAATAAATTATTAAATTATCTAAGTAAAGATAACTGGTACTATAAAAACTCTATAAAAACGAAAATTTATACTTACAAACATATGGAGGTGGATACACATTCTCTCTACTGTCAGAATGTTCTAGAAGTCGCCTTAAAGTGTTCTGTAGACCCTCACCAGCGCTGACCGCACGACGCGTGCTCGCTATGCGAGTTGTGGCATCTTAAATCGGAAAAAAGTATTATTTAGAGGCCATTACGGCGTCAGATTTCGTGTGAATACCATTAAATACATAAATTAATTATTTTAATTTGCTCCGGTAGAGTAACGGCGCCACTTAATATGCAGTGTTTGGAATTAGGGCGGAAAGTGTAAAAGTGGCACACAATTCTTTAATACGAATAATTATTATTAGCTTCATAAAACATAATATATAAAAAGATTAAAAAAAAAACATTTTTTTTTATTAGGCTCAACCATAACATTTCTCCATAGAAATTGTACAAAATAGAGTGTGCGAAATTAGGCTTATTAGTTGATGAGAATCATTTCCGGTAGCAAATTATAGCAATTGTGTTATCAACATGGCGACTGCTTAATTAGAGTGGAAATTTGGGCTAAAAAATGAAGCTTCCGGAGAAGAGAATGTTATGCACAATATAATTCCACATGTGTTTATAATTGTCTTTCTTTGTATTTAGAGAGATGCCTGGACTTTCCTTACAATGAGAGATTGACTTGATAAGGCAAAGGCTATATTTAAACCAATGATCGTGTGCTGGACTTTCCATCGAGGCGTTGTAGTAGATTGCGCGAGTAATCCTGCGACGCCTCATACAGGTTTCCGCTAGGTTTAAGTGGATAGGATCGATACACAGGTAAGCCCCATAGTACCGTATCCCTAAGGCACTCAATTGCGTTCCGCGCGGTCTGTGTTATTAATTTTTCCGGATAATCCAAAAAGAAAGGTTATATAATAAAGGTTGTATAAAGAGACATTATGTATAAAGAGTAGCCGAAAGCCATACGGCTTCTAGTTTTTAATAATTTATATTTAAATCTTTTGACTCACATGGATTACAGCATTCATTGTTAAGCGCTCCCGAACTCACGAGATGACAGCCACCGGCCGCTATCGCTTGACTCAGACCGCTGCTTACCTGTAATAAAGACATATCAATTTTATTAATTGCTTACCTTTTCGTATTAATAATGTATGTTTTAGATAAGTCTCATGTTTACATTGAGAAAAAAAAACAACGAATCTTAAATTAAATTAAATTGTGGTAATGTCTTATCAATTTTTTTTTCAAATTTTGATAACACATAATTTTTTTTTTTAACTTTCATTTTCCAGATACATATAAGATTTGTTCCTAAATTAATATTAGCTTACGAAAATAATAGACTAAATGTTCATAAGGCTCACCCTCAAAGGCAACTCTTGCTTCCTGTCCAACACCGTTTCGGATTTCACATAGAAAGCTTTGCTCTCAGCGAGAAGTTCCACCGCGGACTTCCGTTTCTGCTGCGGCATTGTCGTCTGCATCGATCGTGACGTCGCCATATCCTTCTTGCGAGGTAACTTGAACGAAGCGAACAGAGAATCTGCTAGACGACGTCTGTGAATGCATAATGTTTTAAAATTCTATTTAGGTCCGATGTATGTGGTATAGGCAGGAAATCTCCTTTTAAGACGCTCTGCTTTTCACTTTCCGCCTAATTTTCAAGACATTACGTGTTGATTGGCGGAATTCAACGCCAACTTTTTTTTGTTACCAAAATAAACAAATGAAAATATTCTTTTTTATAATAATTATTCTTTGTTAAAGTGTTAATAGGGCCGGTTTCTGATTGCCACGATTCGTTAGCTAGAGTTGGTTACGTATATTTAAGGAGCAAACTCATAAGTATTGCAGGCGAATGCCAAATACTCTTCGAGTACCATTTAATGGAATTGAATTTAACATTGGCTCATAGTTAACAGAATTGCCAGATCGACTATCAAGATAAATAAAGTGCGTTCTGAGGAACTAAAGATATTTTAAGATAAATATCATCTAATTGTGGCCAGTGTCAAAATTGAGCGCACAGACGAACTTTCCTATATATTTATTTACTAGTGTGTAATTCGAATATTAGTTAGGAAGTAGATACATACATATATGTATATCTCTTGTGAACTATCAATATGACAGCAAAGCCGTTCAACAAAAGGTTAAAAGGAAACCATTATTATTTCAAAGAGCAATTAAGTCAACTTAAGTCGGTGCAAATCATGTGCTTTCCTAGACCATCCTTTAGATTTACTTCGACATTGTATTTATAAACATGTTTTCTAAAATCATCTTGAATTGAATTCTTGATATATGGCGTTTCTAATATCATCTTACATAAATAAAACAAACAAACGCTACCAAACCAACCTAGGTGGAGATTCAAACGATCTCGAATACGAAGTAGTCGCAGTACCCTCAAATTTCTTCCGCACTTCCTCAACTTTCGACCAGCCGGACTCCACATTCAGGCGCCTTGCCAATTGATTATTTTGTGCCGCATGCTTGGCCAGCTCCTCCCTGGTCCTCTTGACGGAGACCTCAGGTATGAGGTCCCGGTGCCGTCCAGTCCGTGTCTCGTGACATCTCTCTATGAACTGTCGTCTGCGTATGGATAGTGTGGCTGACGATGGATCGTCGTCGTCGTCGAAACACCTGGGTTTTAAATGGTTTATTGAATATAATGATATAGGGAATTTACGCAAGATAAATTTAACAACAACAAAAGATAAAGTTGTATATTTAAATACAACTTGTCTGGCGTATTTAATTAGTTTCTTCTACTACATAATACTCCTACGAAGTCGGAGTATCGGGTCGACTATGAAGATAACCACAATTAATTGGTAAAAGCCAGAGTAGTAATTGAAGATGGAAACAAAAACTCTAATAATTATTGAGAAGCAATAGGGGGCAAGTACCAGAGCACGATATCGATTACTGTACTGCTTGCATGTTAGCAACTAGCATAGGAAGTAGATAGGTACAGAACGATATGATTGTACCAATTAAAATGTATGAATTCAACATGGGTTCAGTCAACCATGTTTTATGATGCAGTTTGTTGTGAATGTATTTTGTTTTAGTATTGAATATACTATTTGAGTAATAAAATATTACGTAGACAAAATTCTGCTTTATTCTTAGTAATGCTAGAGTTCAAATGTATGTACCAGGTTCATAGTTTTCTTTCTCTTAACGTAAGCTCTTCCCTTTTAAAGAAAGTCATATGTGATATCCATACCTATATTATAAATTCGTAAAGTAACTCTGTCTGTCTGTCTGTCTGTCTTTTACGCAATCAGGGCCAAACTGCTAATTTAATTCTGATAAAATACTCATATAGAGATACTTGAGGGTCTCGGGATGAACATAGGATACTTTTTTTTCTCATATTTGTAATATTTTCGATATATACCAATATATTAAAATACTTATTAATTTGTCATGTAATTTATTCCGCCATGTTAATAACAACCGTTGTTGCTAAGCAACGATTTGCAAAGTTTGTTGTTAGAAAACGTCACCCAAAATGAGCTTGCTTAACGCATCTCTCTATTGAAAACCGAAAATAATTTCATAAATATATTTAATAAATATTCTTATAGTTCAAGCGGGCGTAGCCGCGTTCGGGTCCACTAGTATATAAAGATTAAAATGGAATTGACTCTTAATAAAGAAAACGATTTCTTTTTGCCGAATACCAAATATTAATTTCAATAACGTAATAACAACTCCAATGAACACAGATATAAATCAAAAATTTAATCTTGTTTTTAAAAAAAACGCGATATTTCACAAATTTTATACAATAATATTTAGTCCTAGCAGATACCTAGCAGGCTGAGCAAGATGCGAACGACAGGGCTGGTAGCAGGACAGCGCGGCCATCATGCCAGGCGCGGCTCAGCTGGGTGCACTCAGGGATCATCGTTTGCCACCCCCGCCGCGTGCCACCCCCCGCTCAATTATCTGAAACAAAGGGACGTTTCTCTTAGGAACTCTTTTTAAATGTAAAAATAATTATTATTTTGTCTGGCTATGTTGATAGAGGGTAGAGTCTGTTTATTGAAGCATAGTTTATTTTATAAGGGCGCGGATATATAGTATATGGTTATATACGCGATGGTTAGGTTGTGGGTTCGATTCCTATTCGGGGGAACGAATTATTTTATCATTTACATTTTCTCGCTCTGGTAACAAGACCACTCAACACGATGCCTCCAGAATTTCGCGGAAAATGAGAAGCGAAGTCTTAAAGTATTAGGCTCCCTTCCTTCCCTCTGCGGGATACAGATGAAAAAAAAATAAGATAAAAAAAAGTACATGCAAAAATATTGAATTTGAACTTTAAACCCTACATTATTTATATCTTTTAACCTATACAATTCATCTACTATATTAATAACATCACACGAGCACGTCCAGTGACCCGTGCAGGTGTCCTACATACAAAATGCTCACTTAATTTAGACACTAGCTATAACGTAGTGCCTACGCATATTGGCGAACAAATTAACTATACAATGAACCAGTGACCGGTTGATAATGTGGTTTATGCGTCGCATATAATTTGAAACGCTATTTATAGTCGTCTAATAGCGTTATGTGGGATAGGAATTGAGGGTATTGTATAGTGGAGTAATTATTATATTTAAGTTATATTATTAGAGACTGTAATGACTTAAAGTAGGTTCCCTCTGTTCCTGTGAGTCCTCTTATTCTTACAATATATTAATTAGTTGGAAACGTAGCAAAATCTTAATTAAAACCTACCATTTTTATCAAGTAATATGGTAGCAATAATTTTTTTTTCGTTTTACACAATAAATAAATGTTCTCCAGAACTCGGTGAAAAGTGGCGAACGGAAATGTCTTGATGGGAATGAAGTATTTTGGCACTAGTTCCCGGGTTCCCTTCTGTCTACCCAGCTATGTGCAGTTAATACAGCAAGAAATAAAATATAAATAAATAAATAAACAATAGCCCAACAGCTGAACTAATGTAATTACTATAAGAAAGACCTTTCATTGTAACACAAGTAATTTGTAACCATAGTGAATAAAAAGTGAGTAATCGAGTATATGCTTTCGTTTTCTTGTAGCACTTTCTAGGCTAATGCACTCAGAGTATCCAGTTAAATTAATTACTCGGTACTGACAGAGAAATTGTTTCTTGATTGTTTTTGCTTTGAAAGTTTCTTTACAATTTAGGGTTTTGTAAATTGTTAAAGAAAGCAGAAAAGGTTACTTAACGTAAGGTGGACAAGTGAGTTTATGATTTATTACTTTATTCAAGTGTAAACATTACATACATTTTTAAAGATTCTTTTTTGCGCTTGTGAAGTGAAAAATATAATTCTCATCATCATTATAATAATAGCCTTTTGACGCCTCACTACAGGTCTTGCCCCGCTTGCCCCTGCGCTTCCCGAACCTAGTGGTTTCTCGTGACCATGGAGATCACAGATACAAAAAAATCAAAATATCAAAAATCAGCTTCACGCTGTATCTCGAAAACAGCAGGGTAGACAGAGAGATTCTAGTGTTAAGACACTCTGTTCCCCACTTTTCGCCGAATTGTGGAGGCATGTTGAGTGGCGGAACTCAAAACGGTCGCCTGGAAACCAGAGCAAAAAAAAAACGGAAATATAAATTTAAATAAATATTTCATTTCCTCGAATGGGGATTGAACACACAACCAGTCGCGTTTACAGTCACACTTTGTGCCCCTGCGCCACGACTGGCCTTTTAATGGACGGTCGCTTGACCTGAACATCGGTCCACCTGGTGCGAGGCTTCTTCATTAAGCGTCGTCTGGTCGCCGTTGTGATCGCTATTGGGAGAACTCTCCCGTTAAAAACAAAATGATCCATTATTTAGTTCTGTACTCGGCAGAAACAAATGACACGCTTCATCTAACTTGACCTGAGAAAGGTCAATACTCTATATTATATCTACAAATATTCACGAATCCAGTCAGGCATATCCTATTTGCTCGGTTAAAAATATGTATCTACATTGACCTTAATAAAACACAATTGTTTAAGACTACTCTACTAGTGTTTTTATGAAAAGAAGTTAACGGCATGTCAATAAGAAAGTGCTTAACACAATAAAATAATTAGAGAATATGTTAAACTTCTAATGTTAAAGAAGAAGCCATCTAAGTGGTGCCCTTAGTAGACTAAGGGGAATGTTTTTTTACTCTGGTGGTAAAATGCGGCGTTGAGTTCCGCCGTCTAAATACGCAATTTCTGTAATACAGGGAATGGAAAGCGGAAACCAAGTGTCCTGACACTAGCTTCCTTTTACCAACGCTGCTATATGCAATTTAAAAAACGTACGGTTGAAAAAGAATAAGAAGAAGAAAACCGAAGAAATAGAGTAGAGTACTTATAACAGCGTATTAAATAAACGTCATACTAACAAGAAATACATTAAACTAATTACATAGTAAGATTGATTACTATTTTTAACAAAATATTACCTAAGCCATGCTACCCGAGCTATAAAATTAGCAGAAACGATCGCTGACATATGACCCGGCTATTTGCGCAATTTTCATCATGTCATTCTTATTACTTATACTTAACTAGCTTTTACACACGGCATGGCCCATGTGGCCAAATGGAAATAATATACGTCAGTGTATAATATGTTATACGTTATTAGTGTAGTTTTCGCATTAATAGATATAGGAGTTTTGGGAGTTAAGAAATTGAATCGACTTTACGCTGTATTCCGTACACAGCAGGGTCGGCAAAGGACTGGGTACTGTTAAGACAACGCCAAATTCTGGAGGCATTATGTGTTGAATGGCGGAGCTTAACGCCGCGCTTTGCCTCGACAGAATATAAATTAAGAGAAATATTTTATTTCCTCGAGTCGGGGATCGAACCCAAAAATAAAGTCCTTGCACAAAGACTGCTTACTGCCTGTGGCAGTTAAGAATATGTATTATTTTTATAATAACACACCTGCCGCTGTACGCCTACGCAGTTAACCTAACCTAAGTTAAAATTACTTTGCAATATCAAGTATTTTCTTTAAGTAATTAAATACATAAACTAGATAACGAAATTATTATACGATAATAGTCTTACAGTTCGTCTATTAGTTTCGATAACTCACAAGCTATCAACTGTTGTTTAAACTGGAAATAAATTAAACACATTTAAAATATTGATGCAATAATGATAATAATAGTTGCTACATGTATAGACACGCTACTAATACTTGGAAATAATAATAAATCCATGGACGTATCTAGAGATATTTATCCATGGGGCGCCTGGACTTTAGCTTTGAACAGATCTTCGTTTAAAAGTTTTTTTAACTTTTCATTGTTAATTATTTGCCAATAAAATTGCTGAGGTAGGCACAAGACTTATATAGGGCAGGCACGGATGGCCAATGACCAAATCCCTAAATCACTCATCACTAAGCAGCACATGCACAGCTAGGTATGCAGACAGAACCTAGTATCTATAGAAGTATTTAAATTAAAAATTACCTAAAATTAACCAACAATTATGTTCATCCAACATGAAACTAACGTTTATACAACCAGCAAGAAAGGCAACAGACAATCAGTAGGTACCAACAGTCCATATACCAGTGTTGATACTCCCTGCACTCATGCAACCGTTTTCGTGACGTCCCTACACTACATGCATTTTACATTAGCATATTAACGTTGTACCACGTAAATATTAACTGGCCTCAACCTCAATTTGGCAGTAATGTTTGAACAATGAAATGGAATTAGCAGGTCATTTTGTGGATTAGAAGAAGAAGGTGGTTAAGGTTATAAGGAAACGAATCATCATCTCATGTAAATTAATATTGTGAAAAATTAAAAGAATTTTTAGCTATGAAATTATTTTTTTACGTAGTGTACTTATTATTGGCAAAACTTTTAATTGTACTCTCAAGGCTCACTCGGGCACTTCAATGAGGGATAGAAAAAACAATTTCCTTTTTGAGATAAAATTATTTGTTAAAGAACATTTACTTAGAAAATAATATAAAATTGAAATATTATATGAAAAATTGACAAGATTTTTGTCTGCATATTTTCGTACGATTCTTTCTTTATTTTAACGATTCGAACGACGAATTCGTTCAAACGATTTCGTTATTATAAATATAAATAATAATAATTTAAAAAACCATACTAATATCAAAACTTTATTACATTAGAAAAAAAATTAACTACTTTACGTTACATTATCCTCTTAATACGTTGCAAGATAAAATAATATAAGTTTTATCGTAAACAGACTGTGACGAAGGTGCTTATTAGTCAACTCCTCCACATTTGTAGAAAATAAGTGGCCGCATTTCAAAAGATCATGACTTTTAAAGATTTATGAAAGTTGTGAAACTTTTGCTCTTTTACTATTTTTACTTCTTAACTTTTCTGTTGCATTCCTAAATTTTTGTTATTCGTGGTTAGAGTAAAAATTAGATTAAAACTAACAAAACCATAATTTACCAAAATATGCTATTTTTAGAAAAAAAAACGCTAAACAAATTGAACGTAGCGTGATTTGAACCCGTGCCCCTTGATAATCGTCGCATAAGCATGACCTATGCATGCTTAAAAATAACACATACATACATTGTACCTAATTATGTAGCATAGAAAAAAAAGTAATTCAAAACCTTTTATACCAATACAGTTGTCAATAAAAAAATCAGCTTCACGCTGTATCCCACACACAGCAGGGTAGTCAGAGCAAACCTAGTGTAAAGACACTCCATTCCCCACTTTCTCCGTTTCGTACACACAAACAGCATACAGAACCTCAATCCAATCGATATTCATCACTCATCTCATACATACATACATATATATGTAGGTACGTATACAACATATAGAGTCGTGTCGTGAATTACACTGGACTGGCACTGGCATCACAAGTGAAGCGGTAACATCTTAGGTAACGGCGGAGAATGACCGTAATGAACCAATGGCACCACGCTCCACGATCAGCTCAGTTGTACGTTTGTACTGTTAGACGTAAACTGTTATTTGCATCTACTTAAGTATCTATATTTAGATATATTAATAAGAATTAATAATAAAGTGAGTATGTCATGTAATATGTACTACGCAAAATAAAATATTTTCATATTTTCGCTCTGATGTTGAGACAAAGTGCGGCGTTGAGTTTCGTCACTTAACACGCAATGTCTCGAACAAATCGGTGGAAAGTGGGGGCGGAATATTTCAACACTAAGCTATTTCAAAACTATCTTGTTCAAAGTAATAATTCTCTCAAATGTCTATACGGATTTACAATATTATGGCGCCTATATTGAGTTTTTTTTTATAATATTAAATATTCACAGTATCATCTGCATTGCTTATGTAATAATGATGCAATCACAACACAGTTGGAACACGTCTGACATAACGCTACAAGTTCAAACCCGTTAAGGGTAAATTTTTGCTTTAAAATAAAGTTAAGCTCACATATATACTTAATACAAAGTTTGCTTTACGTTAGTAAGACATTACGTGTCGAGTGGCGAAACTCAACGCCGCGATCCGTCTTTCTAATGGCGTTCGAGAGATCGAATACAATAATCATCGCATTTAGAGTCAATCACCTGTCCCACTCCACCACAACTTCCTCAACCAATTACAGTATATTATATTAAATTGAATAATGCACATAATTTAAAACGTCGTAGGCGCAACGCAAACCAAGTTTAGGAGTTAAATACAAAATTAGAACAGACAGATCGTTGGATGTTTCGCCAACGCAACGCAGTGAAGGCGGTAGATACGTACATTTCGCAACGAGCAACGCCCGCCCGCTGATTTACACTGACGACCAATAAATACGATACTGTTAAGTGTTTTCCGACCTGTTTATATTGGAGTCATGTTCTTAACTCATACATAATATATGAAGAATGCATGTGGTTTTGCTTGCTTATCTGTGTTTTGAAATATTGATATATTAGGTACCTACTGAAGTAAAGGAGGCCAGTGGCGCAGGGGCAGTGGGTTCAATTCCCACTCGAGGAATTGCTATATTAAAAATTAAAATATCTACACACTGCACGCTCCGTTTTCCATTTTCCGCCAAATTCTGAGCGGAACCCAACGCCGCGCTTTACCTCGACACCAGAGCGAAATGAAAATGAAATCTTTAATTAAATTTAGATATACCTAAATAAGATGTACTCGTATTCTTTAAATTAGTTTAATTTAATATACCTACCAAAATGTGTTTTTTTTAGAATTCCCACAATTATATTTTTTGTTTTGTAATTTAAGAACTGGTTTTCAATTGAAAAAAAGAAGGAAGGTTATAATTGCAATATATTTAATTGTAGGTAAAACGTCTGTTGTCTACTGATGCTATGCAGACAGTAATATATGTGGTAATATTTAGTTAGACATACGTAAGTACTTTGTTTTTTAAAAATTCGAGACGATGCATTTTTCATCTGCAAAAAAAGTAGTTCAAAAGTTACTTATTATTTTTTAATAGACCACTTCACACACTCACACAGGTTTCTTTGTGGAAAATATAAATTATAATAAAATACCTACCATAAGGATTAAATTAGAATTAATATAATAAAGTTAATTAAATTTATATAGACATTGACGTAAAGATTTATTAAAACACGTTTAAGGTATGGAACAAATTATATAGTAATATGCAAAATTTATAGTATAATTGCATTATTCTCTATTATTTATAGAGAAAGAGAAACTACGCAGGTGCGTACTGTTTACATTATTAAAACTAGCTACTCAAATTAGATTTTTGCAATGAATCACAAAAACACATTAGACAAGAGCAGGAAAAGGCACAGGCAGACAGAAACGTGTGCTTCATAACAAACACGGCATATTGAAACATGCTACATACTTCTAAATGAATATGACAAGATAAAGTGCGGCGTTGAGTTCCACAACTCAACACATAATGTCTCTATGATGATTACCGAGAACCCTAAAGAAATGTACTTAGGCCCCCATTGATTAATCGTTCTCATGCCTGAGATAAATTTTGAGATCTTAAGATCGAGATCAGACTTGAGATCGGTTTATCTTCATTTCATTTCTTCCTTCACCTTTTCACACAAAATAACTAATCGCAATTTACCGTGTAATATCCATAAATCTACATAAACACGCGAGTGCTTTAAAACGATGTATAAATTCTGATTGGAATTGAGCGAGTCTTCGTTAAATCTTCTATCTATATCTACTTACTACTACTTACAGACAACCGACAGAGTTTCGCGGCGTACAACGCCGAAATGTTACAGATAGGTTCCGTGGGGACTGGAGGGATGCACTAAGAGAGGGGGTAAGATATAAGATTTTATATATATAGAAAAAAAGTTTTAAATAGTTCACGCGAACGTATGGGATGTGTAGGGGAGGATTAAAATGGCTATTCCATAGGGAATGGCCAAAATCTGGATTTTGCATTTTAAAGCCCACGTAAGCGAAGTCACGGGCTATAGCTAGTTAAAATACAAATCGGCTCTAGCGATGGTGGCGCAAGGTCACGGAGATTCGAGTTAAAACGTACCGTTACATTGTTATATTAGTTACGGGTGCGCGCACGATCTGCTGAGTGCCGTGTGTATGAAAGCGTGCTCTTAATATCTATGTGTTATTATAATATATATCTAATTATCTATATATTTAGCTTATAGCAAAATAATTCATTTTTACCACTTTTTTGTTTGGTATTGCCATATGAAAAAAAAGTTTTTACTCATGTTATGAATGTAAAAAATAAACAAAATAATTAAAACAAAAAATATATTGTAGCAACATTTGAGAATCATACAAGTACCTTAATTTAAACATCAAAATCATTTAAAATATTTTTTTAAGCTTCTCTAACACTTACTTAAATTTTCACATAATATTGATAACAACTTAAATACATAACAACCAACAGACTATTAATAACAATAAGATAACAATGAGTAAGACCACAGATTATAATACAAAACATATATTTACTTCATATGTCCATAAGAGATAGGATATCGTAGAATATATTTATCTCAATTTCTAGTTAATCGAATATTTGTTTTCGTCCATCCAGCTGTCACTTAGAGGCTGGTTGATAACGAGCAACGACCAATGTGGAGCATAGTATGGTAGCGGTACAGTACGGCCGACGAGTCTTGGCACTCTGAAGTTAGAAAAAACCTAAACTATTAATAATCTACGCAGCCGTGGATATGGATGGATGGATTTTGTCACATTTGAATAAAAAATTATATAACTGTTTGAATAAACTAGTAGCAAGAAACCCTAAGGAAAGTCAATCTTCCTACTAAGCTATGCTAGTTATAAATTCTATTAATTAAAATAATGTACCTATCATTATAATTCAAGTGAGAAGATATGTTCCCATATCTTCTATCTGGGAGTGACTTAACACTATTTTCTCTCTGCCTTCCTTAATCTATGTATAAAGGAAATATAAAATAAAGACATCAATATAATATGGAAATATGTATAAGTGAGAAGCCTTACAAATATAAACAATTGTTTACGTAGCTGGCTAAACACAAACATCTGTCGCGTGAGAAAGTAATACACGAAGTAATCAGTTTACTATAGTTGTGTAAATCAATATTTGTTCGAGTCAAGGAAAACTTTAATTATAAATAGCAAGTAGGTAGATATTATTCTAAATTATCTAAAATATTATGCATCTGGCAGCCATGATTATTTAGCTTTTGTATAAATGGCTGTAATCATTCCCTTTGAGCTCCCTCTGTCTCTCTCTCTCTCTTCAATTTCAGCAAGGGGAGCCTAGGGTTAAAACACTCCAATTCTTACTTTCCGCGGAATTCTGGAGGCATTCCCTTGAGATCACATGTACAACTGCATTTTAAAGGAACCCCTGAGGCTCTCGAGGCCCTGTGGCTCTAACTCTAGTCTACTCCTGTGGTCACCCCTATGGCACTGCTCCGAGTTCAAAAGTATCAAAATTAAGCTAAAAAAATCAACAAACAATAACCTGTAAAAGAGTAACGATTCACTCTCATTTCATTTATGGCTCAAACGAGAGTCGTTTATTAGTCTAGCGAAAAAACATCCGTTATGTAGTACCTAACTTGTTTTTATGTCATAAAAGTGTATAATTATGCATTTTATAACAGGTAAATCTCAACCGGCAAACATAAAAAGTATGCAAAGTGAGAATGTTTATCAAGAAACATTCGACTCTCTTGTCTAGTTGATGTCTTGTTCCTAGAATAGCTTAATCCAATAAGAATATTTGTTCCTAGAATAGCTTAATCCAAGAAGAATATTTTCGCAGATATTTACATTAGTATAAATAAACTCAATTTAATAATTTACTTTGTATTACATATTAGACAGCTATAGCTAAATGATGATAAGTTTATTTATTTTAAACTTTTCCATTTAACATTGTAGATTAAGTGATAGAAGCTAATTAAATACAAAAAAAATCCCGATTTGGCTTCCCAAATCTGCAGCCATTTAAATCACATCATTATCATTAATAAGCATTATCGTAATTATGAATATTTTTTTGATTGAAATAATTTATAATTCTTCTTTTTATGGTTGTCGCTTTATCCTGCTTATTTATATAACAGGATAAGCTCAGGAACCATAGTTTTAAGACACTCCGTTCTCCAACTTTCGAGACATTGATCAACGGATCTTTACACCGCTTGTAAGTCTTTATAAAAATTGCTTAAATAAAAAGCCATTTCCATTCTAAATTTCATCAAAAATAAGTTCAACGGTTTAGACATCAAAGAGCAACAGACAGACGACTGTGGCAATAAAAATATTTCTATGAATAAATCCATATTGCAATACGACATAATAATTTGAAATTATGTTTTTGAAATATGATATGGCGTCGTACGTATTGAAACAAACTAGGAAGCGACGCGCTAATACAGCGCATCCGCCATTTTACGATGTCCATAATTTCATTTATAATTATTATGATTATGTTCACGTGCATATGGACGTGCATATTTTCCTTTGCTACGCATGCATTGATTGGTCTTGGCTACTGTATACTTCATTTGTATAATTGTTAACAAAGTAACGGCAAAAATGTTTTCTGAATTATTTCTTGGCCTTAAAAGATAGGTTTGGTTATATTTATATCTATTGGTTGGTTGGCGGTTGATGACAGGTTGTAGGTTCCATTCCCAATCGAGGAAATAAAATAGAGCTCCGCCACTCAACATACAATGCCTTCAGAATTTGACGGAAAGTGGGAAACAGTGTCTTAACACTCGTATCCCTCTACCTACCCTGTTTCCTGCGGGATACAGAATGTTGCTAAAGAAAAAAAATACATTAGTCGAAGAACTATACGAGACATATGGTAATATCATTAGTATACAATATAATAAGCATCTATACAAAAGTGAACGGGTTGCGGTCACTTGCAACATGTAAGCCACATCTGTTGCAAACTGCGTATATACGTATATTATTTTTAATAATTCATCCGTTTCTTTGTATTTAAAAAGAAATGTAATTGAAAATGTTGTAATTTCCGGAGTTAACATCTTTTGTGTGTATGTTTCGCTAATAAACTCAAGTGTAAATTTTTAAAACAAACTAGCGTCACGAGGTTAAATAATTTAATTTAAATCTTAGGTATGGTACGTTATTTAATATTATGAGATATCTGATATAGTTTTATTTCCATTTTCCCGTCCTGGTAGACAAAATGCAGCGTTAAGTTTCGCCACTCAACACAGAAATTTCAAATATTGGGCGGGAAGCGGAAAAAGCATGAAACTTTACATTTCCAATAAATCCATATACGCGAAAGAAAAACCATTAAGGGACTATCATTTTAAATATCAATATACGAAACAAAGAGAAATAAGGATTAATAAAAAAATAATTAACAATTACTTACTCCATTACTCCATTAATTTTCCTGCAAAAGAAAGTGCGAAGAAGAAGTAGGTACCTACTTAATGTTTTTTAAAATTTTCTTTCATTTTACAAGATCAAGTTTTCTTAGAACCAAGCGAAAATAGGAAGTCGCACTCGCTGATACAGGAAGCGATCGCACCGTATAATCGGGTTAGTATTGGATGTTAGAGCTTTTATCGTGATCTTTTGATCTTAAAATAATAAACAATTGTATTCTTTATAATTTCTTACAACTTTTTAAATTATTTATTACCCATTTTTTTTAAATTAACTATATTTGTCATGGTCCCTTGAATTTATATTTTAATATTTCTGTATAATCCTGAACGTAGTATTAGGCCAGAAAGTTGAAACGATGTTTAATTAATTAAATTAATATATAACCTAATATTTAGCTTACTTAATAATTTAGCAAATATCATACCTGTTTTAGTGTATTGCTAAAATCTTTTAACACTTACGTAAAATATATATAAAAAAATCTCATTAACAATAGATAAGTAATATTTAATGACAATATAAGGGAACATTGAAAATATTTCTAGTTAAAATTGTATAAATTTACATTGAGAAAGCTGTTGAAGCAAATTGCACCGTTATAACAAACTGGATTGGGAGGACCCAGGAGCAGGACTATGCTAATCACTTATAGAATATCGAAGACATGATCATTTAGTTTAGGTTTTAGTTTATGATGGTTTTAGTATATGACGCGACGTTAAGACGCGTCAGATCAGATGGAGTGTTGACTCTGTTTTGAGACAAAGTGTTTTGATATTAGGGTCTCTCTATCTACCCTGTTGGAAAACAGTGAAGCTATATATATTTGTAAATCACTTAAGTTTTAAAACAGATTCATTCGTTTTCTCGCTCTGGTAGCGGCGTTGTACTCTGCGACTCAACGTTGTTAGGTCCAGAAGTTGGGAACGGAAGTGTCCAAATGAGAACGAAGTGTCGTAACACTGGGTTCTTTGGTTCCATATACCACCTACCTTGCTACCCTGTAACTAAAACCTACCATTGCATTCTCTAATTAGACACAACTGAGACGAGACCAAAACGCGAAGCTCTAACACTACTTATTATTCGAGGCACGTCAGTTCGTTCACACTGGCACTGGCATATTTTACATGTGTACATAGGACCATTACACGGTGTTCGTATGTTTACAACGGAGTGCATACCGATATTATCATTTTGTCTGTCTGTCTGTAGCGTGCGCTCCTTTGTGAAGCGCGAGGTGAGATGTCACTATTGTTTTAAAAAAGCGCCTACTTTTAAAGCACGCATGTATAAATAATATGGTCTTGTGCAATAATGGTAAAATGTTTAGAAATTTTGAAATAGTTTAGAATTTGTGTTTTTTTTCTTCTATTACCATGTACTTTGAAGTTCGAAGAGATGAGAAAAGTAATAATTGATACAGTGCTTTCAACCAGGAAAAATATAAACTTTTAAATTGTAATTATATCCGTTACACAATGGTTTACTATCAAAAACTTAGTACTACCGTAACTAAAGAAATCAGCCATACTGCACGGCTTACGTCCGCTGATACAACGCTATGGCCGATGGGCGGATATCCGCCTGTCAGTAAGATCGCGATAGAAAAAAAATGTATTTGTCGATGGACCCAAAATAACATAATAAAAATATTGATTAGATACAAATTGAACTTTTGTTTGTTTTAGATTGTAACTACAAAAGTGTTTTTTTTTCTTTTTTGAACCTAGAAGCTAATCGCGCTAATCTCAGGAACTAATTCAAATGGAATAATTGTTTTTGAGTTGGACATTCTACTTTTCGATTTTCATTTGTTCATAGGAGCGACGCCGCAGGCAAGACTTATATGTGTTTAAAGACACATAAAACATATATACTTTCAATAATAAATTACAAAAGAATCTATTTATAACTAGGTACTATAGCATCACATACGACGAATCAACAAAGCTACGCCATATAAGTCTAAGTTAGGGAAAACATAATATCCTATTGTTTTTTTGCTTCATTGGGCCGTCCAAGTATGGGTTGTAAGAAGGATCGGATGCGGTTGCCTTATTCGTAGTCAATCGATTACAATTGTTAATGTCCATACTTCATAGCGCACGGAATAATAACACGGTTAGCTGTACATTGACATTTCTTTTTTGTATTAATTACTAGGCCGTCGTGGTGCAGTGGTGCGAATGTAAACGCGCGGTTATTGGCTCGATTCCCACTAGGACACTTCCTTCCTCTGGTGAGAAAAAAGAAAAAGTCCGACTTTGAGGCCCGTTATTCAACACGAAAAATTTGGATACGACTGCCTTAACATAAGGTTCCCTCTGCCTACCCCACTAAATGCAAAATGCAGCGTTAATCTATTTTTTAGTAGTAGTGGGGTTCAAATATCATAACCAATACCAGTATTTATATTTATTATACTGTGGTTTATCCACTGTCCAGTTAATCAAACATGCAATGTCTTCAAATGGGAGGAAAGTGGAAAACGAGTTATTCACTGGTCCATACTGGTACATACGCTGCAAAACACGGAACTTGCGAAAATATATATTTTTTCTTCTTTACTTAATTATAACCATTCTATAGTTTTTAATAATTAATTTTAAGTAAAATTTAAATTTAATTTAGATGCCAAGAAAAAATCTCCTTACCCTTACGGAGAAAAGAGCGATCGAACTAACAACTATTGCGATTACCGTCAGTCAGTATCCAGAAACAATTTGCAAAAATGGAAAGAAAATCGGTGTTATATTTATACAAATCACCCAGGCTGCCCCTGAACCCATATAAATAAAATAAAGGAAAAAAAACAAAAACCTAAAAAACAAAAGAAAACATTTACAAAACGCAAACCGTACACCATCATACGATGACTTGATCACTGACACATAAATAACTATCTACATACGAGCCGATGTGGGAAGCTGGCGACCACAACACCTGTACCTAGGCTTACTCACGTGAGAACCGGTATGGGGTACCAGAACAAGAATTGTATTATGTTTTCTTCAAGCCACAAAACTTAATTTTTTATTATACTTATAGTTGGTTGTCCTTGGGTTAAGTTTTACGTCTTCTATCGCATAGAGTAAGTTTAGTGTCGAGACTCTATGTCCGATATCCAAATTGGAGAAAGTATTGAACGACGAAAATCAACGCTGTCAGAGCTGGGGAAATAAAAATTGACTTCAAGAGTTATTGATGTAGAAAACTTATTCAAATGTATTTTCAAACATAGCATGACCATTTTTATAAAATGCTCATAAAAATAATTAAAAAAAAAGATCTACAAATTCATAAAGCTTAGTTGGTAAAACTTTTTGTTTCCGTTGAGAGTTCTGTGACAGAACGCGGTTAGAACTTTGCCGACGACGCGACGTACGCGTACGCGATGTATGTATGTATATATGTATATATGTGTGCTTTATATGTTTTTTTTTCTATCATGAGGTTAATGCTGTTAACCCTGTCCCTGATGAAATGCAAGCACTATGTGGCTTCCTGTGAGGAAGTCGACGACTGTAAGAACCCCCCCCTGAACTTTATAGATATAAGAACTTAAAAATTAAAAATTTTCTAACTCTTATTAAAATTTCAATGTCATTTCTTACAGTTTACATAAAAATAAAGTTTCTTTTGAAGAAAAATTTTTTGTTGACGTTCTAATAAATAGATAAGGAAAAAAATAAATAATATATCTTGTTACATTTTTACTTTGCAATAAACAGCGTTCATAAAAAAAAGATAAATTTAATCAATTTTATTTAGACTTAAATATTTCTTTTAAAAGTGTGCCAAATCAAATTAGATACATACTACAAATGTCAAACCATATTATATTTCCAATTGTAACAACGAAATCAAAAATGAAACGTTATAATAATAGACCGAATTCAAAATCGATTTCTCACTTTCACCCAACATGTCCACTATCCATTCGCTTTGCACTTATTCCGACTAAATTGTTGTTCATTTCAGAATTATCTCAACGCCCCCAATCGATTTTAAATTGCTAGATATTCGATATAAAAAAAAGATGGCACGATCGACTTTTTTTAAATATATATAGTGTGTACGTCGTTTTACAGTTAGTAGGTCTCTGATAATAATATTATAATATTATCTGTATTACGATTATGGATTTGAAATTCTATTTTATATTTAACACCTATATTTTAGGTCATTAGAGGCCAGTGGTAGCGCAGAGTGTGGCTGTAAACGTAACTAACTGGTTGTGGGTTCGATCCCCACTCGAGGAAATAGAATATTTATTTAATTTCTTCATTTCTGGTGTCGAGACAAACCGCGGCGTTGTGTTCCGCCACTCCACAGAATTCGGAGGAAAGTGGAGAACGCAGTGTCTTAACACTAGATTCCCTCTGCCTACCCTGCTGTTTGCGGGACACAGCGAGAAGCTGATTTGATTTTATAATGGACTTAAATATTCTTGCAAACTACCATTGCAATGTCATAAATATATTCAAATAGATATCTATCTAGATATATTGGACATATTGTGATAGATCTTTAATTCTGTTCCCACGACTTGCAGATACTGTTACGGTCTAGTTAGAACAAAACAAGATATTAACGTCGCCTTACATTTAGTGCATTTAAAAAAATATTATAATAAAGTAATATACGCACTTATTTATTTCTTAACCGACTTAAAAAAAGAAGAGGCTATCAATTGTTGTGTTTTTGTATGTTGGAATTTGAATAAAAGTACCTTTTCGTAAGAAAACTCTGAAACCTAGTGTTAAGACAATTTTCGGGATATTGCATCGATTGGATCGAGTGGCGGAACTAAACGCCGCAATTGATCCTGTTACCAGAGCGGGGCTCCCTAAGCGGCTGACTGTAAATGCGAAGGTTATGGGTTCTATTCCAATCTTCGCGTCAGTCAGCCTCTACGGATATAAATAGATAGTCTTAAAACTAGTAAGCATAAATTTTAACGTTGTCTTCAAGCAAGGTACTTGTGGCAAATCGCAAAATTCACTTTACTTGTGAAATGTGAAAGCGTTAAGCCATCATATTAGATAACGAGTGGTATATGGCTAGAAATTAACTTCTGTTGAAATATAATATAAATGAAATGTACACAGTCATGGTTTTGAGGAAGCAAGTTGTCGACATAATGATAGAAACTGTATGTCTAATTAGGTAGCGACTTGGGAAGCAAAAACTATTTTTATAGACGAATCGGAAAACAAAGCAAACAATTTAGTGTCAAGACTCTGTCGTCCGTTTTCCGCCCGAATTTAAGATATAGGTAATTGAGTGACGAAACTCAACGCCGCACTCTACCAAAGTGAGGAAATTAAATTAAATTTGTAAAAATATATTACTCAACCGTAAGTCACGCATAAGTTAAAAAAAAGAAAACTTTGCCTTATAATAAATATAATAATATCTAACCGATATAAACTATAACAAATCTTTCTAAGAGCAGCGTTGAGTTTCGCCACTCACTGGAGTGTCTTAACACTACCTGGTTTTGCTTACCCTATATAAAAAAACACCTTTACAATGACTAACAAAATAAGGTCATGAAGTGCCTTCAATTTTAGAGTTTACTTAAATAACTAATCGCGCAAGTGGGACACGGCCGGCGATCTCAGAGTCGTCAATTGTTCTGTCACCCATCAATTCCTAAGAGTTATTTGAGACCGATGGAACAATATGGATAGCGATTTGCTGATACTTGACCAATTGTCTCAAAACCTTCCATTACATTTTCTATTTATAAGAATTTGAAACTATGCATTTTAATATTCTGAATGGCAAAAACATATTAAATAATTTGTTTCATATTGTTAAATATAGGAACATTTATATTGGAAAATCTTACTCTAGTAACAGAAATATGCAATAGGTTGACTCGAATTTAGACGAGCACCTCAAAAAATCAACTCAAGCACTTTCCAAAACTTGACAAAAATAAGTGCCTTTGATGTTCCCAAGTAGTAAGTAACATTTTTTTACCGTTTCCATGTAAAATAAAATGAAAACGAAGCAAATTTTAGCAAGAAAATGGGACTTTTTGCAGCCACCAACTGCGAACTGCTACTGACTGCCTCTTTGTCACACTACAATGAGATCCATTGTTCGCATCCTGTATAATAGTGCCCGTGAAGGAAGCTAGACTCCTAGACACCATTGTTTGGACTCTGGCAAATTGAAATGGCTAAATGAGAATGTAAGTTTACAGAGAATATATATGAACATTCTAATTACTCCTACGTTTTAAGTATTCATAAGCCATATTGTTGCGCTATTAGAATACGTCTGACGTTATGATTGTGGATACGAATGTCAGTTAGGGTTTGTTATAAAACATACAATTTTGGATTCTATTAGTGCAAAATACAAATTAATATTTTTTCTACATTAGGTAAATATGAGAAACTTTAAATATAATAAAACAGGTTTTCCTACTTGCAATTTATAACATATTTATTTATTTATACCCCGTTCAGTTATACTAAATATGGCGATAAATTGATCCAATACCCAAAGTCTCTTAAGACTGATGAGTAAAGAGACATAATGATAACTCTATTTCTTTGCTAACATCGCAAAATTTATTAAGAAAACTCTTCAATGAAATCTAAAATCATTGCACCCACTTGCCCTTAAAAATCAGTACAATAAATCTGCAACAAATAAACTAACAAATTTCAATATTTAACATAAATATGACGAAACTTTCAGTCGACATTTCATTACACGGGCGTCCCAGACAAAACCTAACGACCGCAAGTAATAAGTGAACACGATTACACCACGGATTCACAATACTTAAAGAAAACGTCCGCGGTGCAATGAACCCGCAACACGATCGAAGCAAATCTGTATTCAGCTGTTAACTGAATATGTTTGTAAAACTTGGAAAAATTTTTCAATATATTTTGTAATATACTTGGAAAACTTTCCAATTTTCTTTCAACTTCATGATGTATCTCTTATGTAACATGGTAGACATAAGGAACCTAGTTTTAAGACATTTCATTAATTTTTCAGCCCCACTTTCGAGATATTGTTTATAGACTGGCGGAACTCAATACTGCTAATAAAATTAAATTAAATCAGCTTCACACTGTATCCCGCACACAGCAAGGTAGGCAGAGGGAACCTAGTGTTAAGACACTTCGTTCCCCATCTTCTGCCGAATTCTGGTGGTATTGCGTGTTGAGTGGCAGAACTCAACGCCGCGCTTTGCCTCGAAATATTAATCAATAAAACAATTCTGATAGCGTTACAGACTATCAGTACAATTCTGATAGTCTAGACAGACCGAAATTTAACAACGTCCAAACGGAACAAAAAGTTTTTCCTATACATTCGAGTGAAGCGATTTGTATAAAAGGTTAGAGTAAAAAATTGTAGGCTATTTCGTTTCCATGGTGGCAGTGAACCTGATCTTAATATTGTGTAACTACAGACTTGTAAAGTTATAGTTGTAAAATAAAAAATAAAACAGTTTTTTGTGAATCAAGCAGCTGTAAGAGTTCTGATGATACTCCACGGGCTACGTTTACGTGTCAATTGTTGCATTTTTTATTTTTTATAATTAAAATACCAGTAAGAAATGGTTATTATTAATATGAGACACCGTTTGGAACCCTCATTTGAAGCAATAAATGATGTTTATTTCTTCGTTCTGCTAAGACAAAGGGCGGCGTTGAGTTCCAATGACATTCAACACGTGATGTATCTTATTGTATGTGCCCGATATTAGGCTGACTAACTTGTGAAATAAAGCGTGAAACTTATAAAAAATACCAAATAATCACCTTTTAATTTAGTAAGCTTTCCAGAACTTTATTGTAAAAAGACTTTTTAGATCTAGAGATGAGTAAGATACCACTCTTAAATTTTCTCACATTTAAAAATATCGTGTGCTGAATGAAGTAGCAGTCGTTTAACATCTTCAATATACATACAATAATAGGTATAAATATAGAGATACACTTGAAATATACAGGTAGACACTTAAAACGAATCAAGAAGTATGACATAACTTTTTGTTAGCCATAATCAAAGAGAAATTGGACACCAAAAACCTCAACTAGTCAAACCACCGCGTTGATTGAAGCAAAAAAAAAAGGAAACAACCTTTCATAATCCATTCTTACAATTGTTTCTTTTGTCTTGTGTTATCTAATATGAACAAACAAGCCAATTGTTCTTTGAATTTGCCAGTTAAAACTAATGTGCAGGAAGTAATTTGACATCGTTTCATTATGATGCTAACCCGATAACTTCTATTTGTGAGAGACTGTTAGAGTTGTCGTTAAAAGTGTATACCAGTAGTTTTATTAGCTATGTAATAAAACTATGAAAGGGAATTCGTTTATAAGATACAGATGTATAGTATACTAGCGGCCCGCCCGCGGCTTCGCCTGCGTGAACTACGTTATTATTAATTTCTGTCTCCATGAGTACCTACGTCCTATAAGTGACGTCCATGCAACATTTTTCACTCCATTAGCAGCATTAGCTGCATTAGCATTTGTAGTAATGAACTTTCATACAAACTTTCAACCCCAAAAACAACCCCTTAGAAGTCGAATATTATAAATTCCCGTCTTAGCGACCACCTACGTCGTATAAGTAATTCCTATGCAAAATTTGAGATTCCTAGAACTTTTAGTTTCTGAGATTTCGTGATGAGTGAGTGACCTTTCGATTTTATATATATAATAGAAGACTATAGTATGGGCCGTTATTTATCATGCGTCACTATACGTGCACAGATTGAAAGCAGCGATTGCCGTTTGATATCCTTCTTGGGGGAATGTTTGTGTTTATTTAATATTATCTTTTTTCTGGCTTAATTTAGGTAAGTTGAAGCCTTCGTGGCGCAGCGGCACAAGGGTGTAACTGTAACGCGACGGTTGTGGGTTCGATTCCCACTCGAGGAAATGAAATATTTATTTACGTTTATATTTCCATTTCTTCGCTCTGGTGTCGAGACAAAACGCGGCGTGCAATGTGGGTTCGAAACCCTAAAATACAAGTCCTTCAACATAAAATGAAGTAACAAAAGTAATTAAATTCCAATAAATACCAAAATAATATAAATAATAATACTATTATATGATATAATCCTGAAATAGCAGATCAAAATATCTGATGCGAAGCATTCTCAGGGTGTAACCGGAAGCACGATCATTTGATCCAATCTTTGGCTCCGTTCCAAACGAGCGCTTAAACATCCTCAAATAGTTGATGAACTTCGATGCTCCTTGTAATTCTATAAAGCTTTGATCCTTTTTGGTAAGAATAAATTCCTTTAGATTTCAACAGAATTTAAATTTCAAAGATATTTACAGAATTTTCTTATGTTCATTCGACTGTAAATAAGTAAGGGATCAAATGGCTACTTAAAGTTATAGATAGATACATATTTTCTTTATGTACAATTGTACATATGTACTGAGTTTTCATAGTTTAATAGAAATAATGATAATAGCCGCCTCCTAAATAAATGGACTATCCAAAATAAATATAACTTTTTAATTCGAACCAATAGTTTGTGAGATTAACGGGTTCAAGCAAACAAACACTTATATATTTAGTATATCTTAGCTAGATTTACTTCAGCTAGCGAGATTGTTAACCTTTATATACGTACATGTTATTTCATCTAATATGCCATACATCATGGGAATTGGTAGGCGATCAGTGATCGAAACAGAGACGTGGTAACTGAGTGACTGTCAAGATTAGTTTTGATTCATAGCTTAGTTGAATTCAAATATAAACCTTATATAATGGAAATAAATGCGGAAATGGATTGCATGATTCTATTGACAGGTTACTGCCTGTAGGCCGTGTTATAATACAATACAGTATGAAGCCTGTATATTTCGAGCATTATGTGTTAAACAATTTCCACACTTATGTCAATACGGATATGGGAATATTTTCCTATAAACGTGTTGAAGTTACAACTTCAGTATCTTGAGACTCGTATCGAATGTATCTGGGCTTAGTTTGATTTATAGTAGAATATTTCTTTAGTATTCTACTCCAGGTTTTCGTCGTTTTCTTCGCCATATTTAGGTCGGTATAAATATTTATTTTGTAGATTTTATGTTTGACTAACATTATTTTGTTTATAAGTGCTTCTAATATGAAATTATCCTAGAAAGATTATATTAATTAAAAACAGTATAATAGATTGACAGTCAAGTAAATTATTTCATAAAAATTAGAAAAAAAATACTATAAAAAATACTTATGTACATACTTGCAAATTAAATATGCATCTTAAATAATTCATAGAAGGGACATAATGTAGTGGAATGAGTAGAGGGAGGCTCGTTCAGACGTTGTATAGACCTGTAGACTGATATAAGTATTAGCCTCATTTACCGAGGCAAAATAGAAAGGTAATGTATTAATATATATAAAGAATAGAATCTTAATATATAATATTTAAAAGATATGCCCAATAAATAATACATTTACCTATTTGTTTCCTGAAAAGTAAAAACTTGCTCCCCATGGAGAATGTTGGAAGAATTATTTATTAATGATATAATGATACTATACATATTTAATATTTCATTTATTATGTTACATTTACTCGAAGTATTAAAGTTATTATTTTACATTGATCTTAAAAATATTTATGTCTCTATTTATCCCCACAGAATAGGAAACCATAAATAATAAAGCTGAAGCATTATAACGATTTGGATTTACAAAAACGGAACTAATTATTTTTTTCACTGTCCGTTGCAGTACGCAGGCGCAGTCAGTGCACCGTGGAGACTGCCTTTTACTACCGTCTGCAGCCTGTACTAAGAGTGTACAGTATTAAATAGTAAATTTACTATTGTTACTGTAGAAAACACGCGATTTGTATAGAAAATTGTCTTTTTTGCTGTTATGCACTTTGTACAACTTATTGTACGTATTGATCGTAATGTGTATACCATCATCTACCAAAAGCAACTTCGTATGTCTTTAACTTCACGCGGAACCCAACGCCGCGTCTTGCCTCGTTACCAGGGTGAAGAAATGAAAATATTAAATATTTCATTCCCTCGAGTGTGAATAGAACTCACAACATGTCGAGCTTAAAGTCGCACGCATGTGCCGGTGCGCCACGACTAGCCTTCGTATTATTCCATTTATATGAATATTTATATCCACTCCTATTATTTATTGTCCCGTAAATACGTGTCTCTAGGCTCTCTATACAAATATGCAATTAATATTTTAATATAGTAAGTAGTTAAACATTATTTACGCGTTCGCTAGCGAATCTCACAAAGCTCATGGTAGAGCCTCAGACAGAGATATAGAATGATATGGATAAATACAACCTCTTTTATAGCTTGAAATGCCATCAAAGTTTTTTGTTCCACTTTCATATACTATTTAGTTTTTCATGCTAACCGAGTCGTTATAAGTAAATAGCTCACATAAGTACATTTTTCGCTATTCTAAAGATGATATTTTATAATATACATATCGTCGCCCCCAACTTTGTTTACGTGAAATGGAAGACGCAAAATTTGAAATCCCGTTTCTTCGCGTTCCCGTAGGTATTTCAAGAAATCGTCTCTTAGTGCTCCTCCACAATCCCTAACCTACCAAACTAAAATTTTCTAAGTCCAATAGTTTAGCTTTGTCTGACTGTCACTGAATAACTCAGGAAGAGTTTTCTTTATAATGCAAAGATTATACATATCGTCAGCTTACAGTGTAAGAGCAGTAACTGCTGAGTGAATTATCAAGGGATACAAAAAACCTTTTTAACAATCTATTTCTTCTCTAAGTTTTTTTTTAATCATCAGTACATCTATAAGTATATGAATAGCAAATTATCAAATGGTTTTTACAATTTCAAAAACAAATGTATTCTTTTCCGTATGAAATAAAATAAAGGCCAATATTGAAATTTTTTTTACTAAGTTTTTACAAAAATGTATACTATAACCGAAAAATAAAAAACTGAATTCGCAGATTTACATTGAGCCAACGGTATATGTAGGTACATACATATGTACCTACTAGTCTTTTTCATCTTATTTTTTCGAGAAGAAAGCTTTCTGAGACAAAAACCTAGAACAATCTCGCACATTCTTAAATATTCTACAAGGGACATTTTAAGGATGCGAGTAACACAAAAAGGAGCGTCTTATTATTTTTTCCTTAAAGCAGACTTGTATTCATACATGTTTAAAGAAACCGGTTGAAATTTTAAAATTGAAATTAAAAACTAAAATTAATTATTTAAATTTTACTTCTTTAAAATTTAAACAAAAACCTATAGTAACATCAAGGTTCATCTACATTCTACTAACTATAACTTAAATTGTCAATAAAATTATAATACATCTATATTTTATAGAATATATTTCATACTTTTTGAAAACTCTCCCCCTTGCACCCCCCCAGCTTTAGCCCCCGTCGCTCACCCCTAAGTTCAGTCATGCGGCTTTAAGCACTAGACAAGTTTTAATATGTCTGAGGAATTACTACAAAAAAATATGCAATGCTAGGGCATGAAGAAAATTATAGCTGAAAATATATTTTTGAGTACAAACTTCATATTTGATTTCAGATATAATTATTATTCACTATTTTTTACCCGCGTCTTCGCCTGTGTGGTCAAAGGGAAATAACTGAAAGTACTCTCAATTGTTTCCTTTTGATACTACTCTTAGTATAAGGATAAACCTGACGATTATAAATCTTCTTCTTCTTCTCTTCAAACTTTCTAGCTAGCAAATTTCATCATTTGATTGTCAAAAATAATTAAAAATTCAACGGAAAGTAGAGAAGAGTGTCCTAACACTAGGTTCCCTTAGCCTATCCTGCTATATGCGAGATATAGCGTGAATCAGAACAATGGTCAGAGATAACTATTTTTACACTAGTTTAAGGGAACAATGATACAACTTGCATCTTTTTTTGGATCAAAATTGCTATCTTAACATAATTACATGTCAATGTGCTTTATACGGTTATACAAAGACAAATATGGCAGGTTGCTAGACAAGCTCTTATGTAAATGTTTATATGGTTTTATTACTTCAGTCTTCAAATAAGTCGTTGTACCGCAGAGGTACGTCTGACTGTAACACGACGGTAGTAGATTCGATTCTCATATTGGGTAAAAAATAATTTTCGTTTTCTCGCTCTGGCAGCAAGACAGCGCGGCGTTGAGTTTTTTAACCGACTTCTTTAAGAAAAGGAGGTTATCAATTCGACTGTACTTTTTAACTTTCAGGACGGGATTAAGAGACGAAATCTCATTGTGAAAATTTAATTAATTGAAGAATTATAGATTCCGACTGTAAATCCTAATGAATTATAGCGCTTGTTTTTCATTTTTAGTTTTATGCCGAGTGCATATAAATAAAACATAACCCTTCCTTTGTAGTCGGGTAAAGAAATAAATAATACAACTTGTAGCATATAATATTAAAATAAATAAAAATGTCCTTCTAGTATTGAAATAAATCGCGAATACAAAGACACACACGTGACTCATAACCATAAGTCTCTAAGCATATGGTTAACACGTGGTTGCGAACGGGAATGGACTCGGAATAATATAATCTACTTATGAATTATAATGGAATATAATAAAATTTCCATATCTAGATATATGTCAGTGAGGCCATCGTTGTGCAGTGGAAATGTAAACGCGATTTTTGTGGGTTCGTTTCCCATTTGCTCTGGTTAAATAAATAATAAATTGCGCGAATTATAGCTGGAAGTGAGTATTTATATTATAAAGAAGAAAAGTTTCATTGAACGGGAATCTCAAGAAATACTAGTTCGAATTCGAAAACTTTTTTTATGTAAAATAATGCCTACATTTACCGAGAAAGGGTCACGTTACTCTGTTAGCTGCAAGAAATATTTAATTAACTATAATTTTTATTAATACCTTGAACATTTCAGAGAAATCCTTTAAAAATGCGTAATAAGGAAACCTAAATAACCTCAACTATTAAAGAAAAACGGTGGAAATAATTAAATTAATGTTTCCTAAGTTAAAATGCACATGTGGAAGCGAGATATGATTTACACGTCCGAAGCGAGTTCCGTCTAACAAAACATGCAAGGTCGGCATAATTAAATTAGCAAAGTTAACGTAATAATTAGTTCATAATTTGAACTATGGGTAATGTACTAATAAGGTATGTATGTGGGTTCGATTCCCATTCGGCGATAATGATTATTATTTCTTAAGCGCGGGAACGGAATACCTTAACACTGGGTTTTTTAAACTTACCCACTTATGGACCTATGGGGGAAAAGCGTAAAGTTGTGGATAGAAAAGATCTTGAGATTTGTTTAATGGAAAATGAAGGTGGCATTAAAATAATATTATTTCTGAGTTTGTTTGTACATTATAATAAAAAATATTTTTTGATAACTCAATTATCATAAATTAAATTTAAAAAAATTGTTTTAATAAATAATCTTACATTTTTTAATTATTTAACTTTTATAATGAATAGTAGGTATATGCATGTAATAAATAAACAGCAAGACTTACAAAAGAGTAACATTTTCAAGTCTGTTAAATAGGTCAGTTCGACATTATAGACTATTAAGTTCTATGGAAAATAACAATAGAAGACAGTAAAAGGCAAGCCTTGAAACTTATAGAGAAGTGTCAGCTTTTCTTTGAAAATGTACATATTATACCAACAGAATATAAATATATTCATTACATATAATCAATATTTACATTTACACTAAGGAACGTCAAATAATATTTAATTACCATTAAATTGGTAATAATTGTATATTTGAGTCCTATCATGATGAATCGCATAAATAATTTCCTCACTCTAGTACAAAATCCATGACGTCACGAAAATTAGGCTGAAACCCCCAACCCCTTGGGGTGGTGTGTCATGAGTCTAGGTTCCCTCTACGTACCCTACTACACTCGTACCCTACCACACCTATTGGAAGCTAACACCAATAAAAGAACCCAATACAGATACATATATCCACCATAATATAATATAACACCATAAGAGGTATTTAGAAAACGACACCGCATCTCCGTATCGGTGGGCTATGGGAATGGGAAAATTAACTGAGGAGATTCACACGTGTAAAAGGTACCTACAGTTATAGTATGTATGCTTTTTGCTGAACAGTTTCACCTACTTACACGGAAATCAATGGCTTCGAGCTCGATAAATACAAAAGGTGTTGCATTCATTTAAACGATGCTATGAGATTTTTACATGAATAATTTTATTGTAGTCACTTGGGGTTTAAGGAGAGAGAATTTAGTGTCGAGACACTCTGCTCCCTGCTTTCCGGCTAAATTTGGAGAAGGAATATTTTTAAGCCCTTAATAGTTTAAGATCTGTTGAATTCGATGCATATTCAAAATATCTTCAAAAGTCTAGAAAGTTCGTTTGAGTTTTATGGTCGGGGTACATGTTTATAATTTATAAGTTTTATAATGTACTTACATATTTGGAGAAAAAAAAAATATTTTAATAATCCAAAAAGTGCTCTTGTTTCTCTCATTAAATATAGTCATAACATTAAAAAAAAAAGTAAATAAATATTTGACTTTAGAAAAAATAATCTTGGGACGCGATAAATATAGATAAAATTATAATAGATATTATGTTTTTACTAATCTCTGTTTCAAATTATGTATTGCCAGTGGAACATCATATCGATTAAGAGATGTGAAGTTATCAGGCCTACATATTCCGTTCATACGATTCACCACTTAACCCAGATGTTTTGTACCTTCGAGTATTTTATACGTTTTTTTTTATCTTAAACAGAATATAAATAGATTTTAACATAGATAATACATATTTAATTATTTACAATACAACTATCATTACTCACTACATTTAAGTTACTGAGAAATATTGACAACATATATACTATTGTTATATCCATCCATACCTATATTATAAATTCGAAAGTAACTCTGTCTGTCTGTCTGTCTGTCTTTTACGCAATCAGGGCCAAACCGCTAATTTAATTGTGATAAAAAACTCATATAGAGATACTTGAGGGTCCCGGGATGAACATAGGATACTTTTTTTTCTCATATTTGTAATATTTTCGATATATACCAATATATTAAAATAATTAATTTGACAAGCAATTTATTCCGCCATGTTAATAACAATCGTCGCTACGCGTTGCTAAGCAACGGCTTGCCAAGTTTGTTGTTTTAAGAAAACGTCACCCAAAGTGAGTTTGCTTAATGCATACATGGCGCGCGCCGATATACATTTGTATACATTAACAAAAATTAGATGATTTCTATAATTTGATATTCATCCTTATGAAAATAAATGCGAGTTACTTTTAGCATTTCATATAGATGGAAATTATAGTTTACTGTATAACATTCTAATAAATAATTAAGATGTCACTGATTCCAAATGACTTAGCCTACGAGTGGTATAGTATGACCGACGCGAACGGGCAGATAACTTCGATGATTTTGTAAATTTTTATATATTTTCGAATTACTATTATTTTTTATGTAATTGTTTGCTGCTTATAATTAATTTATCTCAGTTCGGTTATCTATACCGATGTTATACACTTAAAATATCGTAATTTTAATCATTTGGGATTTTATTTAATATTGTTCCCAAAAATTAATAATTATTTAATATAGAACAATGTTTAGTACGCGCGCACGGCAAACTTTAGGTACTTTTACTTCTTTTGTTTGTTCATTTCGGCTACTCAGATATAAATCTCCACTTATTATTATTTTCTAACTTATTTTAATTATTTAGGCTTATATTTTCGCGGGCGTAGCCGCGTCCGGGCCCACTAGTACCTATATTATAAATTCGAAAGTAACTCTGTCTGTCTGTCTGTCTGTCTGTCTTTTACGCAATCAGGGCCAAACCGCTAATTCTATTGTGATAAAATACACATATAGAGATACTTGAGGGTCCCGGGATGAACATAGGATACTTTTTTTTCTCATATTTGTAATACAGGGTGAGTCATATTGAACTTTCCGGTTTTGGAAGGACGTTGCACGAAGAAGGGAAGGAGTAGAAGGGTGGGGATGGTGTCATTAGACGCGCCATGACATGCAGTTTTAGTGTGAGCAATGGCTTGGTCGGGACAACATCGTGCGTTCGTAGTTGAAGAGTTTATTAAAAATGGCGGCTCCGTGATCACAACACAGCGTGCGTTCCGTTTACATTTTGCTATTGGTCGACGTGATCCCATTCCCACTGGACCAACAATCAGAAATTGGGTATCAAATTTTAGAGCAACATCATCAGCATTAAAAACAAGACCACAAGGCCGAATTAGGACGTCAACGTCAGCGGAAAACGTGGATAGAGTGCGGGCTTCAATTCAACAATCCCCTCGGCGTTCTGTTCGGAAACATGCCGCTTCACTAGGATTATCTTTCAGTAGTGTCCGCAGAATACTGCATAGAGACCTTAAATTTCACCCATACAAGATTCAGGTAGTGCAAGAATTAACAGTTAGAGACTTAGACACACGAACAAATTTATGCCGCGACATTCAGCAGATCCCCCGCACTGCTGTTTTGATCTTCAGTGATGAGGCACATTTTCACCTCGCCGGAACTGTCAACAAACAGAATTTTCGATACTGGGCTGAGAATAACCCACGAAACCTACACGAACGACCACTTCACAGCCCTCGAGTGACAGTGTGGTGCGCTATTGCAGAGTTTGGTGTGTGGGGTCCCTATTTTTTTGAAGAAGATGGTCAAGTCGTCACAGTTACCTCTGCTCGGTATTGCGACATGCTTGAAACTTTTCTGAAACCGAAATTGGAGGAATTAACGCAGAATCATGACAACGATAACATCTGGTTCCAACAAGATGGTGCTACAGCCCATACATCCAGGCGTTCAATGGAAATCCTGCGACAAATGTTTCCCGGTCATCTCATTTCTTTGCGAGGTGACGTTGGGTGGCCGCCGAGATCACCTGATTTAACCCCCTGCGATTTCTTTCTCTGGGGTTACCTGAAGGAAAAGGTGTACACGCATCGTCCCCGAACCATCGATGAACTGAAGGCTGCAATCACGGAAGAAATCAATGCTATTCCGCTGAATATGACTCGACGAGTAATGGACAACTTCCGGGAAAGGCTTCAGCAGTGTGTGGTCAATGGAGGTAGACATTTACAGGATATCATTTTTAAAACCAACTAAATTAAAACTGCATGTTATGTGCTTTCAAACAATAAAATAATTTTTACTGCATGTCGCTTTGTTTTTAATACACACCTTATTGAAATCGGAAAGTTCAATATGACTCACCCTGTATTTTCGATATGTACCAATATATTAAAATAATTAATTTGACATGCAATTTATTCCGCCATGTTAATAACAATCGTCGCTACGCGTTGCTAAGCAACGGCTTGCAAAGTTTGTTGTTTTAAGAAAACGTCACCCAAAGTGAGTTTGCTTAATGCATACATGGCGCGCGCCGATATAGATTTGTATACATTAACAAAAATTAGATGATTTCTATAATTTGATATTCATCCTTATGAAAATAAATATAATAGTCACTTTTAGCACTTCATCTTGATGGAAATTATAGTTTACTGTATAACATTCTAATAAATAATTAAGATGTCACTGATTCCAAATGACTTAGCCTACGAGTGGTATAGTATGACCAACGCGAACGGGCAGATGACTTTGATGATTTTGTAAATTTTTATATATTTTCGAATTACTATTATTTTTTATGTAATTATTTGCTGCTTATAATTAATTTATCTCAGTTCGGTTATCTATACCGATGTTATACACTTAAAATATCATAATTTTAATCATTTGGGATTTTATTTAATATTGTTCACAAAAATTAATAATTATTTAATATAGAAAAATGTTTAGTACGCGCGCACGGCAAACTTTAGGTACTTTTTCTAATATTAAGAATTTCCTTTAGTTACTTTTAGTTCTTTTGTTTGTTCATTTCGGTTACTCAGATATTTTTTCTAATAATAAATCTCCATTTGTTATTATTTTTTAAGTTATTTTAATTATTTAGACTTATATTTTCGCGGGCGTAGCCGCCTCCGTTTTCCGATTTATCAGAAGGTTTTTTATTTCTGAGACAACCAACATGGTAGCAGCCTAGTGCTAAGAGACCCCCCACTTTTCGCCAAATTCTGAATGTATTGCTTATCGAGTGGCTGAGCTCAACGTCGCACTTTTGTCTTGTCACCAGAACGGAGAAAAGAAAATATTGAATATACATATAGTGGAATCGAACCTGCACTCTATCGCATTTACAGTAACAACTATTTATATGTATACAAAAATGATAAATTAATTAATAATTAGAATACTAATCGCCTCATATTATATAATACACCTATATAAGTAAGTGCTTATTATAAATAAATTTTACATATCATAAGCATAAATAATTACATTACGCGCTATAGAATCACGCGAACAAAAGTCACGTGTCAGCCGATTTCACCATTATTCAAACAATATTAACGCGTCATTTAATTTCAGATGCCAGCCAGGTAAGTGAGTATATTGTTTTATTTCTATGGAATGGAAAAATCTCGTTTTCCAACTCTATAGTGCAGCTAACGCCATAACAAAGCCATTAAATATATATTATATAAAATATCATGAATAGTCAAACAATGAAATAAGTAGATTCATTCGTGCTTAGCGTCGCTCATAAACAATAGTCAATAAATATATTCTAAAAACAAATTTCTTTAATAATTTTTAAATAAGATGAAACTATAATCTATACTAATATTATGCATTTAAAGAGTTTGTTTGGTTGGCCGTGATCAGGACCTCCTGGTTCGAGTTCAAAAAATATTTTAGTTTTTTCAGCTTCACGCTGTACCTATGTGCTGCACACCAGAGCGAAGAAATGAAAACATTAACAATTTTATTTCCTTTAGTGGGAATTGAACCCCCAATAAAACCCCCCCCGTAAAACAGGTTTTTACGCGTTTACAGTCACAAGCGCTTGCACCATGACTGACACATGAATTTCCAAGACCACATATATTTAAATTATTAAAAAAATATAATGTAAACATAAGAAAAAAATAAGCAGATTTAATAAGAACTACTCGACACGCGCGTTGTTCTTCGTTAAGGGATTCCGTGGCTTATCTTCGTGGCTATCCCGTCATCCAGATCCTAATCGAATCTGTATGGGACCACCTTACTGGCATCCCTTTTTCGATTGATACTAAAAGATAATAGAATATCTTCTCAATTACGGAAACGGAGGATTTTGTATAGAAAACTAAGAAAATTGTGCACTGGCAAAATAAATTACATCAGCTTCACGCACACAGCTGAAGAAACCTAGTGCTAAAACACTCTGTTCCTCACTTTCCCCAAAATTTTTTGAGGCATTGCGTGTTAAGTAGTGGAACTCAACGATGAGCTTTTGGCTTAGTGCCAGAGCGACGAAGTGAAAAGATTAATAAATAATAGTTCATTCCTTTGAGTAAGGATCGAACCCATAATACAGTCACACCCTTGTGCCCTTGAGCCAAGATGACCTTAAACCGGCCTACTGATATAAATATTGTTATCTTTTAGAAATGGTTGCGCAAGGCAAGAAATTGACAATTCCATCTCACCAAATCATCAAAACATATCCCAAAACCAAATGACGGAATTACTTAATACAAAACATGCCTTCTCCACAATCCGCAGGACATGGATAAACACAAAAAACATGGCCTAAGAACCCTCTGTAATATGTATGTGTGTTTGTCAAACTTAACTAATAAACAGAGAAAAAAAGCACCACTGATTTACGAGCAGTCCTAAATAAACACTGTTAGTTTATATCGTGATGGTGAGGATTTCAAAATAGTGTTAAGTTTTATTGCCCACTCCGCAGCAAGGGCTTTCGAGAGTGGAGGGCAATGACATTGTTTACTCTGTTTTAATCTCGGCGAATTACGTTTTTTGATACATAATATGATATTTTTAATATTTTTTTTTAGCTTCCATTATGTCCCGTATGTAGCATTGTAGGCAGAGAGAGAGAGAGAGAGTTCTGAAGGCATTGCTTGTTGAGTGGCGGTATTCAATGCCGCTTTTGCCTTGATGCCAGAGCGAAGAAATGAAAATATTAATTGATAATTATCGTTCATTTACCGGAGTAGGAATTGAACTCACAACCGCTACGTCAGTCACACGCTTGTGCGTGTCATTTGATTACTTAGTAATAATCAAATATTGATGTGGTATACCCGTATATAGCATGGAAGGCAGAGGGAACCTAGTGTCAAGACACTTCATTTACCCCCTGAATTCGAAACAATGCATGTGGTCTCGCGAAACTTAACGCCGCGTTTTATCCCGAAAGAATGCTATAGCCTTGGCGGCCACACATCTATAGAAATATGATATACTACTGTAATTTGTCACTGGGTTCTTTGTGAAATATATGTATGTATGATAAGAGAAATTATATATATGTATATAATAAGGACAAAAAGTAGAACAAAATTACACTCAAGTGTTGCCAGTAGTTGCAAAACGCAATGTGGACGTCGCTTGTTCCCTATTTAGCTTTATGACTTCAGTAATTAATGCTGCTTGTAACACTCGTTACAGGCTATACAGTACGTAGTACTGTAAAAGCGTAAAAACTAAAGTAGAAAACCTTAAAAGTGGGTCACCATGAAACACATGTCCAGTAGTTTTATGGTTAACACTAGCGTTGTCCAAAAGAAATTATTTCCTTTGTGTTAGATTTATCATGTAAAATTAAGAAATCATTTTCGTACAATTGTTCTTTTTTTATAATTTTTTGTTTCTTTTTTTTATTTTTAACATCAGTTGCTTGTTGGTTAAATTACAACTGCATGGCGACGAACCGACATATATCTTCGGGTAGAAATTAATATAAGAGTTTTAATATTTAAATAAGTTTTAATATTTAAATTTAAATAAGTTTAAAATCTACACTAATATTATAAAGATAAGAAGTTTATTTGGTTGAACGCACTAACCTTATGAACAATTGGTACGAGTCTAATGAGGCTCAAGAAATCTATTTATGTAGGCTAGTCCATCTATTAGGCTGTATAATCCATCACGCTACGACGAAATAGGAGTAAAGTAACAATAAAAACTATAAGTAATAAAAACGCGAGCGCTGGCCAACCATCATGACTGCACAATTCTTACTTATCTATATCCATTTGACAAAGCAGACGAAACCTTTGGTATAGCTACTTGGTAATTGTCATCATGTTTCTTCACTCCGACAGGCACATCTTGTTCTTCTTTGGGTGCATCTGCAATCCTAAAGGTTGGAGATAAGCTTCCTACATTTTGCACTGCCCGATGCTAGATAGAATAGTTGTTCCACAGTTCTGACACCATCAAATCCATGAGGTCTCATCTAACTAGCTCCAATAGTTGCGGGTTCGAATTCGTCTTGCATTACATCTAAAATCATTAAGTTTATTCATTAAGAAATCTAATTATTTATTCAATATTGATCATCACATAATGATTGAAACTTCTATTAATAAAATAAATAACATAAAACTTGCAATAATCCGTTCAATATTAGCAATGGTTACGTCCGTCCAGCGTCCACGCGCCGCGTTACGTCACATGGCACAGCATACGTTTCTGTGGTAATCCGGATTCATTAATTTCTATTCTGTTAACGACCACACATTATTTTATATCTGAATGCACTATTGCATATTGTTTCGTATAGAGATTATATTTAAAATATTATGTTAATATTATTGAACGGTCTGACTGTAAGCGCGATCATTGTGGGTACGATTCCCACTCAGTAAAATAAATTATTTTCAAATTATTGAGTTCCGCCACTCAACAATATGTAAGATACTAAACCATTACCATATAATTAACATACACAAAATCTTATACCAATTTAAAGGTAATTTCAAGTTAACTGTCGTTAAAGTTGTACGCGCTTCTCTTCTTTAGTTCTTCTCTCGTTCTTTACTTTCAATTCTAATCGTCTCTCTATATTCTAAAGAAACTTCAAGATAAAAGACCCCAAACCTATGGTCTTTCTTACTTCACAAACAGTGCAGCAAGAACACGTGTTAATAATAACAAAGACCAACAAGTACTCTTGAAGTCGCCTCAAGTTTGACTATGCGACTCGTGGGTACGAATTTACTTTTTATATTTTGTTTTAATTATTACTTTCTGTTATAATCATTTAAAAAAAAAACGTGTTTTTTTATATACTTCAGAAAAACCTTGATATCCTTGCCAGGGTAAAGACACAATGGAAAGATTGTTTAAAAATTTGATAATTTATTTTGAGATTATTATTATTCTTAAATGAAATAATAAAAAAAACAAGTGAAATATATTATATAGGTACAGGTGTATCGAAATTCAATGTTAGGCGGATATGGGACGATAACTATCTTCTTTAAAACACCTGTCTCAGTAAATATTAAGTGTCAAAGGTGAGCTAACATAACGTTTATAACAAGGACTTAATTAAAATTTATTTCCTAATAATTTAAATTCTCAAATAATTACTAAAAACTAGCGTTGTAAATATAAGTAAAAAATTAATGTAGATATTCATGATTATCTTAGGATATGACTTGAATATGGCTTAAGATTTTTCTTAGGATATGACTTCAATATGGCTTAAGATTTTTTTTTTGAAAAATAAGTCTCGCCTATCGCCCTACTCACCCACCCGTTTAGAGTATTTAGAAAATTAATTTTTCCTTATTTGTTTTTTTTTCTTCTAATAGAAGCTGTTAGTAGCTATTTAGTGAATTAGAAAAAAAATATGAATATCCGTTCGTATGATCATGACTCTATAAATTTTCGTTGAAGATCAGATATAGGGAGTGAAAGTCCATAGAAAATGCCAATCATGGTACAATGCGTAACTGTTTGATACTTGTTTACTGCTATAACATCTTATCAAAATAATTTAACTTGACCCAAAACAATAAAAACTACATTTGTATTATGTTCTGTATACATACCTATTGATTATTAAAAGGAATTAATTTCTACTTATTTAATTATAAATATATAGATAGTATATTCAAATGGCCCCTACCATTTTCTTTCAAAGAGCAAGATAATCGTTATTCCATTCTCCTGTAAACCTTCTCTTATGACTTGTCCATTTATACGTAGTAGAGAACGCTGATTTATGTTTAACTGAAAATGGCGTACGTGTCCGAATTCTTTAATATCTATATCATAGTCTAAAATTTTCTTTGGTCGATAAAGCTTTAGGCATCTATTGGGGTTGTATCTGTAAATACAAGACTCTAAGGCCAAAATTCCGGCGAGGGTGCCGACTAGGAAGTGGGCCAAGGCCGCTTAAGACGCTACGTATCCTAAATATAGGTCAGCCCAAAAGAGGACCTTTTTACAGCTTTTACGAACACTCTTTAGAGTGAATCTCTTAAATTCGTAGATTTCATCTAAGTAAATGGCTCTGACCTTTTCGATGTTCTATCGATTCGGAAACTTAAACTTTGTTAGAACGTTTAAAAAGGAAGGGAACCGTGTTTTTATTTGCTACTTACTTCGTATTTTATTATTTAACTATATTTCATAAACGTTTAGAAATAATAAGTTATATTTTTGACTGAATTTCCAAAAAAAATTACAAAATTTCACAACAAATTTTTGAATAGAAACTTTTTCGCAACCAAGAGATCCACCTAATATAGACATTTCAGCGACTTTTTGTTCTTATACAAATGACCCCAAAGGTTCTTTACGCGACAACCCATTTGAGGGAAATGGGGCCAAGGCCGGTGCATTGAAAACTCGGGCAAGCGAAATCCATAAGACGTCACTAGTAAAGGACGGGCAAAAGTCGGCCTTGCATTATTAGACTTGTGACGTCGTTATGTTCCAGCTAATGGAATATGACTTCTAAATTTTTTTATTTCAGCCCCTTTTATACAGCTTCAAGCTATTCTATCCCGCATGTAACATGCATGCATGCATTTACCATATTATGTTATATTTTAAGACACTCCACTTCTCACTTTTCATCGAATTCTCTAAGCATTATGTATTGCATGGCAAAACCTAACGCCGCACTTTGCCTCGACACCGAACAAATGAAAATATTAAATCTTTCATTTTCTTGAGTGGTAATCGAACCCACAACCTGTCGCGATTACAGTTACACCCTTGTGCCCCTTCGCCACGGCTTCTACTGCTATTAAATTTATAAAATCTTATACAAAATTAGAAACATGACCAACTCAATTCAATCTTAACGATCTGTTGACAGAGACAGCTCTTCTTGATTTAAGATAGGCTATTGTACCCCATATAAATAATGACGTTTCATCAAACGATTACGATTAAATACAGACAGACGTACTTATTTAGTGATATAAGTATTGCTGTTTATATATTTAAAGAGTGCAGAAAAATTTTGCTTAATATATTTTTTATTATAAGTACATATACATTACAAATATGTACATATACATTTCATATGATATTTAAATTTAAATAAAATGGCATATTAATATATTATTTTCAAATTGTTTATCATGTCCATATTACGATATTAAGTATTGTAATATTTTTTTTAAACTGTAACATACAGCATACTTAGTTTCGCAAGAACTACGAACCGCAAAAGTATGCAATTGTATTTTTTTGTCTCGATTTAAATAATTTTTTTACACGTACTTTATAATTGTAGAATCAATGAACGAAACCCTAGCAAAGCCGCTTCTCAAGCAAGCATTATATTGAGAACAGGTTTTATTGTTTAACAATGAATGTGAGATATAGTGCACCTTATAGCTGTTAGAAATAAAAACGCAAGACGTATATTATTTACTTGCAACATAAAATAAGAAAATTTGTTAGAAACAATAAGCGAGACGCGTAAAAGCAACAAATACTACGAAATATTAAATATATATTTTCACATAATGTGTAAAAGGCTACTTTTTTAAGCTACGAAGCAAAAAATATTAAGCAATACATTTTTCTATTATCTGGTTGCTATTGGAAAATAATTCTGCAACGTAAACAATATAGATAAATTAGTATGTTATTGTAATTAGCATAATGACCCAGTTTTTCTGATAATATTTATCATTATCAGATTAACTATAATTACATTTTAAATAAGTATTACAGATGATTAACAAAAACATAAAATATATAATTCGAAAAAAAATATCAATTCACATTAGCTAATGTGATTGTAATTATAATAAACAATTATATAATTTGATATAATATAAATCCTCGTTGAAACGAGTCGTTTATCCAAAAGTTGTGTTAAAGTAATGCCGTTGGAGAGACCGTTACGTACTTACGCAGTACTTGCATAATGCCCAGGACCGAGAATGTGTAAAGCAGCTATAGAACACTTACCATGCAAGATGAATTTGCGCCAAGATGTTTGTAGACATCACAGCATCACTGGTCACGAAGTACACTTTGACTATCGCGAACTATGAATTCACATGCACAAATATTAATCACCAGAACTCTATAGTTTCAAAAACCAGTTCCACCTGCGCTAACAGTTAGGATGCCCTCACTTGTCGCCGAATCTAACAATGTATTATAAATATGAAAATCAACAAAGACTAAGTCGCTCTAAATCGATTTTTTATTCACAAAAACATTTAAAATGATAGGTGTTAGAAAAATCTACGACACAAATCTAGAACTTTTGTTACGAAACTCGCTCTCGTATAGGAAGTTTTATCAAATTTTTATTTTAATAAAAATAAAATAAGGGATCTGTCAAGGTTCATTTATCCGGTAACCGGAGGCGCGTGCGTGAATACGTCCAAAACCACCACCTGCGCAAATCTGACTGAAGAATGACGTGACGACTTGACGAGGAGCGCCGAGCGAGCGCACCGGGCAATAGGGATACCATTGCAGCCCAAATGTTGCTAGTAAAGAAATAATAATTTCCCGCCCATTCATAATAATCAAATTATTGCAAAATAATATAATCGTAATAATTGTGTAACATTCGAAAATTTTTACATTTAAATATATTTTTAATTTCTTTCTTTTTAAGAAATAGTAAAAAATAACCCATGTCACATCCAACACTAAGAACTTGGGCCTAGCCAACCCGATGACAGTAATATAGTCAATTCGAAAACAATTCAAATTAAAATAAAAAAATCTAAATCATGTATCTATCAAAAAAGAGGAAAATTTTATATTTATTGATTTAACCTAATGTCTAACCAATTGTCGTTATTTTTGTTTATTGTTTTACCGCTCCTTCATCTATTAAAATTTAACGACTATTATATTTATTTGTTTCTTATGTTGAAAATAATTAATATATTGCGTGTGATGTCACATTGAATGAACTTCGAGGTGGATCGTTATTCATCTGCTTGGGCACATATAGCCCTGTGTGCGGATATCACTTGGGCCTCTGACCAACCTGATGGATTTATTGTAGCTAATCAGGTAATTAAAATTATTTTAAAAAAAGTATTTTGAATATTTTTTGTCGTTCCTCCATCCGTTCATTCATTCATTAATTCATGGTCTGCGTTCATTAAAAGTAAATTATGTACATAATATCCTTTTTTCAAATATTCAAACAAATTCTGGATAACTTCGATATCATATAAAAGATTAAAGAAATCGAGCCAGAGCTTTTTAGATATACGAATACTTTATACATTAGAAATACGAATACTAAAAAGGTATATGTATATCGTATATCGAGATAAAAAAAATCGCATTGTCAGGGCTGTAATGTATTTTTTTTTAAATCGGCTATAGTATATTTCGTATCCAACTTTTTCAATCTTTAAAAGTCTTGCATATTTTTCAATTAATTCATTCGAAATACGCTTTTCATACGCAGTTATTCGAAATGTATTTAAAATTGCTTAGTCAACAAAAAATCTTGTGCCTGAAATCCTGTCAAATAATTAAGACGAAAATAGCGCCAGGTTCTTAAACGCTAAAAATAATATAATAAAATTTGCAGCGCCTTTGGACACAATATTGCCGAGTAAATCAAGTGTTACAAGACACATTAGATTCTCAATGCGGATCAAATAATCGTAAAAATTTATCAGGTTTAACGTTAACTTTTTAAATTTTTATTTTATAAAACTTCAATAATTGCGTAAAAGAAATTTTAAAACTTTTTAGATCAACGCTTAGTTGGTAGTAATAGTAAGGAAAATGGCACTTGTAATAAAAGGAGCGTGAAAGACGTTATTCCGGAGTCTAGACTGGCTCAGTTTTATGGGACTTTCTACTACGATGATGTTAGGTAATTAAAATCAAAACATTTATATATGATATGACAAATTTTAAAAAGATGTTATTTTTAACTTAGCTTTTCCGTAGAAAACGAAGGAGCGCCAAGCGCTCGTATAATTCCAGATACCTGCGATTTTTTTTAAATAATGCCTATAATGGACTCTTGGACTCTCTCTTGGACCTCTTACTAAACAAAATAAAATATATGTAATACATTAAAATAAATGTAATTCTGACTGACTAAATATCACTATATTTCTGATTAATACATTTAAATAATAATTTCAGAGAAAACTGTTACACATGCACAAATGAAAAGAATAGTTCGCATTATAGCAGTAACAGTTGCGAAAACGCGGACCCTACAGAATGTTGGATGTTACCTGAGGTATTTGGCTTTACTGTCTTCGTCTTTAATTAGCTAGTCGGTCCCAGACACCATATGGATTTTATAGAATTGCAAAAAACGGCAAGGCCGTAGTGGCGCAGTACGACACAGCGTCGGACTTTTAACGCGATAGATGTGTATTCTATTCTCACTCGGAGGAAGTAAAAACACAAATCGCGACGATTACCTAATTATACCACTCAGTACGCAGTATCGTGTCAGAAAGAGGGGAATAGTATCCTAACACTGATTTCCCTCTGCCTACCGCCTACCTCTATATGCGGGATACAAAAATAAGAATAATATAGGAGGCTATATAAATTTTCTTTATTAAACTTAAGTTTTTTCTAGGTGGACTATTGGTTTCGAAAATTAATTGACAACTCTGATAGAAATTTGGTACCGCGTCGTAGAAGGCAGTACAAAATGCTCGTCGATGATGATTTGTGCGTTAGATTTTACTTTTTAATTATTTATTTATTAATTTTACTCTATTATATTATAACTACCTTTGTTTATATATTATAATAAAATATTGGGTAACTTGCAAATTCTGTGTTCAATATCATATTTAAATTTATAACTACAATCATGATATTTTTAAAATGTCTTTAGAATCGTCCATAAATAACCATTTCTAAATCTATCCAAGATCATAAAACTAATAATATAGCAATTAACGGACACCGATCGGCAGCTAGCGAGCGCTGGGGCCCGATCGAAACATCAGAAGAGGCTGTTCTTAAAGCGAAAATACAGGGTGTGCGCAACTTATGGAATAATTCCAGCCACGCAAGGCCTAGAGTACCAAGCCCATTGCCAGTCTCGAGAAAGATAAGAGCGAGGCGGAGACCATCTAGAAAGTTCGGTGCAACGTCCCCTAATTGTACTCTGGACAATGCCCAGCTTCACACTGATTCGAATAATAAGGTAGTTTTTATTGTGATGATGTAAATAATATACGTATACGTAAAAATATATCACAATTTAAATGCTTTTCCTAAAACATTACTAGTGTAGTGGGTAACGTATAGCAGCTAATTATAGCACTGTAGGCTTTAAAAAGATATAATATATTTATATTTTATATACATTATGGAAATATTTTCAAGTTACAGTTCGATTCATCGCGTCCTCCGCAGTTATCAAATTATCAACGCGCTATTGGTCGGTTGTCTTCTAGCGTGCAAGCATTTATGCGAGCAAATAACTCTAAATACTTACCCTATAAAGGAACTTTTGTCAACCGGTATACGCCCACCGGTCCCAGACCTACGAGATATGTTGAAAAACGACTGGTTTGGTGGCCCGGTAAAAATATATCGCCGAGACTAGATAAATTAAATAATAATAATGTATCAAAAAATATTAATAATCCAGAATTACTTTCAATTCAAACCCAAAACCAAAATAGTACGATAATTGACTCAATCGAAACTAAAGAAGAAAAACCAACAACAAAGTCTGGTACAGAACCAACAAGTAAAACAAAAAAAATTGTAGAAGACGGTCAAGTACCAACGACAAGTAATAAAGCAAAGGAAGACATAAGGAAAAAACTTCTCTATAGCACAGTACTTAGTATGAGCGCCCCTCCCCTAATCACACCAATTGTTAGAACTCCACCAAAACTAAAACCTGGTCTTATTAAATTAAATCCAAAAATTTCTGCCAAACTCCGACCTAGTATCGATAAATTTGAGGAACTCGAAAAAGAGGCTTTAGAACAGTATAAGGATTCTGATGAAAGTATAGACACAAAGTTTCGGGAACTTGAAAAGCAAGCAGTGGAACAGTACAGCACCAGCAACAGCAATACAAGTTGCAGTAGCGACAACTCTGGCGAAAAAAAGTCTTCGGAAGACAAAGAAAAAGATACAGATCTCGAAGATAATTTTCATACAAAAAAATCTGTTGATAGCGTCGTCATATATTCTCAAAATTTTCCCGATTTAAACGCAAAACAGACAAATAGCATTCATTTAAAAAACTTCCACAGCCCCCCAAGGGGGGAGAAAAAAGAACTTAGACCAAGTAAAAGTCTAAGAAACAAGAAAAATAAATCGAAAAGACCTGCATCTGATACAGATTACGAATCTAAAGTTGTTAAAGAAAATCACCAAACTTTAAGATGGACGCTGCCGAAAAAGAGACATATGATTTTATGTATATCAGACTTTTCATCAGATGATGATTTAGAAGCTGTGTCTGTGAAAAATAATACCCTAATTAAAAATCATTTACCGGGCAAAGTTAAAATTTCTACATATGGTGGTGGGGATTTACATCCAATTTTACGAAAAACATAGAAAATTGTAGGAAAGCTCCATAAGAAACGCAAAATTTTTAAGTGAGGTTTGTACGAAATTTAAATAGACAAAGATAGAAACATTTAGAAGGATTGGCCGGGGCTTAGCAAGTGTCAAAACATTTTACTGCTTAGGTAAAATATTTTGATAACCACTTAGACGAAGAACAATGAGATTTGACAATGTGTAAACTTTTTACTAATCATAAATACATTTGTATATATATTTTGTAGTTTTGACTCTAATAAGAAAAATAATTTCAGTTGAAAAAAAAGTAAAATTAAATTATGTATGTGTTTAATGCTAAAATAAAAATTTTATTTTCTATAAATTTGAACAGTTAATTATTTATACAATCCTCTTAGTTTAAAATTTTCAAAAATATTCATTATATTCTTTATTATAATTGTATTATAATTGTCTTAATTGATAAAAAATAAAAGAACTTGCATTTTATAATGAAATAAAAGTACTTTGCACAGATTTTCTGTTTTCTTTAGTTTCGGACAATCTTATACATGGGTTCAAAAATGTAAGACATATTATTAATATACAAAAAAAATCTTTGAAAAGTAATTTTATTTAATACATGCAAAACAAACAAAAGAAATTAGCATGACTCTCTTATAAACATTTACATAACAACAACTTATTCATATATTAAATAACTTAAGTCAATATTCTTCCTTATAATAAAGCTGTGTAATAAAAGTAACTTGTAATAAAAGCTCTGAATATCACCACAATTAAGTTTCAGCTGCCATTTTCAACCTTCTAGAAATTTCTCTAAGTCAGTAGGATCATTGTCTAACTGTATCTGTTCTAATGTTACTTTGGGGGCTGCCGATGGAGCTGAAATAAGAAACCAGAATTTTTTTAAAGGTAAATATTTTAGAAAGAAGAGAAAGTCTTAAGCTTGATTTCCGCTGCACACAGGACAGGCCTGTTAAAGTTGAACTCCCAAGAGTAAACTATAAATTTGTATTTTTATTAATAAATATTCAGGTGAAAAGGACCAAGCCGAAAGTGTTGAAATGACCTGACTTATTTCTAAGAAACAAAATGAAGTAATTAAAAATAATAAGACTTCATTGGCAGGAATGTAAACTTATTTTACTTAAATTTTAAAATTATTGTTATTTCTTCACTCTGTTAAGAGAAAGTGTGAAGTTGAGTTCACTTAAGAATAAATGTCACAATTTAATGTTGAGAATAGAGAATCTAGTCTTGACACTAGATTCTCTCTGCCTACCGTAAATGTGGGATATGACACGAAACTACTAAAATTACAAACTTACTGGATGGGACATTTCCACTTATTAGATATTTTGCAATGTCAGTTTGGAATGCAATTGCACTGTGTTCTCTTTTAGTTTGCAAGTCAGCAAGTTGCTTCCTTTCCCTCTCATTATTTCTGTCAAGGTTTTCTTTGGCTAATTGATTTCGTATTTCTTCCAGCCCAGCTGAAATATTATAGTTAATTGAGTTCAAACCGTTAATATAAAATATAAAATGAGTGAGAGTTGGGTACAAACCAAGGTTTCTGTATCAATTTAATTTTTAAACAACACATATATAATCAAATAAGATAACATACCCATTTTCTTTTCTTTATACAATGTAAGGTGGTAATGATGATCAAGTTTCCATTTTTCCATATTACTTCTCTCAACTATGTCTTCAAATTTAACTAATTGGTCTTCTACATCAGCCATCAAGGCTTGTACATTCTTGAGACTATCTATACATTGTGCTACCGAAACAGTTAGGTTTGGTAAGTACGCTAAGTTCTGTGCCAGCTCTGTTGCACTATGTAAGCGCGCTTTGGTACTTTCATGTATCTCGATAATTAATTTATCAACTTCTTCAGCAGCTTTTGCGTTTTTGTCAGCATTTTCATGTAATTCTGCCCATTGCTCTTGATATTTTTCTAATAATGCACCACCAGCTCCGTAGTTAACTTTGCTTTCGTTAGTTACTTTTTGTTTTTCTTTAAATATATTCTTAACTTTTTGTACTTCTTGTAAAGTTTGTCGTAAATTATTATTTGAAGTTAGCCCGTCTTGGACCACTGATATAAATTCTTTTAAATTACCCAACATTATTTTATTACAATTAAATCATAAATAAAAAGTCAACAAAACTACAAACAAAAAAATAACATATGATGATCTGTCATAGATCTGTCAATTGTCATTGTAAATGTACAATCGTGTATCATAATCATAGTCCTTTGGGTAAATGTGTTCCGTGATCATGGCAGTCGTAAAATTGTTATTTTTAGCCAAAAAATACATATTAAAACCTGTGTGTAAATCTGAAATTTTGCTGAAGCTTGGATTATTATAATGCAGGTTTATTGAAGTGGATTCTAAGATTTACCCTATTTATTTTAAAAAAGAAATTCGCTACGGACAATGACAATTAGTGAGAATAATGATAAGCCGCCGTCAATGATAAGAGGCCGTAAAATATAAAACGATATTTTTTCTACCAATACGCAAAATTGCAAATATCTCGGAAACTAGAACTCCGAAACACATATAAGAAAACAAACCGGTAAACTTGGATGAATAAATTTCGAGGGGTGACTAGACACAAAACCAAAAAAGTTTTTGACATCATTATATTAAATAATTTTACAGGCTTATTCCTTATGAAGCATAATTTTTTTAATAATGGCTAGTGATTTAACGGTATTAAATCAGAAGTAATCGAATTAAAAATGTCTAGATATCTTCGTTTTGAACTGCTAAAATATTTTAGGAGGAGTATCCAATCCTTACGCAATTTGACAGTGACAGACGACAAGTAAATGACAATATCAGCGACAAAACAACATTTGAATGTTAAAACGACCGTTTTAGCGCTTGTATTTGTTTATTGTATTTCTTTTATTGCTTTTGTATTTGAAATATAAAATGAGTGCTGAAAAATTAAGTCCTGATGAAGTTCCACAAAAATTCGCCGAATGGCTGCTGGCTATGGGTTGTCCGGTAGAAAAAGTTCCCCTCAATGAGAAAATGAAACAGTAGGTTTTAAATTAATTTATATAATTTAAATGCATTTATTTTTTGATGCTGATATATAGATGAATTAAAATATAATTTTTCTTTAAAGAATGTGTAGAGGCCAATATATGGTATGGCGTAGTCTTATGGAACATGTGCAAGCAAAAGATGCAATACGTGGAAAAAGATTACAAGTTTTTTATCATGATGTAAAGTTATGTAAGGAAAAGAATGCTTTTAAGGAGGTTTGATATAATAAATACATTTTAGTACTTTAATAAGCAATATCATAAATAACTAATTTATCTCTTTATTTAATAAGAAGCCAGCATAATATACAGTGCATTTACTTGATGATAATGTGAATGTACAGAACATTTTATTGTACAATTTATGACATTGTGTGGTGAGTGGCGGAGCTCAATGCCGCTCTTTACCTCAACACCAGAGCAAAGAAATGAAAATATGAATTGAAATATATATTTAATTTCATCATCATCAACCACAACCAGCCCTGTTTACAGTCACATTTTGTGCCCTTGCTCCATGACTGACCTATTTTTTTAATTTAACTATATTATATGTTGAAACCAATAATATTATTAAACAATCCACTTACTAACAGTATAAGGATTAAAAGTTAAATAATAAAAGATAAAAACAAGGTTTAAAACAAACTAATTTAAATATTGAAAATAATAAAATTATAAAAAAGTTTATGTAGGTATAATTAATAAAAATTAAATAAAACTAAATTTAAAAAATAAATAAAAAGAAATAGCTGATTAATCTGATCTGAAGTGGTGATTGAACCCACAATCATTGCATGATGGCTTCAAATAAGTAAAAACTGCTAATTTTTATATGTTTACTATACATAAATCAAGCTAACAAATAATTTGTTACAGCATTTATTCAAAGTTTTTCTATCAAAACAATATTTAAAACTACCCCAATTTATATAATATTTTTAAATTATTTTCACCCTAGTGTAACTCAAAAATAGTTGTACCTGAACCTGTGCAATTATGGAAGCAAAATATGGATCTTAAGGAGAGACTAACAGATGCTGAAAATAGAGTGGAGCAGGCACAAAAAAATCTAAATGAGTTAATGAATAAAATTTCTTCTAAAGGTATGATTAGATGTAATTTTGTGCTGAGTAGTCAGTCAATGACCACACTTTGTCTTATCCCCCCGAGGCAATGAAGATTTCTAACAAAATGTGGTTGGGCCCACAACCACTCTTACAGTTAAACACTTTTCTACTGTGCCACAATAACTCTCTTTATATGTAATAGCTTATTCCAATTTTTTTAAATTTATTATTTTCTAAACATATATATTTTTTTAATTTTTACATTATATAGAAAGTCAACGTAAATCCGCACGACGGCGTGTCGACGATTTACAACGACGTGTTTGGATATTGAGACAAGTCTCAAATGAATTAACAACTAAAAAATTTAATCTGATGGAAACAAAAGCTATTGCAGAGTCATTGTGTAATGTTGATTGCGATCAGGATATAGAGGTATGATAAAAGTTAATCTAGTTAGTTATTTAACATAATAGGAATTATAAAATTTCCATAGTAATTATTATACCTAGTTAACAATTCTCAATATAACTTATTAAGTTTTTGAGCTCAGTTGTGGTGCAGGAGTACAGGTGCTTGTGACTGTAAAGGTGACAGGTTGTAGATTCGATTCCCACTATCACCACTGTCACATGGAGAATGAAATAATTTTTTACTTATTGTGTTTTAATGTCAAGACAAAGAAAGTTACAGTATATAGTTTGTATTTTCCATATAATTATTATGACCTTTAATTACAGATTAAAATAAAGAAATGTCTAACTTCTATGCAGCAAAAGCAATCAGCCATACCATTGTCGAATCCTGTTGCAAGTTCTTCTATAGTGTCTACATATGAAAATGAAAATTTTAATGATAAAGGTATTTTTTTTCAGCTTCATACTGGGGCCTGTAAATAGCAGGCAGAGAGATCCTAGTTTCAAAACACTCTGTTCCTCATCTTCCGCCGAATTCAGGAGGCTCTATGTGAAGCTCAATGCTACTTTTTGCCTCGACACCAGAGTGAAGGAATGAAAATATTAAATATTTCATTTCCTCAAGTGGGGGTCGAACTCACAACCAGTCGCTTTTATAGCCACATACTAGTACATTTTATTTTATATTATATTATTTGTATTATTTGGGTTCTATTACATAGACAAATACCACCAATAATAGATTTTTTAGATACAATTTAATTATATGTATGGAGTAAACTGTTCCTTAAAGAAGTTATTGTGGTGCAATCTGACAGAATCCGAGTGTAAACGCGATAATAGGTAATAAGCGATAATGAATAATAGCTAGATACCCACTTGGATGCATGAAGTATTTTCATTTATCCGCTCTGGTAATGTGATGGGATAATGTGCGGTGTTGAGTTCCGTCACTTAACACGTAATAGTGTATTGACATACATATCTAGACTAGACTCTCTGTATCTTGCCTTCAATATGTGGCATAAAACTGAAAGAAAACCAACGATTATTTTTATAATTTTAATTATCTTACACTATTTTTACTAACTCTTATTGTATTTCTTTTATTTACATGTACAAAAGAAGATAACATAACATCTCTAGTGAAATGCCGCGGCGATGCTCTATGGCCACATTTATATGCCAAAAGGAATGCTCTAGTCACACAACTATCACAAATTAACACTAAAAACACAAATAATATGGTGGATAACGGGTAAAATTTATTCATATCTATTACAAATTGGGACTGTCGTGGCGCAGCAGTGGTATTTGGAATAATGTTTATTGCTTTAAAAAATTAAAATTTCAAACTGGAGAATCTTATTTGTTTTAGCTACATATTGTATATTCATATAGCAGGGTAGAAGCATTTTAGAGTTAAAATACTCCATTCCCCACGCACCGCCGAATTTTCGAGGTATACGTGTTGAGTGGCGGAACTCAACACCGACTTTGTACTGGAGGGAGGAAATGAAAATATTTTATTAGTTCATTCCCCGAATGAGAATCGAACCTACAAGAGTCGCCTTTATAGTCGCACAGTTTTGCCAATGACCTTTTCTTTCATCCTGTATTTATTTGCGTACCAAGTAATAATCACACTATAATTACATATGTTTTAGAATAACGCCTCAATTAGTTCTGGCGCATATTGCAGCATTGCATTGCAATATAGCTCTTGAAGTTATGAAGAATAAGCTCTTATTGAAACAAACAAAGGATAAAGTTGCTGAATCTGTCGAAGAAATTAGCGTAAATATAATTTATACACATTTATTTTAAATAATATTATTCATATAAAATGAGTTCTGAACTCTTTCACGACTCAGTCGGCTCCAACAAATGCCCCGTCCCGAGACCCTCAGGAAAAAAGGCATTCACTATATTCTTGTTAATATAAACAACCCCCCCCCCCCCCCCCCCTTCCCCTTGTTAAGTTAGTAAATAAATAAATCAAATTAATATATATATAAATACTAAATATAATTAATATATATATAAATACAATACTGTTAAATTAGAGTGTTGGTTGTGGGTTTAATTTCGGAAATATGGGAATATGTGTGTGGATGGCTAATGTTTACGTGTCCGCTATTATTTGCTGTGGTTGCGTTACAAAAACGGTATCTCCCAGAACTTTATTAATTATGGTGGAGGAGTGTAATGCTGCCTGTTTCTGAAGGATGTGTATATTTATATATGTATCTAATTTATTGCAATATCGCTGAAGGCTTTTTGATACCACTCCCGTGGCTCCTACAATTATAGGAATAATTGTGACTTTGGTGTTCCATAATCTGGAGAGTTCAACTTTAAGCGGATGATATTTGCTAATTTTTTCTAGTTCCTTAGCTCCAATATTATAGTCAGACGGTACTGAGATGTCAATAAGGTAAGTATTGTTGTTTGTTTTATCTATATATATCAGGTCAGGTCTATTGTGTACTATTGTAACATCTGTTTGTACCGGTAATTCCCACATTAACTTCGCAACACTATTTTCTCTTACAGTTGGTTGTTTTAATTCCTCCTTCCACCACAATTTATTAACCTCCATTTTGCTTTTCCTAGCCAAGCACCAGAATATATACTGAACTAAGTTATTATGTCGTTTTATAAAATAAGTACCGGCAAGTTTCTCACAACCTGCCAGAAGATGTTGAACTGTCTCGTCCTTACTTACGCACAAGCGGCATTTGCCATCAACATTCCGCTTCAATATATCTCGCTCATGTTGGCGCGTTATTACTGCCTGATCTTGTATAGCAAATATGGACGATTCCAGTGCAGGTGAAATAGATTGTTTCTTCAGCCATTTAAACGAGAGCTCCCTATCAATATTGGCAAGATCAAGAACTTTTTTAGGGAATTGTCCATGTAAACTCTTATTTCTCCAAGCTTCGTTTTGTTTTTTTATTATACAATTTTTAATTTCAGATTTAGTGTGATTATTACCGGACGTTAATCTTAATTCTGTTTCTATTTCTAGTGAATCTTTGTATATTGAATATTTTTCTCTCTTCTGGTCGTGTGTCACTATTGCTTCTATTAAATAATCACTCTTCTGGTCTAAATATAATTTGTACTTCAAAATATGAGCTTTATATAAATTTTCTATATTAATTAAACCTCTACCGCCATTCGTTACGGGTAAATATAGTCTCTCTAAATCTGCTTTTTGCTGATGAACTTTTTTCATTGCTAATAATTTTCGTGTTTTGACATCTATTCGTTTTAAATCACTACTTTTATAATTAATCACTCCGAATGAGTACATTAAAACTGGAACAGCATACGTATTAATCCCCTTTATCAAATTTCTTGCGTTTAAATAAGAATTTGTAATGCTTTTAACTCTCCTAAAGTACTCTTTTGTTAATTGATCTCTAATATTGCCGTGGTTTATTTTTCCCGATTCGTTTATTCCTAAATATTTATATGTTTGATCTATTTTTAACTGTTTAAAACTATTTCCATTCAGTAGTACATGTTCATCACCTTCAGTGTAGTTCCTATGTCCAGCAGTTATATGAAGAATATTACATTTCTCAAATCCAAATGACATTCCTATATCGGCAGTAAAAATTTCTACACTATTCAGTAAAATTTTCAAGTTAGTTTTGTTGTTTGCATATACTTTAAGGTCATCCATATATATGAGGTGATTAACCCACACACTGTCCTTCAGATGGTATCCCTTTTTGTTATATTTCCCTAGAATGGCTGATATCGGATTGAGAGCCAAACAAAACAGCATTGGAGACAATGAGTCGCCCTGAAAAATACCCCGCTTTACCTGAATCGGTTCAGTAGTAAAAGAGTTTGAAGAGCCCTTTGCTGTCATCACAACTTTCCATTTTGGCATAGCTCTTTCCAGAAAGAATTTGATAACTGGTGGGCATTTGTAGATATCTAATACTTGCAACAGCCATTCGTGCGAAATACTATGAAACGCCTTTTGATAGTCTATCCAGCCCATACTTAAATTTTTTTGACTTTTCTGAGCATCTTCTAATATGGCCTTGTTTATCATTAAGTGATCTTTACATCCACGGGCCCCACGACGACAACCTCTCTGCTCTGGGGCCATGATATTATTTGCAGCACAATGGTTGTAAAGTTGGTCAGCCAATATCGAGGTTAGAAGCTTGTACATACTCGGCAAACATGCAATCGGGCGCCAGTTTTTAGGTTTTTCGGTATCCAGATTTTTTGGTATTAAAATAACCTTACCAGTAGTTAACCAGTCTTCTAAAGGTTCCTCACCCTTCAGAATATTTGTAAATAACATTGCTAGATGGTCGTGCATTTTAGAAAAATATTTTAGATAATAATTTTGAATTTTATCTTGTCCCGGCGCCTTCCAATTCAACATTTTACCTACGGCTTGTTTAATCTGTTCAGTAGTGATTTCTTCAAATAAATTAGTATTTATAGTTGTGTCATTGTGTTGCCTAATATCAGATATCCACTTTGCGTTATGATTGTGAGAAACTGGTTGTGATAAAATATTTTTCCAAAATTCTTCAGTACTGTCTTTACTCGGTAATTTTATATGAATATTTTCTTGCTTGTTGTTTAAACTTCTATATAGTCTATGTTCGTCTTCTGTAAACATTTTATTCTGTTGTTTCCTACTATTTATTTCCTCATATCTTTTTATCCTACCTGCTAATGCTTTTATTCTTTGTTTCAACATTTCTTCTCTATTTTTATGCTCTATTTCGTTTTGTATATTATGCTTGGAATACAGTTTTATTTTGGTTTTTATCATTTTTCTTGAATTAACTCCTCTGGAAATTTCTATCATCTGCCCCAGCTCTTTCCTCAACCGTTCTATTTTTACTTTGACTCTTTTTTTCCATGGTGGGTCTGTATGCGGTTTTGTTGTATTATTAGGTGTATAAGGTGATTGATTATTATTTATTATTAAGGTTTTTGCAGCCGAATAAATTATATCGTTTGTATCTCGAAGGGAGCAAGCACCTGGTAAAAGGTCTGGCAAAAAGTTGTTTATAATTGCTAAATTTTGTAGATATTGCTTATTAATTTTGGCTTTTGGCAGATACTCGCGCTCTTCGATAGCTATTTCCTTTGTTTCAGCTAAAATGTTAAGAAATTGACTAATAATTGGATTTTCGTAATAATCAGCCGTTTGAGGAACTGGCTGATTATCAGGGTTAAATGTTTCCCTACTTTCATTATTAAGTGTTGTTGGTTCTTCTATTGTTTCTTCTATTATATTATTTAAGGTAGTTGATGTATATGTCTGAGTATTAATGGGTGTGTAAATGTTATTGTGTTGTATTAGCTGCATCTCTATTTCAGCAGACTGCTTTATTCGGTTCAGTTGTTCTTGTGATATAAGGTTCTGTTTTAAAATTCTACGCGCTTGGTTAGACAGTGTATTTCCATTGAATTTGTGTATCTTCGGATTGTCAGGGTTCCGTTCCTTAAATAGCTTTTCTAATTTTCTTATGTATTCTGTCCCTTCATGTTTCGCCATATAATAACAAAACATTAGCTCCTCTTCCTCTGGTTGTGTCCACTTTCTTCTCCTATCACCCTGAGATTTATCCACGTTTATTGAGTTTTGGCTTTCTTAACGAATACTGATTTGTGATGGTTGATTTGAGGAAGACGTTGATGATGTGGATGTTGTTCTTGAACGAGTGTTATGTATGATTGGTGTAACTGGTGTTGATGCTTGTTGTGATTCATTTTCTATTGTTTTTTGTATTGTATCGAGTGTATTTTTTGATAAAACATTTTGTTTTATGATTCTTCGCGCTTGATTAGATAAGAGACTTCCGTTCATGTAACTTTTTGAGTTTGTTGGATTACGTTCTTTATAAATATTTTCAAGTTTTCTAATGTATCCTCCACCCTCACTCCTAGCCTTATAATAACAGTACATCAATTCCTCTAATTCAGCTTGTGACCACTTTTGTTTTCCTGCAGTTGTTGAACTTATCGTGGTCCCCACGGATGGACCGGCCGAGTGTTCGATAGGAGATTCCCTTCTCGGCAAAGTCTCATTCGTTCCTACCCCATTCCCCTCAGATTCGGCTGTGACATTTTCGGTTTCCCCGACTCCCGCCCGCCTGTTCAACGGAGAGCCACTGGCGGTCCGCATGCTGTCATGCCCAGCGCCAGCTCCAGACATGCCCCGGCGATCACCCCCGGGTAGCGACCCTATACGTAAATTCTTAAATTGTCTCTTCATGATTAAGAAGGTTGCTAGTGCTCCGTTGGCCATCGATTAAGTCACCGTCTGATATACAGACTTCGATGTTCCACCCCTCACGTGGCATAGATCTTACAGCCGGACGTGGAGTTAGACTATGAGGGGCATATTATTCATATTATAATATAATAATATTATTCATATTATATAATAATATTCATATTATATTATACAAATTGTAATTTAAATAGAGAAATATTTTGATATGTATAAAAATTTTGAATGCAGATTTTGATGTTGACTTGAACCTGAATCTTGGAAACCGTCTAGACATTCTGACCCCTAAATTATTCCTTCTTATCTAGTTGCATCGGAATTCTTTTACACTTGTCACAACTTATTTATGTTATTAACATCTCGGTAGGTATGCTACCCAAGGATTATTGCTTAGAATTATCATCTGGCAAGAGAAAATTCTGTTTATTAAACATTAACAAAAATAGATATAATTTTTTTGTTTTCTTGATGAATTAATCTTTCATATATTCACGAGGATTATTAATAAATGTATGTAGGTTTTGACTGCTTGTATTGTAAGAGAAATCTTGCTTAGGGAAATGTGTATAGATAAAATTTTAAATATATTCTCAATTTTTTTTTATATATTTATCTTTCTGTTGTGCATTTTGATATGTCAAATTATATTTATTGTATCTTACAGATGTACATCACTAGTGAATCCTCTGAATTGTTAGTGTTAAGATGTGAAAAAGCAAGTACTGAGGCCAGAGTGAAATCACTAAAGACTCTGTATAAAGAATTAACTTCAAAATCTGGCATATTTCATATAAGTGTTGATGATGAAAACGAAAATCAAGCAACACCACAGAAAATTGCCAGTATTGATAAAAGTATTGTAAGTATTATGTATTTCTTTATTGTATCCTTTAATAACAGAAATGTGTGTCTATTTCAAGTGTAAATACTTAATTTACACGCTGTATCCCTATCTCTAGGTTCCCTCTGCCCATCTTGCAAGTGTTAAGACACTCTCGTTCCCCACTTTCTGCCAAATTTTGGATGCATTGCTGCATCCAACGCTGCATCTCACCTGGATACCAGAGCGAAGAAATGAAAATATTTTTTTTAATAAATATTTCCTCGACTTTTGAGCTTTCCATATTTAACAGGGAATCAATACCCCATAATTGTTTGGATTAAAATTAGACACGCCTCTGCGTTTTTATTTTGATATAATAGTAATAATTTTAATTCTTTCAGGAAAACACTAGAGACGAGTTGAAAATATTAATAACATCCCTAGCAACTACTGAAAGGAAAATATATAATATAAAAGACTATTTGGTCACTGTGTTCAGTGCATTTCATACAAGTTCTAATGTAAATGACTACGAGAGATATATGAGAGAGAGTATGTCAATATTTAATATTGGTTCTAATCATAATTTTCCTAAAACCTAATAAATTTGCTTAACTTCCTAAATGTTTAAGTATTACTGAGGAAGTTAAGGTTAATTCGTTATTTTGTTGTAGGTATTCAACTAGATTTTCCAAAAGAACCAATCTCAATGTTACGTCAGTATTATGCGGATAAATGTGAGAAGAACAAAAATGACGGCAATATAAGTCTTGATTTGGATGTTTTCGAAGCCTCGTTGAGTGAATCATCAGGTAATTTAATATTTCGTCGAATTCTCGAGGAATTGCGTGATATCTGGCGGAACTCAATACCGTGCTTTGCCTTGTTACCAACGCAAGGAAATGTCTCTAAATAATATTTATATTTTCATACTCTTTGAATAATGATTAATTTTATATTTTTTAGATTCAGGCTTCAGATTTATCGATGAATTAAGAATATATTTGAAAAAATTCAATTTAGAGAAGAACAGGAAGCTTGTATTAGACAGGTATGTTTTTTAAAATCTTTTATAAATTATTTCATATAATATCTACCTATTAAATCCCGCGCACAGCAGGATAGACAAAGGGAACCTAGTGTCAAGACGCTCCGTTTCCCCCTTTCCGCCAAATTCTGGAGGCAATGCTTGTTGAGTGGCGCAACTCAATGACGCTCTGTGCCTCGACACCGGGGCAAAGAAATGAAAATATAAATTTAAATAAATATTTAATTTCATTAAGTGGGGATAGAACCCACAACCAGTCTCGTTTACAGTTGCACATTTGTGCACCTGCGCCACGACTGGCCTCAAATAATAATATAATAAAATATCCAAACAGTGGATTAGAATCCTACTGGTTTCGTTAATCAAATGTTATCTAATCTGCTTCCGTCAGTAAAATTGTTGCTTTTAAAACTAAAATTAATTAATGAACATTTCCTTAACTTGATTATTTATAGAAATATATTAGAATGTATTATTAGTGCACAGTCACTTGTTTTACTTTCACACATTAAGTGATTAGAAGTTAGCAATATCATACTTTTAAACCATCATTTATTTTATTATAATAGTATATAGATTTTGCTTCACGCTTCTTCCCACAGAATATTACCATACACAATTTGAGACATTGCTGTTAAACAAAAGAGTGGCATTGAGTTGAGAGAACAAGAGTGAAAATAATTTAAATATCATCAATGTCTTCAATGGGGATCGAACTTACGACATTTATAGTCAAACTTTCCATTGCACCATAATAGCATAATATGATTTTGTACAGTATTAATGGTATTTTTTATTTTAGTGGTGAAAAAATATGGATAATTGAAACATTACAATCTATTATGTCTAGTATGAATACTTCATGGTTAAATAATGGTTTATCACCACCATTTTGTCCGTCTGTCCGTCTCTCACATACTTTACGAGATATATTGGATAAATTACAAGATAAAGAAATATTAACAAATATTTTGAAGACATTAAGTGTAGAAAAGAAACCCAGCATTGATATAGGTATGTTTTTTTGTGTATTGAAATTAATTACTGTATTGTAATGTTATTTTTTATTTAGCTAGTGTTAAGACACTCTGTTTTACTCATTCTGACCAGTTACGAATTATTGCGTGTTTGGTGGCGGAACTTAATGCCACACTTTGCAAGCACGCACCACGATCTGTTAGATTGGAAGGTGCCTTGAGGCCAGTCACAGAGACACAGTCAGTCATACTAAGCCTTAGTTGTTTCCATTAAAATATGGTCACTAAAACGAGTGAAAAGCGAAGAACGTCCGCTTCCGCCTACACTGATTACAATTAGTCAGGTTAATCTGGCTTCTATTCGTCATTCCGAAGCTTTGATAATCTGTGGTCAACAAAGATTTTTCTGCTTGCATATTGTTTTCTTTTCTATGCTAACTACAAATATTTTCTTTTTGTTATTTACAGATATATCGTCCAAAGTAGAATACGAAGCTGAAAGATCTGACAAATTAAAGAAACAAGTTTCAGAAAATTTATTGTTACTACAAAACGTTAGTAAAAGTTTAGACTTGTCTCACGAAAATATAATGTTTTGGTCCGAAAATTTAATGAGGAAATATATATCGGATAACAGAATAGTTGAGGGCAAAACTTATAGATATTATGAGGCTGTTTATTTGGAACATATTAAATTGAATTGTTAATGTCGTAGTTACGAGGGCTGCAGTTGGAGGGTCAATAAATACGAATTTCATAGATAAACTTATATTGATAAAATTTTAAATGAAAGTACAATTTAAATCTAAAACTAAACTATATCTAAGACTACTGCTTTCAATGATAGAAAAACAGTAATCTATTTAAACCTAAGTTAATCTAATTTAACCTACAACTCAGTGGCGTAGCTAGGGTATTTGCTGCCCGGTGCGGCTTAGGGGACTTGATGCCCCTTTCGTGTTGATGAGTTCTAAAAAAAAAACCTAGTGATCGTCGACTTTGATGCCCCTTTCCTTTTGATACCCGGTGCGGCTAAGGGGACTTGATGCCCTTTAAAATTGTCTAAGGTCTGAAAAACAAAGAAAAACAAACTAATCGTCGACTTTGATGCCCCTTTTCATTTTGATGCCCGGTGCGACCGCACCGCTCGCACCCCCCTAGCTACGCCACTGCTACAACTTACTCTACGATGGAATAATAAGTGGGAAAAGAAGAAATTCCTTTCCCACTGGCGCCGTTCACCCGATCTCTCTCTTGTCAGCATTTTGTGGAGCTCGGCCGTCTATTAGACGGACACATTATAATACTAAATAAGTTATCCCCCAGTGACACCGAGCTCTATAAAACATCATCGTTTATTTATTTATTATTAGATTTTTTTTAAACTGGTCATGTGATCAAATGGAGGCGTTGGGTTTCACTATCTAAAATTTTTCTAAATCATGTTTTTATTTGGCAGAACTATAAGAATAAAACATTCTTTTAATTAATAATATATTATATTGTTATAACATTTTACATGAATATATATTTCTTAAGTAAATGTATAAATAATGTATGTTGCTGTAATAAATTAATAATAATTCAACTTTAAGTTTTTTATTTTCTATTTTTTTCTTGTTTGTCATAATTTAATTCAAAAAATATCTATAAATAAAAAAAAATAAATAGAATATTTTTTTATTATCCATACTTAATTGATTTCATTCATTTCAATTAAATAATATATAAATTATAAAATTATCTCATATTTCTTGCAGGTTAATCGAAAATTCTTAGTTCTGAATTACTTATATATGTAAAAAAATTGCAAGCACGTTCAGCTATTGGTACCTGACAGCGTTGCTGTGTTTCACAAGAGCCGGCTTGCGATCTTTGTTTTATACATATATTCCCGAGACACTTCAACAGTTAAAAAGTTTTTAAATAATAATAATATCCGCTCGCATGTTCAGATTGACGTGACAAAGTTGTGTATAGCTTCGTGACCGTTTTTCGGTTTAGGGTGGCTTTCGTTTTTTTTTAGAACTGTGCTTTTGTATTTTAAGGGTGGTACGTTTTTGTTTTTTTTAGGATAGCTTAAGGGGGCACATGTGATGGGTTTTAAAAATAACGGTACGCCATTATCACAAGATAACTGAATGGAATGATCCATAAAAAACAAAGCTCTCAAATTTCTACAATTTTGAGTGCTTTAATTTTTTTCTAAGCGACACGAAAATAAAAGCAGACGTCAACGGAAAACCATCTTTAAAAAACAAAAGCCAATATAAAAAATAAAAATAAACTAAAAACTGTGACGTTCTTAATACAATTGTTAAAAATAATTAAAATTGCAAATTATAAAATCGATGGCACGTTTTCGGTGGTTACATTAAGTACCTATATTATAACATATTCTAATTGCCTGTAGTAACTTTGACTTTAGATAACATCTCAATGACATTAGTGAACTTTATTAATAGACCGATTGTTGTTGAAAGTTTTTTCAACTCAAAAAAGTTCACGCATGATATAGTCTATAGCTTCGTTTGATAAATGGACTATCAAACAAAAAAATTGTAATAAAATTATTTGAGATTATCGCGTTTAATTATACACACGCTTCAGATCTATAATGTAAGTATAGATAATAATATATTCTGAACAAATTCCAGAGGCCTGCTGTTTATTTCACGAGGTGGACAACAGATGTGTCTTTAAGTTTTATCTATATCGTATGACACGGTAAAGCCGAGAAGATTACAAAGATAAATTAGTTTTTGAAGACGATTGATGGCCTGGTGGTACATCACTACACACATCACTACCTCTCGCTCAAACACTCCCTCCCACCAGAAACGTATCTATAAAACTACTTGAAGCCTATGATAGCTAGTTACTTATAACCGCAGCGGCCCTTCTTTCCTTTCAACACTAGCCAAGGCATTACGGCCCCTACGTATAAAATGTAATTTAATGGTCCTCTTATACAGATTGTTGTGTTCCAACCCCTTCCGGCTGAAGGCTTGAGCCTTCTTTCTTCTTGAGCTGTTTTGCCATTCTATTATTACGCGCTTTCCCATTTATGGAATTTCCCAATCTGGAAGCACTTGCAGATAAACTCAGCTCTGCCGCGTTCGCAATTAAAAAAGTAAGACAAATGACGGACGTTGAAACTGCCCGACTAGTCTACTATAGCTATTTTCATAGTATTTTATCTTATGGAATCTTATGGAATCAATTCAATATTTGTTCTCCAAAAAAGAGCCGTGAGATATATTTATAATCTAAGTGCTCGAGATTCTCTGCGAGATGTTTTCAAAGATGCAGGTATTATTACAGTTGCTTCCCAATTTCTATATTATAACATGCTCTTTGTCCGACAAAATATACATTGTCATAGCAAAAATAGTGACAGTCATACGATAGGAACGAGAAATAAAGATAAGTTTGTTACACCAAGTTTTCGCCTCCAAAAAGTTAATAAATCCTTTATGGGTCTGAGTATACGTGTATATAATAAAATTCCGCAGTGTATTCTTAGTTTGCCACTACAAAAATTTAAAATATCTGTAAAAAAAATTCTAACAAGTAAAGCGTATTACACTGTTCAAGAATATTTAGAGGATAAGCATGTATGGAATTAATGTCTATTGAATGTAATGCAGGATAGCTGCTAGCTATTGTAATAGATTGTACCATTGATTTTGAAAAGAGCAACTGTTGAGTTTCTTGCCGGCTCTTCTCAGCAGAACTGCCTTCCGAACCGGTGGTAGCTTTTTATTCATATGTTCATTCGACGATTCAAAAGTGCTTGTAATAATTGCCTATTTGAATAAAGAATATTTTGAATTTGAATTGAATATGGTTTACTTCAGAATACGTTGAATTTTAGCAAATATATCAAATTCTTAGCGTAGTGGACTCGATTTCGAGTCTCTCGGACACCGTCCAAGCGCTGTGACCAATATGTCATACGTTTTTATCAAGCCACGTAGAAACCAGAAAAAATCGTATAATTGTTTTTCTGCTACTCAGTAGCAAGAGCTAAGAGAAATATTATAATTTATAATACAAATCCTCCAATATCGTAGAAAAATGTCCAATTTTGGGTAAAACATCCAGCAGTTTACTATCAGTAGTATATATTCGTTGGTTGTTTCTTCGGAAGTGTGCCAGACCCCGCGAGTCGACTCGTCGAATTTGAATTTGAATCGATTGCGCTGGGTCCCAGAGCTGTATCTCTAACCGTTCCAAAGATAGCTTTTCGATTAATTAAATCCCACTAGTCGATTCGCTTATCAGTCACCCTCATCAAGCTCCCGCCTGGCCTTATCGCTCACTTCCCCGAATTGCTAACGACGAACCTTCGTCACAGTGCAGTGTTGCTGACTCTTTCTTGCATTACTTGTCACCTAACGACGCCACAGTTCCTGTCTCTTTGTTCTTTGTTGCTATGTTGACTAATAAATGACTTAATGCAATTCCTCTCATTTTAATCAAGGCGCCAGAAACCACGATACAGTAGAATATTGTATGCTAGAACCCGTATATAATCTTTATACTTTCAACTGTCTAAAAATTGAGTAACAATATTTTAATGATAAAATTGAGGGTATAGCGACATTTTAAACTCAGACTTGGCTACGAACTGCAGTGTAACGTGTCTGCGATGCTTGCTACCGTAAGACTAGCGTAAGAATTTCTTAAGGTCGTAGAAAGACAAAGGTAAGTTATTCGAATAAAACATTGTATATATGTTTTTTTGTATTCCATAAAAAATCAGAAGCATAAAATTCTTTTAAAATTGCAATAATTCGATTCACGAAATAGCAGTCATTTTATTTATCAAGTGTCCGATATTTCGTGTTACTACTTTGACTTCTCTGTCTTTGTTAATATTGTTTATCTTAGTCTTGTTATAAGTCTAAATAAAGATCTTTTAATTTTTTCAAGAATATACTAAACTGGTTGTGAAAATAAAAGCCATGAGCCAAATATATAGTTCTATAAAGTGGCACAGCTAGCTTCAAAAAATTAAACTTGAATTTTGAGCTTTTTTATATTTTTTTTATAAAAAAAGTATAAAAAGTTCAAAAATGTAGTTTTTTTTTAAAACTGTGCTTTTATAATTTGTAAATAATAAAAGTTGAAGCCAGTCGTGGCGCAGGGGTACAAAGTGTGACAGTAAATCCGACTGGTTGTGGGTTCGATCCCCACTCGAGGAGATGAAAATAGAAATAGTATAGAAAATAGAAAATGTTTATTTCAATTTATATTTCAGGCCAAGCGCGGCGTTGAGTTCTGCCACTTAACATGCAATGCCTCCGGAATTCCGCAGAAAATGGGGAACGGAGTGTCTTCCCTTTGCCTACCCTGCTGTCAGCGGGATACAGCGTGAAGATGATTTAATTTGATTTTTTTTTATAAAAGTTTTAATGTCGTTAAGCTGATCTAACCTATTTTTTTAATTACAAATTCTTTACAATCAAAACCTATAAAGGTTTTTTTATTATAGAACCTTTTTATTATAAAGATTTTTTTTATTATAAAACCTTACTCGCGGGGTAAAAACTTGTGACCGAAATAGGGGCCATAAACTCACGAAGTTAGAAACAGAGCTAAATTTTATCACGAAGTAGGGTTCAAACAAGTGGTCCACAAATAAATTAATATAAAAATTAAGCTTAAGTTAAACTGCATAATTCACACATTAAATTACAGCCAAAAGACCCATTTAATCATACTAAAATTTGCAAATTCATATAACCTTTAATAATGTATTTCCAATAGCTGAAAGTTATAAGAGCCTTAAACTGCCGAACCTCCGTACATTTACCTTACATACTACTACTATCGCAAAAAAGCCGGCTTGTCTCTTTTGCGAATATTTCTCTTTTTTACCTATGAACATTAGGTTGTTTTTATATGATACATCATAATCATGCAGATAATTATCGATATAAATCATTGTAGTAAAATATTCTTATCACGCAACCGTTTCTGCGCAACCAAACCGTTGCTTTATATACTTTTATCAACTGTTTATGACGGATGATAGAAGTAAATGTTCTTGGTTAGTAACTAATAACGTTTGTATTGTCATCATGAAAATAATGAAAATAACCTGGTTAAAGAAACTCATGCTTTTGAGTAGAGATTTTTTTAATCACTCTTTTAAGTACATATGTCACCTGATTAATGGCGACAGAATGGACTGATTGGAACGATAAGATATTTATTTTATGTACATATTAATATTGTTTTACATTTAAATAAATAATAACTTCTACATTTTTATCGTTAGAAGTTAAGGAAAGCAAGAACAGACTATTATTGGCAAAAAAATAAAATAATCTAGTCCAAATAATCTCGTCAATAAATTTGGCTTCCAAGGAAATCGATAGGCGATGAAACATAAAGAAATAAGCATATTTATCAAAAGAAAACTTTTTGATTAACATTAAAAATCTAAAATTGAATTGGATAGGACATACTATAAGGGGAAAGGAAAAATGGTCCAAGACGATAATGTTTTGGTGAACCAAAATCAGGTGAACCTGCGATAGAAACAGAAGAGGTGGGCCACCCAAGAGATGGGTTGATGAAATAAAGCCTGTAAGTAAATGGACCAGGACACCAAATGTTAGGGAGAAATGGAGGCAAATATAAAATAACGTTCAAAGTGTAATTTTTATTTAAAAAAGTACAGCTTATTTAAAAGTTTAGAGAAAAAAATATAGGTTGTCCTTTTAGTTTTTGTTAAAAAATACTGCGTTACTCAGCTCGTAGATTTATATAGAATGCTCCTCCATCTGGCCAGCCAGGGGATGAGTGTCGCCACCCTTTGCGCAGTGTTCTCTTGGGGCAGGAAATATATCGTTGCCTACCCACCCCGCAAAACACGAGGGATGCGAGATAACAACATCAAACATAACTAAGTATAGATTATGCTTATTTATACTAAAATAATTTCAAATAGTGAGAATTTTTTGTTAGTCATGCATTAAACATTATATAGATTCGTAAGTGTATAAAACACTGTAAAATTTTCTGTTTATTTTATTCAGTGTGGAACTTGTGCCTTTTATCTATTATGTCCATAAATTATAACTCTCCGTTCTCCGTTTACACACGTTGGATAAAGAATCAATAAAAACAGTTCAATAACGATCAATCATATATTTGATCGTTATTGAACTGCGAGTTATTTGCGGATGAAGTGTCACGATTTCCGGATGAAACCAGTAATAAATTTATATGCCTGCAAAGTTACATTATTCATTCCGCTAAACATGGATTTACATAACAGCAAACGTGTTCCGCTTACAAAATTTTACTTAAATTCAATTTCAATAACATAATTTAATTAAAGACCAGCATTGAGGTCTAAATACATACTAAGTATATGCTAAATATACAAAGACAAGAAAAATATTTACTTTAAATTTTATTTTTAAACATGTTAAACGAAATTTATTAAAACTTAATAATACACAATAATACCTACGTGTACGTTCTAGATTTAATTGTAAATGCATATAAATGTATAGAGTGTATACGCCTATAAATTGAGCAAAATTGCTAAGTCTTTAGCAAAACAGAGACAGATAGCACGAGTGGGAAAGAGACAGAAAATAAGAACAAACCGGTCGAAACTGGTTGAGAACAAGCCGGACTTTACTGCGCAAGGCCAACTTAGACTTCGTGTAATCGTGTATAAGCGAATGCTCCCAAGCTCTATTAATAGTAAATACATACATATAATTATGTAGGGTGTAGGCGGCTGTCTAAGTAAATAGCCGTGACGAGCGTATAAAATATGATAAATAATATAATAATTATTATTATTATCAGAACGGTTTATAATAGAATATTTAATTACTTATACAAAGATAAACATATTCTAAGTGATTCGTACAGTACTCAATATATTAGGATACTATACTATTCTTTATTGAATATTAAATAAGGTTCAAAGAAATAAAAGTATAGCCTTTATAATAAATAATTACTTAAATATTTTATATTAGACAAAAAGTGTTTAATGTGTTACTGTGTTTCATAAGCTATCTAAATATTTTTTTCGGATGCAGCCGAGGCACTTACAAACTTTTACTTTGAGCGTTTATTTTCGTTTAGTTTTTTTAGCTTCATGCTGCATTTTGACCATAACAGGTTAGGTAACCTGTAAATATAGTGTTAAGACACTCTGTTTTCAATTTAACTTAATAGATTTCAGTACTTAGGTTGTTTACAATTTTTATTTTATAATGAAGTTATGAACACAATTATTTAAAAAAAACTTTGATTAAAGTTAGTATAAATTAAGTATCTAAGTCACTTAAATCATACTTATATCTAAATTAGTGTTACTGATATGATATTGAGAAAGTAATTTTATTAGGATATTTACTTTTTTGACTGTTTTTAATAACTAATGTATTAAATGTATATATGTGAAAACATATTATGATGAATTAAAATAAAAAATGCGTGATGATATTGTCAAAATTGTGCTTCAATATGCTTTCGTGTGCCAAGATGTGCTATACTGAGTCGATTATATAGACAGACGCGTAATCTAAACATGGGCGTACCTAGAGATATCTTCCAGGGCAGCCTGGCCTCCCAGTGGCCTTTTAGGAGCGATGATAGTTTTATCAAAGTTTAGTTAATGCGTAAAGTAACAAATATTTATTATTAAATTCTTTAAAGATCATTTTAGTTTCACTGTCTTCGCGCACTTCTGTAATAAAGATCTTCTCTGGCCCTTAATAGCAGCAGATAGACAGTATCTGCTTTCGACTCATCCTATTCCACTTTGCTTTGCTCTTCAATATCCTAGGTGGTTAGTTCCTTGACTCTTATGTCTTGCAACACGATAGCCATTGCTTCCTTCGTTCGGGGCCTCAGCGCAACATAGCCGTGTCATCTGAATCGACGCTCTTAGAACTTATCTGATGCGTCACGGACCCTTGACTACCTAGTAAGAATATGTTATATATATGCAAGTATATGGTCAGACCGTGTTACGCCGCACATTTAACTCAGCTTATTAAAAACCGAAAATCTCAGTTATTGTGAAATTTAAACTGATATTTTTAAAACCTATACTTGCCCCGGTATCCATCGCAAATTCCTCACTTATTTCGATGACAACAAGAAATTCGTACACTGTGCCAATGATAAACTTTACAACCGATTGTTCATGTGAACTATCTATTATATTATCCATAACTGAATCAAAAATAATTTTCACAATAATTTTTGTGTGGCTTTAAATCTATCTAATTTTGTTTTATGGAAAAGACCAGGCCAACTTGCGAACGTGTCACCGATGGTAAATGACCATCGCCGCCCATGACCTCGTATACCACCAGGGGCACGTGGGAGGTAGTTCCTAAGGCTTTACTGACAGTCACTCCAAACGTTGCTGATATTGAGCACGGCTATAAGAAGAGTGTTTACAAAAATTAATGGCACGACAAATAGGATTTTCTTAGTGGCTAATGCACAACCCTTTATTTCTTCTAGGGGTTGAATTGAAATAGATTTCTTTTATCTCATAAACATTCCCGAGAGTTGCCTTAATAGTTTATTTAGGCGCTGCGTGCCAGCGTTACCTTCGTCTTTCTTTGGGATTGGGTGGATAACATCGTTCTTCCATGTCTAGAACCACTTCGACTAATTAAGAGTATTCGGCACTCGTTACCATCGACGTCAGCTCAGGACCAGATGAACTAAAGAACAAATTCCATCCAGCCCGCTCGACTTGTGCATGTCCAAATTAGACAGCGGCGAGCTCGGTCTTTTTTGGATATCCACAATATCCGATCGACTTGTGACTTCCGGTCACAAGCATATCTTTTTAGCTCAACTTAACGTCAGGTTTGAGCTCTGGCAATTCGGGACGGCAAGCGTCGTTCTACCAAACTAACGAGTTCCGGATAGGTAGCTCTCACGTTGAGTACGTTGTCTAACGTTAATTATGGTCAGGTTTGACCGAGCTCACGTTATGTTACCTTATTTTTGCACTCAATCCTTATAATACCAGGCTTACAAAATATTTTCAAAATAACATGCAGACAATCTCTCCCACAAAAAGGCTCGTGAAAGTTAAATGGTCCTTTGAGACCGGCATTTTTAGAAAATAAATAATGGTTTATTTAAAAAAAAGTCTAAATCCGTATCCGTGGATGTCAAAAAAACAATATTGCCAAAATCAATGGTCTATGCGCTTAATTTATTATATTTTTTTTAGTATAATGCATTTGGCGATTTTACTACTAAAAATAAAAAAATAAATTTTAATATACTTTTTGCCGTTATCATTATAAAATCATTTCATCTGATATCTATATTATGAGAACTTACAAAAAATACTATTTCGTCTTATACAATAATTGTCTGTTGGAAAAATATGCTTTTCATATTTTCATATTCATTATTAAATATTCATACAAAACAAAAAACAATACAAATAATGTTACGACAAATTTATACTCGTAACACAAAAACATTATTAAATCGACACAATAATAAATAATTCGATTATGAGCGATACATAACAAATTAAATGAGTTATAACGCCACTTTTATACTGAGCAAGCAGTCGCTTAAAATAGTCGATGTTTCTCTTACAGTCAATGCTCTAGCTGGCTGAGCCGCCCGAGCGAGGTCATTACGAAACAAACCCAACTTCAACCGAACGGTAATAAACCACCGTGGCCCGCGTGAGTGTGGCGTCGTTCATAGAAAGTAACGAGTGAGACGGATGTTGTTTATTACTATAAGTTAGAAAGAGATAGCGAATTAGTCATACCCAAGAATTTGCCAGACGGCCAATACTGGCAGCGCGCCATACTGGCAATGGCATCTGTGTCGGCTCTGTGTGTGCCCGCCCGTGAGTGAACGGAACAGAATTTTGTATTATGCTCAGCCTAGACCGCGAGTCGATCGAACATCGACTTGGTATTAAGCAAAAAGTTATTTCAACTGTAAATGTAATTTGCATAATTTAATAACAATTCTCGTAATACCTACATCAAATAATAAAGTGTCACGTTTATAGTGTGTGGTTATAATTATAACTTTTGTGTGGCATAGTAATGTTATAACCAAGCATTTATTTCGCCGGCCATTTTGAATTGTGAGAAGCAGAAGCCCGAGACGGGTCCCCGTTGTTAAAAACTGGAATTTCTTTCTTATTATCTTTAGTTTGATAAATTTGGGCACAATGAAAGCCGGCACCGATATTGTATTTTAGTGTTTGTGTATCAGTGTTATAAAAACGACGTCTGTGTTTGTTATTGTGTATTAAGTTCAGTGAAAACATTATTATAAATATAACTAATACAAACGAATAAATAGATAGGACTTGGGAGATTAATTACGAATAATTGGACAATGAACGTGAGTTTAAATGTTTTTTTTTGTACTTGAAGCATGTTTATAGTTTGGTATTTGTTTTGGTTTTTGTATCTACTAGACCTCCTCTTAGTTCTTACACGAATCTTTGATTTTTAGATTCTCAATAAATCTTGTAATATGCCGTCTTAAACTATAAATGAGGTGCTTGTTTCACTTAAATTCATTATAAGTATTTATTGCTCTGGCTTTGTTATTAAATATTTCTTTGTTTACCAACAAAACAAATGTATGAAATTAATAACATTTGATATATTTTCCTTGATGCACATCTAAGAGAGATGGTGTGGTAATTCGGTTCCAATCTTATAAAGTAAAAGGTTAACTTGGTTACAGGTTAAACATGACATCAAACAATGAATTAGAATTCCCATCATCACCCCAAAATGATGATTCAGGTGTGTTTTTATTATTTTATTTTAATTTCTATTTATAATTATTTGTACCAAGCTCTCATTTTAAATGTTTGTTCATCACTATAACAGATTCTTTTTAAATATTTTATTAGCGGTTCAAATAAATGGTAGTAAAATGCATGTTTTATTATTTATTTTATTAACAGTTCATATACTTATTCAAAATTGTTCTCAATATAAATATAATTAAATTAAAAAAACATTACAAACATTAAACATTACAATAAAAAAAATTGGAAAAATAATATTATTCTAATTAAAGTTAATATTTGTGTTATGATGGTACTATTAATATTGTGATTGGACATAATTATAGTGATATGCAATAATATAATTTTTATTTCAAGGGTCATATTTTTTTTATATTTCTTTGAGTGCAATATACTTATATATTAAACAATTCTATTTTACTGATAGCACTTCTAGTATTAATAACAGTGACAGAAAGTAATAGGAACAAAAAATAAGACAAACTTTTAACACTGAGTTGTTGTGTTTTGAAATTATAATATAAAAAGAAAGCTTCAAAGTAATAGAATAAAATATTGAAAGAATTTTTATATGATCATTCAATGATTCATAAGTGCTTTCAAAAGTGTGCAAAATTCTATTAAAAATAAAAAAAATACTTTGAATCTAAATGGGTTTGAGCTCTGCTTCCTTGATTTAAATATTAATGTTTTCAAAACAGATGTGGTTAAAATATTTCACTATCTACTATACTATATATGTCAAAACCATAAATATATGTGTTTTTGCTTTAATCATAGACAGACGTAATTAACAAAATAAATAATCAATTTTTATTTCAGTATTCTTGCATAATTAAAATTAATAAAACACATAAAAAAAGTTAATATAATGTATGTAAGTTAAGAAATTGTATGTATATATTAAATGAGAAAAATATTTTTGTGCGCTATTGTCAGTGTTGTCACTATAGGTTTTTATGAATAAAAGCTTGTCTGTAAGAGATCACTTACAGTAATAGAGTTACACTGACAGTGCCCCTGCTCTATATCAGGGGTTCCCAACCGTTTCTTGCTCAAGGACCACTTTAATATCAATATTGCTAGCAGGCACCACTCTGTAAGTCACTTTTAGGCCACTGGTGGTCCGCGGACCACTGGTCGGGAACCACTGCTCTATATTGTTAAACTTTATAATTTTTTTATACTTACTTTTGTATTTATGTTTTGGGCAATTAAATGTTTTTTATGTGATTGATTGTATATGTTATTTTTTTAGATACAAGAAAACTACATAACAATTGTGTTGTAATCTAAACATTCAATTTAAATGATTCCAACATTCAGATTATTTCAAATATTAGAAATATTTTAAACAATAAAAAGTAGGTTCAGGTACAGAACCAGTCCAACCAAAGTCATAACTGCCTCATATTGTTTATTACTAAAAACACATTATAGTTTTAAATGTAAAATGACTTGTGTAAAATATATCAATATGTAATGATATATTTTTTTAATAAAAAAAATCTGTTATAATGGTTTATGCTCTTTTGTAATGTAAATTTCATATATAAAATAAATTTCTACTTTTTCATGTGTAGAAGTAGATCACATTATTTTCTTCCTTATTGTTATGTTTCACAAGAAAATAACTTACCCGAACAATCTAAAACAACATTTAGATATAAGTCGTATTGTAATTTGAAAATTAGAGATATTATAAATATTAGGATATGTTATAATTACTAAAATTTAAATTAAAAAAAATAATTTAATTTAAATAACTGATTATTGGTTTTTCTTTGTAGATGGAGATGATGAAAATGCAATAAAACAAGAAGAAGAGGAAGAAGAACAACAACAATATAAGCCACAATCAAATGTAGCCAGCATCTTAGCGAGACTTCAATCTTCAGGTGCTCTTATTAAAAAACCTAACCAAGAATATCATTGTTTTTCATGTGAAATAGACTTTCTTGATTGGGAGGACCTAGAAAAACATCTTATTACACACGTTTCATTACCGTCAATTATATTAGACAAGCTGCCATCAGACGACGAAGACCTGCCACATTCAGGAGATGAGAATTGGTCCGATGAAGATGAAGTTACGACACCAGCAAAATCGAACGTTTCTAAGACGCCCCAAAAGATAGACATATCACAAATAATGAAGAAAGGAATCTGTATTAAAAAGACAACAAACAATACTGAAATGAATAGTTCCAACTCAGCTCTTAATAAGTTGAGTGGCTTAGGGTTTACTATTAAGAAAAATTTAACCCCGATAAAAAAGGAGAAACCAGATAATGAATCTGAAAAAAGTAATGATGTTATGCATAAGTTAGGTAAGCTTGGTGGAATTAAATTGAAGATAAAGTGTGATGGTAATAACACAAATTCGTTTAAAGTTGTAAATGGTCTCAAAGATTTTAAAGCTTCCGATGATGAAGAAGATAATAGTAATAATGAGGAGGAAAAAGAAGTCGAAGACGAAGATGAAAATGATAAGTCGGGTGAAAACGAAGGCTCTGGTGGAGAACAGGATTCTGATGAACATCAAAATAGTAATAATCGAAATAGATCTGATAGTAGTGATTCTGATAAAGCAATAAGAAAAGTTCGTAATTTACCGAGAGGTATACAAGGAAAACTAATTACACCTAAAAAGGAACCTATAAATACTCCTACAAAAATTCTACCCATGATAATACAAAAAGATGAAGGACATAAACCGAAACCTAATAGGCCGGTAATGAAACAAACTCCTAAAAGAGTTCAAAATATTAGAATTTCTAAGGAACTAGAAAAATCTAGTGAAACTGAGCAATTAAGAAGGCCGTCCATAACAGTTACACCCGAAAGGCCTAAATCGAATGAAACTGTTGAAAATGTGGTAGTGAAACAAGAAAAACCAGAAGCGCCAAGTGTAGAAAGACAAAATACACCTCTTTTCTCTGATCATATTAAATTTGAGAGAGCGTCGCCACCGTTATCTGAGAGAACGACGCCGATACTAGCGCACATTAAATCTGAACATGAAACTTTATCAGCACCTCTTACTCAAAACAATCAAAATAATTCAATATTGGACACTGTAACGACTCCTCTTCCTCCTGTTACCAAAACAGAGGTAATTACAGTTATAGAAATAAACGGTGACTCTAATGATGAAGATGATGATTGTTGTGTTGTATCAACGACTCCTGCTCCAGATGTAAAGCCAATAGTACCAAAAGTAGAAAGTTCAATTGCTCAACCTTACCCATCAACTCCTTCTTATTCCAGTGTTCAATCTAATTACAACACAACACCACTGCCAAGTCGTATGTCATCAGCTTCTACAGAAAAGCAACACAATTTTAATTGGAATGCTCCAGACAGTAAACCGCCTATCGACATGTTGGAAAAGAGCGCCGACGATATATTTGATAGCCTTTTATCATCAGCGACTAAAAAAGAGAACATGTCTATGTCGGACGCAAGTGAATATATATCATTAGATACTTTAGGACCTCAACATTCGTGTGACGTTTGTAATACCAGATTTACAGACGTGTCGTTGCTAGAAGATCATATTCGAGTCTCTGGGCATTCAAAATGTATTGTAGCTCCTACATCTTCACTCATGCCATACAATCACTCGTCAACTAATATTCTATCAAGTCTGTTACCAGTAAAACAATTAGCTGAACAAGTTGGAAAATTATCGAATAGTGGCTCTGGTTTTACTCATCAACAAAATGTAATGATTAACATACAAGCTTACCCAGGGGCTGGTGCTGGAGCTATGGCACCACCACCTCAATACAACGCATATAATTCTGGTCAGACCGCTCATGGAAGCTATCCACAAGCTAATAATATGTATGGTACTCCAGGCCAGCAAATGCCAATGCCAAATCAATTTTCAGGATCAAATTATATGTCCCCAGGATATGGACAATATCAACCGCCAATATCAAAACCTGGCTATCCAGGACAATTGCCTCCAAATTCTTATTCGATGGCTTCATCACCTTATTCTACAGCTTCTCCGTTACAAAGCATGCAACAAGCAGTCTATGGGCAACCTGGTATGATGAATCCACCTGGACCGCATGTTATGGGACCACCTGGGTCATCACCGGGGCACTCATATGCACCTGCCAGCAGCCCTGGCAGCATGAAACAGCAACAATCAAACAGTGGAATTAAAATACAAAACATTCAAACATTTCCTCCAGGTCAAATACCAGTACCCGTTATGCCAGGTCAGCCTGCTCCTGGACAATCACCCTCTGGGCCTGATTTAAGTAGTGGTCAAATGGCGCCCCCAAGTCAGCCTTTAGGTTCACAAGTGGCTGGCGGAACGCCGATACGAATGGCAGCTAATGCTCATATCGCGGGTTCCCGACCAAGAATGCCGTCCGTTAGAGGTCAAAGACCGACAATACGACCTGGTATCCAGGTTCATGGATCAGTACGAGGCGGTGGCAAGATGGGACCGAGAATGCCTTTAAAAAGGCCAGGAGTTGGATCTGGAGGTCCTGCTCAAAAAAGGAGAACTGATATGTTACTACCTGGCAGACACGATAATGAGGATTGCCAAGTAATGGCTCTGCAGAAACAACGGGATGGTCTGCCTATGATTCAAAGTGTGCAAGGTGCTAAGGACAGATTGAATTTCGGCCAAATTTCAGTGACTAAGAAGACTGTTAATAAGGAAGCGAATGCCATGGCGAATGTGCTTGCATCAAGAGGAATCTGCGTAACTTCAAAGCAAAAGAGCAGATCTCCTACACCAGATCGTCCGCTACCACATATTCCTAACCTTGGGGCAGGTGTCAGTATTAAACACACGTCAAAGTCCAGCAAATTCTCAATACCTGAAGCCAAAGTGGGCAGTGGGATGTACTCTTGTAAGATATGCAAAAAAATGTTCATGAATCACAATTCCTTGCAAGTTCATATGTCTAACGCGCATCCGCAAAGTAAAATACCTGTCTTCAAATGCGATGAGTGTCCCGCGTCGTATCCCAAATCATTGCAATTGCAACACCATAAAAGGGTATTTCATAATGTGACTGGCCCTAACAGAGAATTAGGATTGCCAGTTGTAGATCTGTCTCAGGAAGATAATTTAAAACGTTTAAGTAATTTAGGAATATATAGTTTTATACCTTTAGCTAATAGAGAGCAGGCGCACGGTTGCTTCGGTATACCTGTAGTATCTGTACACAATATGCAGAATGGTCTAACTTCAAGTCTTCAAGCACTTGGTGCCGATGGACTCTTAAGTCTTGGGCCTCTTAAGCCCTTACCAAATGCGTAAATTGATTGAAGAATATACTCAACTTTTATAAGTTGTATTCCTATTATGTTAATATATTTTTTGTCACAAAAATGTTGAAGTTGTTTTTCCAATGAAAGTTAACTAAAATGAGGACTGCTTTAGTTTTATTCTGCATCCTATTTATTAATCTTATTCTTTATATTCCTATTTAGATGGTACAACTAAAACTAAGTAAATTGTACATATTTCTTATTTTAATATATAATATATCAAAATAAGAAATTTTAATTGTAATATAGTACAGACCATGTTATTCCGTATATTAGAGATATATAAAATATATTTTATTTTTACTCATTTAGTTTCCTAAAGGCAATTGATAAGAGTCCAGTGTCACATTCTGTTCTTTAGTTTCCATTTAAGAACTAGGAGTAAGCATAGGCATGTATAATATTCCGCTAACAGTTAAAAATTCTAAGGCAATGTCAAAAAATTATATTGTTTCTTCTTCTTTCTTATATTTTTTCATAATGTATGTTGGTCAGTACTTAAGAATGTTTACTTATTTGTGTTTTAAGCTGCTAATTCTTAAAAAGAAAAAAAAACAATCATGAATAAAAAAAATATATATTAATAATATATTTTTTGATGAAATATATATTATTTATGAGTTAAAAATATATATATATATATATTGCACTTATAAGCTGTTTAATTTTCACAAAATAATATGTATTGTTTTTTCAGATTTTTATTTTAGTCACAAATGAAGAATATATTATTTTATATTGATTTGTTTGAATTGTTCTTTTTTGTTTATTTTTTCAAAATGTATCCCCTCATACTGTTTATTATATAAAATAAATATGGCATTACTTTTTAAATATATGAATAGCCATTTAACTATCAGGTGTGAAGTTAATATGTTAAGTGAAAGAAAACATTTTTATTTATTATAATCTCAAAATGTTTGAATTGTCATATGTGTGATATACTTAGAACAATATTTGTAATAAGTCATTACTATCGATTTATGTACATTTCAAATTCTTTTGCACAATATTGTAATAACATGTTAAGTAACAACAGAATATGAGATACAAATTTATTTTCTTAAATTTTCGTAATATATTTTACATATTATTATATCAGTGATATAAAGGAAAAAGTACTAAAACAACTTGAATTAAACTATGAAGTTATTGACTTTTATTATTATTCTAAAATATAAACAGTCAAAAATCATATAAAATATTGCGATCTATATTTTTACCAAATTATTTAGCATACCATATTGTAAAAATATATTGTACCATAAAAAATATTATAGTATTATATTTAATATTTATTTTTATTCAAAATTGTTAGTTATTACGCATTTATTTATTGTGCTATGTATTATTCTCAAAGCATGTATTGTACTTTTGACTATAAAACAACTATATAAAAATAAGGGCGGAAAAATATAAGTGACCTTGAGAATATCCAATATCCGCCACTGACGTTATCTATCACTATCTACACACATTTTTCCGTAATCTTCTGTAGTCCATTAAAATTCTGTCTGTCTATTCTTAGACTTTTACTCAAAAACTACTGGACGGATTTTAAAAAAAAGGTTTTTGTTTTATATAGCATGATCGCACAAATGATGATGAATTGATATAGAAAATCTTATTCATCTTTTTATTTAAAAAAATATAATTTTCCATATAATTCCAAATACGACACTGATATAATAATATTCTTTCATAATAATTAAAGATTTTATGACTGTCTTAGATTTTATGTTGTTGAAATTTTATATAAACATCAAGGCAATCTACCGGTTGGGCAACAAGGGGCTTAGCGCGTTGGCTTTGCAAAGTTTTACGCATTGCTCAGTCAAGTTCTTTCCAAAGTGTAACTTCATTAATATTTTATATTAAGTTATGTGTCCAAGGAGGTCTCGAACCCTGTTAAAAAATTGTATAATATAGTAAAAAATGTAAGTCTCGTAAAAATTAGAATTATTAAGTTAATGGCATTAGCTGTAAAAGATATTATCTTTATAATAATTTAATATTAGGAGCATTAAAAGCTTTGTACAAACGCGCACTCAGGTGCTTTGTAATAATTAAAGGAAGATATATTTTTTTTGTGTTAACTGATTAAGAATACAGTACTTTTATGTTGATTGTTTAAAAGAGTATCTATCAGAAGTCTTCTAGATAAAGAATACAAGATTTGAAAATAAAATAATAATTATACTGACTGTGTTTGATTTTTTTGTCTGTTATTTTATTAATATATCTAATAATTGCATTGCAAGATGTATTTTAAAATTATTGGTGCAACAGCAGCATTTCAATATAATTAATATATTTAAAAGTAAAAAAAAAACTATTTTTATGATTACTAGGCAGTTTAAAAGGCTAGTGGTCGCGAATAGGCCCAAGCGTTTAACTGTAGTGCGACACTTTGTGGGTTCGATTCCTACTAGAGGAAATTTTATAATAATTTAACTATTGAAGTTATTGCACAGTAACTACTTTTTTACCATAAGAAAAAGTGCAAATTAACTGGAAAAGAGCCGCCGCCGTAGTAACCTATAAAGATTATATGAATTATTGTGATTTTTTTTATATTATGTCATACATAAAACAGCTTTAAATTTTGCACATAAATGTATTCTGTAGTATTTTTCAATTACTATCAACAGTACAATGTCGTATTATTAATAATAGGTGGAAAACATAGACTTTTTTAATATGGAAAAGTCATTTATTAATTTTAAAAATTTGCTAGTTTTTTTAAATGTATAAGAATTAAATTACTGCCTAAAATATGCTATCTTCGCAATCGCACTTCCGGAGGAAGTGCGCCGCCGATAGGAACAAAAGGAACATTATACCTCTGTTCATTTTCTAAAAAAATGAAACAAAGAGATACATTAGTTTTTTTTAAACGTGAGTCAGATGCGGGATACCCATCCCACATAGCATTAGGCAGAGGGCTTAGGAATGTAGTTTTAGGATAATTCTGTTCTCCACTTCCAAAGTTTTGAGGCGTTATAAGTGTGTTTTTGCCATATCAAGAGAGGGTAAATAAAATGATGTACAGGCATCCCTCGTATAACACGGTTAATTCGTACCGTGCTATATCGAAACCGTGTTACGAAACCAGGTATAGCATACTGTACACCGTGTAGTATCGAGACCTTGTCGTGTTATATCGAAACCGTGTTATACGAAACCAGGTATACCTTACTATACACCGTGTAGTATCGAGACCTTGTCTTGTGTTATATCGAAACCGTGTTATGTCGAAACCAAATCTTAAGGTGTAAAATTTTATGATAGCTAAAATTTCGTTCCAAATACTGCATAAATGAAAAAGGAAATTACCTTTAAGTTTTTGTTAAGAAAAATAAATTAAATTCAATTTTATGATGAAATACAAAAATTAAAAAAATATTAATACTAAAAATTAAAAATATATTCAAAGACTAATAATAATAATTACATAGTATAAAACAAGTAGAAATAGAATAGAATAGAATAGAATAGAAAAAACTTTATTGCACACAAATATAATATATAACAGAAAAAGAAACAATATATTTTTATAAAATAGTATGCAAAGGCGGCCTTATTGCTTCAAGCAATCTCTTCCAGGCAACCCTTGTAAAATAAAGGACTAAAAATAAAGAAATGGGAATAACGTTATAGTGCAAAATAAAATACAGTAATAAAATAATAATGAGTATACACACATACATATACATATCTACATAATAATAATATAATATTAATACAAAATAATAATATAATATCTACATATAATCCTATAAATATAATACATAATTCTACATAATATACATACATATATATACAACTACTAAAGACGACTAAAGATAAACTACAGTTATATTTTGAAAAGATACTCTTTTAAACGATTTTTAAAAATATTAAGTGATTTAGAATGACGTATTTCGGAAGGAAGGTCATTCCAGAGGATAGCAGATTTTACAGTGAAGGAATTGGAATAGAATTGGGTACGACAAGTTGGAAATTCAAGAAGATTATCGCTCCTGGACCTAAGTTCAAGGCGTAGGCTAGAATCGGAGCCGCGGAAGCAGAAACGATCTTTTAAATAAGCAGGATAGAGAGGATTATAAAGGATTGAATAGAGGAGAGTAAGCATCCGGAAGTTACGGCGATGTCTGATAGGAAGCCATCCAAGCTGACGACGATGATCTGAGACATGATCAAATTTACGAAGACCATAAATAAATCGAATACATAAGTTTTGTAACCGCTCTAGTTTGTTTAATTGTTCCTCAGATAAGTCTGGGTAACATGAGTCAGCATAATCTAAAATCGGTAGCAGTAGTGAGTGAGCTAGAGTAGTTTTGGTTTTAATCGGTAGGAAATGTTTATATCGTTTGAGGGATCCAATACTAGCAAATAATTTTCGACTGACCTCCGCTATCTGCGCTGACCAAGATAGCGAGTTGTCTAAAATAATCCCAAGGTTCCTTATAGACGCATTAACACTTAAATCGACACCATTAAGCTGTACTGAAGGAAGTCTTATACCGTCAAGTTTTTTTAATTGCTTAGTGCTGCCTATAATGCTTAACTGGGACTTACTAGGATTAATAGTAAGTCCATAAGATGTACTCCACACAGATATATTATGTAAATCCTCGTTAAATTTACAAATGGCCACATCCATATCACTGGATGGAGTCGCTAAGTAAATCTGTAAGTCGTCAGCATATAGATGGAAGGAAGAGGATAGGGTTTGGGAAACAGTATTAATAAAAATAGAGAACAGGAGTGGGGAAAGTACACCGCCTTGTGGGACACCCGCAGACAATGAGCATAGGGAAGATGATTTGTCGTTTGCTTGTACGTATTGTCGCCGGTTCGATAGATAGTTTCGGAACCACTCAGTAGCTTCTGGGGAGATGTTTATTGATTGTAAGACAGCAATTAATAAATCAGTATTAACAGTATTAAAAGCGTTACTGAAATCAAGCAATGCAATGAGGGTAAGATTTTGGTTCTCCATATTAAACCGTATATCATCGCACACTTTGATTAAAGAAGTAACTGTGCTGTGTCCACTTCGAAATCCAGATTGGAATTGAGACAAAGTACGGTTTTCTAAAAGGTATCGATTTAATTGTTCCGAGACAATACGTTCCAAGACCTTAGACAAGAAGGGAAGTATTGAAATTGGACGGTATTGGGAAAAGGATTTTGGATCTTTGGATTTAGGTATAGGAATAATGCGGGCTATTCGCCATGCACTTGGAAAGGAGTTAGATGAGAGAGAAAAATTAAAAATATGTGTAATTACCGGGGCCAGCACTCTTAAGGGTAAAAGTAATAGCTTACGGTTGATGCCGTCAAAACCAGCAGCATCTGATTTAATCGCCAGAATATTTTTTTTAACCTGGGCAGGTGTAATTAAATCAAAAAGGAAGGGAGTGGTTGAAGGAGAGGGCAAGGAACGGATAACATTTAATGTATTTGCCTTAACTGTATCGTCCATGGGTGTAATTGATGCAAAATGTTTATTCAAGGCATCTATGTCGATGTCCCGAATCATGTCTTGACGTTGGCGGCCGATCCCTAGTGACTGCAGAAACTTCCATGATTTGCGGGTATTTAAGTTTTTCAGATTTGTGTGAATATAATTTCTTTGAGCATCTCTGCACACTCTACTACACCGATTACGCAAGGACTTGTATTTTAGAAGATTTTGGTCAGTAGGATTTTTTTTATACTTAGATTTAGCAGAATTTCTTTTGGTCATTAACGATCTAATCTCTTGCGTAATCCAGGGCGCAGGTAAGTGTTTTAACTTCATAGGCCGCAGAGGAGCATGTTTGTCATACAGCTCAGTTATAATTGAGTTCAATAACTCTAATTTAGCATCAATAGTTGCCGCATTAAATATGGAATCCCAGTTGGTGTCATTAAGGTCGCGCATGAACTCATCATGGTTGAAATTTTTAAAACTGCGTCTCATAACAACGGACGGCTTTACCTTAGGCGGGCGAACATCATAAGACAAATACATTAAATCATGGTAGGAAAAGGCTTCGGCAGGAAATTGTCCGTGGTGCTTTACATAATCGATCGAGGAAACAATTATAAGATCCAATTGGGACGGCGCACAATTAGGGAAGAAATGTGTAGGGTTCGATGGGAGTAATTTCAAATTTGAGCTATTAATAATGTTACACAGCTGTTTCGTACGTGAGTCATTTTTTATAATGCATGTGTTAAAGTCACCAAGAATCACAGTGTGATCAGCAGAAGGTACGTATTTATCTAATATAGATTCTAAAGTGTCAAAATAATTTATATGCAGGGATGGGCTATAAAACACTCCAAGTAACAACTTGGATCGCCCGAGTAGAACTTCAATAAAAATATATTCAGCAGCTTCAGAGTATTCAGATGGAGATTTGGTAACAATCGTAAACGGTATATGGTCGCGAATGTAAATCGCTACACCACCACCGCCCTTACCAGTGCGGTCATTCCGTATAAGGTGGAAGTTAGGTATGGAGAAGGAAGCAGAAGGTAGATAGGGTTTAAGGAATGATTCGGAAATTAAAATTGCATGGACATTTTCACAATCAAAAGAAGTTAAAAGATCAGTATGATGAGCAGGGATGCTTTGGGCATTAATGTGAACTACATTAAAGTTTTTTTGGAAATTTGAAAAAGTGTTGTCAAGGAAGGTAGATATGGGTAAGGAAGTACTGTGAAGACTGCCATCCGAAGAAGATGATAAAGAGTAAAAAGAATCGTCTTTTATATTAAAAATACTATTATCATACATAACAAATACTATAATAGATACAGAAAAACTAAATATATATATATACTACTATATAAATATTACTAAAAACTACTACTACGGCTATTACTACCAAATATGGATATAACATTATTCACCCTTGACCACCAGCAATAAGAAACAAGAAAGAGATTGCGTTGAATGATGCCTATAAAAGCACAACAACGAAATTATAATAATAAAAAATATATTAGACAATATAATATTAAGACAAAAAAAAAAATAGAAGGCAAAACTCATACTCACACTACACAATAAGGATAAGCAAACATTAAAATATTGCAACTTAATTACTAATACAATAATAAAAGGTAATTAAATATATAGGTACAAACATAAATTTAAAAAACATAAACAAATAAATAAAATTAGCGCAGCAAATCAACAACAGTAATAGTGTCTACTTTATTTAAGCAAATTAAAAATTAATTTAAAATATAAATTTATATAAGTGAGTAAACAATATAATAATCTAGTCTTAATTATTTAGGCGAACAAAACAAAATTGAAATATAATATAATATTGTCTATGACTGCAAATGATTAAAATAACCTGTATTCGACATGCACAGTTTAAGTCACGGTGACATAAAAAGAAAAAATAATTTTAAAAATTGTACATGTACAATGTAAACACACATTACCCACAAATAAAGAACAAAGTGAACATTAATTACATAAAACAGTGTTTAGTTACCTAAGTACATAAAAAAGTAAAGTAAAGTTACCATAATCCGGAAAAATAAAAATAAATAAATACAAAGATATGTAACTATCACTATTTTTAAAAAAAAAAAGAAAACGTAATAATACAATATTTCACTATATTGTAAAAAAGAAAGACCAGTACCCAAAAAAAAAAAAAAAAAAAACACCAAGAAAAGAATAACAATATAATAATTAGATAACTACCAAGGTCACTATCTAATCTAATCAACATTTATGGGTTGAAAATTAAATACTCACAAGGAATGTACACTCTGTTTATTTTTTCACAGTCCGCTTTGACCTAATTTGTGATGCCTTGGTTTCTTTGTAGCCTGGATTGTGTTGACTAGCATGACTGCTGGTGCTTGATGGGCCGGCTTGAGAGCAAGATTTTTGTAATGAATTTACTTCAGCCACAGATGTGACCCGATTAAGAGATTTGTCATTGCCCATAACAACTATTTGACCGTCCTTGGTCCAGCATTTACCAATTCCAAAACTTTGGCGAGCCAAGAGGAATGCCTTATGTCTTTCCTTAGTTAGAAATTCTGACATTGTTATGCCTGTATTTTTTAAATGAGTTTTAGCAAACCATACTTTATTTTTCAATGCAAGGTCATGAAATTTAACCAAAATAGGCCTCGGCTTGTTTTTATTATTGTGACCTAAGCGATGACACCGGCTTATAAGAGTAGCATTAAAATCAGACATATTAAGATGTTCAGAGATTACCTTAACAGCTGTAGAGGAAGCATGTTCATTATTTTTCTCAGGAATCCCATGAATTAAAATGATCTTCTTTCTGGATTTCATTTCAAAAGCTTCAAATTTGCTAGTTAGGAACATGAGTTGCTTGTGAAGATTTTCTAACGCTGACATAACAAAGGTTTTAAACTCTGTAAATTGTGCTGCTAGGTTAGATCCTGGGCTCAATGCTGGAGTGGGAGAACTATGAAGATTATTTTCAAACTCTGCCATTCTTTTGTTGAAAAGATCACTTAACTCACTTATAGTGTGCTTCATAGATTCCATAGTGCACTAATACTGTAGAATATGATGTAGGTGTTATTGAAGTTATTTGTTATTTTGTGTAAATATACTGTGCCTTTAATAAAATATAGTTTTGCTGGTGGCTGGGATGATTTTTAATTACATCACTTTACTAATATTATTTATATTTAATAAATTAACAACATGTGGACGAGAGCAAAAAATTCGCGTGTTCGCACTTTAACGCCTACCCTCGAAAAAAATAGCTTATTGAACGGAAAATAAGTTCAAATTAAAAATGCATATTTTTCAAAATCATGTCATATTAATATCATCTTGTACCGTGTAATATCGAAACCGTGTTTTACAAGTACCGTGTTATACGAGGGACGCCTGTAATTAAAAAGAACACTATTTATACTTAAAGACTTCAATGGTAAAAATAAAAGATGTTTGTGTGTTACATGAAATTTATTCTTAGTACTATAATAAAGCTTTCAAGTATCTACCAGAATACAAGTAAAAGACCTTATTTAATTAAACCTTCACATTGTGCTATATAAAAAAACAGAGACCATAAAAATATTTGTAATTGACATCAAAATGCATGCGGAATGTTCTATCGGAATTTATAAAAAAAAATGTAAAAAGTTTGATGTAGAACATTGTGTTATTAAAGAAAGGTACTATAATTAATGAAATTTATTCAAGACGGATGAGTTCAACATCAAAAATGAGGGTTGCATTGGGAGGAATGACTCCAGGGTGGCCTTTCTGTCCATAGGCATAGTCAGGAGAGCAGGTCAGCTTGGCCCTTTCACCGACTGACATCTGAAATGATATAAACAAACTTGACTTTATGCCTCTTCATTTTAAATGTAAAAAGACATATAAACAAATTTTGTACATTGTTTGTGTGTGCGTGTGTGTTATTCCCGTTTGATCATGGTGATAAGGCCATAAGTAAGGATATTAGACAATAATGTTCTAGAAGTGGCATAGTGAGGTAGGGGGCAAGGAGGGGCCTCATGCACGCCGCTCATAAAGGGGCGTCAAAGAGTCCGTAAAACTATTTAAACATACATATGAAATTACATTGTGTTCGCCAGGGGGCGCTGTAAATGTATTTGCCCCAGGCGCGAGTTAAGCTCGCTACACCACTGTCTAGAAAGTTTTTCTCTTAACTATAATTTTGTATATTACTTAAGCAGTTTCTTGCACTCTCAACTAATATAATAAAATACTTGTTAAGTTTTGAATAGGCAATGTGCAGCTTTGAGTTCTATTAGTTCATCTGAATTAATAGAACTCAAAGCTGCACTTTGTAAAAGCATCTCAAATTCAGGCGAAGAATAATATTGAGACACTAGGATTGAAAAAAGTCTAAAACTAAAACTAACCTTAGCAACACCCTCATCCCAGCCTCTGATAACTTCGCTCCTGCCAATCTTGAACTTGAAGGGCTTTCCACGGTCGCGTGATGAGTCGAATTTCTGGCCATTTGTCAGTGTACCAGTGTAATGAACAACCACTGTTTGTCCACTTTTGGGGTAAGTAGCTTCTGTAAGTTTTTTAAAATTGTTTATGAGTTTTTGTAAATTCATGTGGTATGAAATTTATATATTTGTTTAATTCAAAGATTTTATTGGTTTACTTGAAATGTAAACATATCTTATATGGTAAGTGGTGACAATTCCATATTAGATATATTCGTTATAATTTAAACATATATATATAACATATTTCTAAAAATAATGAAGGATAACTTAAAAACAATGATATATGATCAATAATGGTTAGTAATGACAAAAAAGGCGTGGACTGAAAGTGCGAAAATTTTCCATGACATAATGGAGATTTACTTAATAATATATAGCGGGAAGATATTATCATGTTATTCGTATTATTACTTTAAGTATAGGTACCTTATATAGATAATAATATAATAGAAATCAATATTTCGTTTTATAAGGTTAAAGGACAACGGTAACTACAACCTTGGGAGGTAAAATAAAAAAATTACTTACCGTCGCCTGGGGAAATTATTTCAACGTTCACACCCATGTTTAGAGGTTTTAAATGATTTTCTTTTGTTTAAATTTCTAATTAAAGTGAATTAAGTAGTATGACGGCCGCGAAAATCGCACCGCAACGCTATACCGGATAGCGTTTTCTTATCTTTAGTCTATGATTTGCTTTCGCGTACGGATTGGTCGATATTATAAAGCGACGCTAGGCTATGATCTAAGACCATAAGTCTTTATTTTTTTAGTATTATTTTTTTGTAAAAAAGAACGGCTTTAGTAAAAATACTTTTTTTTTTGTATATTTATTAAATTTTATATTGCTTAAATAGAACCAAGTAACATTTGTAATCTATAAATTTACTCGATATAAATAAAGTAGCAATACTGATATCGATACTATCGACCACAAAATACTGATATTTTATAATATCGATAATTGAGAATATGATACTTACAGTTAAGGGGTTAGGCCATCAACAAAAAAAGTATATAAAAGACGCTTTATTTTTAAGAAGAAATTAAAGATACAGTAGAAATTTAAGCATCTTTTTTCTGATTTTAAGAGAAATTTGAATATATAAGTGTCTACTAGAAATATTTTTTAAGTTGTATTTATGAATATTTTGTAAAACTTTGTCCATTATATACTTTTATTATTGAAACATACACAATATACAAATATAAAATACATTTAGCTTTTTATAGTACTTATACTTATCTGTTCTCTTTGGAGTACGGCTCTAAACTCACATAAAAGCATGTTTCTGTAGATTTATAGAATTAATAATTTTAACTTGTTAAATTTTTAGTTTTTAATATCATTTACTACAAATAGCAGGGTAGATATACCTTGTGTTTTTATACAATCTGTTGGTCATTTTAAAGACCATTCGTGTTAAGTGATGAAAACAAATTCTGTCTTTTGCCTTACAAAAGAAAAGTAAAGTAAATAGTTTTACGGCTACGGTACGGCTGAATACTCTTTGAAATCAAATAGAGTGTTTACTTAGAACAAAGTGTTTTAACATTAAGATCCCTCTGTTTACCCTGCTATTTGCGGGGTACAGCGTGAAGCTAAATATTGTCAAAATTAATAGGAGGAGGAGAAGTGTGGTATTCACTGAAAGTAGACGGACATATGTAAATAATTTTTTATTATGACATTAATTTTCGTTAGTTTAACTCAATAATCCATTTACATTCTGTTATCCAGCAACAATATAATAAAGCAGTTTTTCAATGCAATAATTTCAATTGCCTAAAACCTAACAATTATCACAACATTTAATACCATAGACAATTTTGAAGAAATCGCATAAAAATCAAAATATATACGTCGTTTTTAACAGCCTTTCTTCATTTATACTACCAGTTAAATTTTATTTATTTATTTTTATGAAGATATGCCAATATATGCGGGGTCTAACTCACTTTAAAATTTAAACGTGATATTTGTTGATAATTACTAGTTGATAATTACTACATTATGCAGCGTACATCACTGTTAGGTAAAGATTATGAATTATAATTAAATTTCTAGAAATTCTATCTAATAGTTGAAGATATCTATGACTATAGATTTAGACAAGACAGGAAAAAGAAATATCTATATAAATATTTTAGAAAAGATACAAGCTTTGTGGTCATATCGAAGAATTGATATTTGTAGTTGTTTCGTGACCGTTTCATGAAATGGTAATGGCAATAAGGGGTCTTGAAATAGTCCGTAAATAATATGCAAGTTAGTAAGTACACATTCAGTCTTAACTACATATTAGACTATTAATCTTAAAAATTTCAGCTTTGCTAAGATGATGTAGGTCTGGAGGTCCTGGGATCTCAGTCTACGACATTCACATACGTATTCTAAAATGTGAGTTAGGCCTCTTTTGTACATTGACATATTTTATATTTTAAGAAAACCATCACAGAATAATATGTATCATATGAAATGGATTCACTACATATTGACTCGCTTTTACTTTAAGCCTCATATGATATGTAAATTGGACACTATTTTAGGTAATGATTGGTAAACTATTAGTAATTTTCTAAAAAAATAATTGTGCAGTACAATTTTATCAAACAATTGTTTTTATTTTTAAATAATATCTAGTTGTTTTTATAGCTTCATGCTGCATTTCGTAAAATGTGTTACTTTAAACTAATTAACGAAAAAAAAAAAAAATGTGTTACTTTAAACTAATTAACGTACGACCGACTTCAATTATTTACTATGTTAATAATGTTTCCATGTAAGTGGCCTATGTGTTTTTAATGGAAATAAATATCTTTAAACATAAACATAAACATTTCGTACATAGCAATATTAGCAGGAGAAACCTGGCGTAAAGGATATTCCGTTCCCCATTTTCCACCGAATTCTGGAGCGAAGAACCAGAGTGAAGAAATGAAAACATTAAGTATTTAATTTCCTCAAACAGGGATCGAACGCACAGCCTGCCGCGCTTACAGTCACGGTTATTGGTTGTATGAAATACTTACAATACGGAAGTGTGTTTTCAACTAATTTTATATTATTTACTAATTTTCTACCAATCATAACTTACTTATAGGTGCGTATTAAAATAAATTTACTTTGATGAACATTGTATGAAAATACGTAATTGAGTAACTAATTCTTAATATTTGGCAATAGTTTTGGCTTCATGATAATGAAAATATTACAAAATTAAATACAGGCCGCTATACATATTACACAAATAATGTATATTTTGATTAAGCTGGTTCCACACGCTTTGGCTTATTTTCTTATAAGTAATTAGTTATTTATTATCTATATTTTTGGTAGTCTCACAGGTAGAACCAGCATAACGTTTGCAACATTCATAGCTAACTACATATTTGACATTTATAAAATTTTTACCAACGTATAAATCAATTATATAATATCTAATATTATTAATAATACAATACACGTAAACATTGACTTAGTTTAACAATTATAATTTATATAGTTAGCAACATAAATAAAATGTAAGAATATAACAAAGTTTATAGTTATAACACATAGTTTACACAACATTTAGTTAGTGGTACATAAGATAAGAAACAATAAAAATTATATGCTTTTTAGGTAATTTTGATTAGAAAACTAGAAGGGATTTGAAAAATGTTAAAAAATAAAAAAAAGTTGTAGGGCGTACTTAGTGTGTTTAAAATTTATAGTTTAAAACGTTGATTGTAATATAAATTTCTATTAAAAATATATTTTTTTTTTTAGTAATTTAAGTGACTCAAGTGTGATGTGGAAATATTGAAAATTTTAAGTCAAATATTGTTGTAAATTTTATATTTAAAAGTCTTTTAAAACTTGAATCTTTGAGCCTTTTTATTTAAGATGACGCAAATAATAAAGACAAAGAATTTTTGATTAAATAAACAGAGAAAAAGTAAAGTGATTTATTACTATGAAGTAAGTGAAGTGTAATAAAAAATCCGACTTATGTGATAATTTTTGAGAAGCATAAAGCTGTAATAAACGATCATACTGTTCAATGAACCAAAAAGTTACAAGTGCTTGTTAGACGGTTCAATGGAATCAACATTTTTAAGGGTCTCTAAAATTACATTGTAATTTGACAAAAATTACAGATCATTGTTAGAATTAAACACGCGATGTCTTAACATTGAGCGGAAAGTCGAGAATGGAGTGTCTTAACACTACCTACTCTCTTTCCACCTTGTTATGCGGGGCAAAGCGTGATAATGAACAAGTTTAATATGCGAAAAAGCCTAAAAAGATATATTTATAAACAAGTCGCAAAAAGTCAATAGTTAGTGAAAAAATTGAATAATAATTCTAAGAGATTGTAATAAATTCTTATTTTCCTATAGATAAATTAAAATCCATTGGACAGTACAAACGTGTTACAAGTTTCATTTCACTTGACTACTGGGACGGAGTGGCGTATGCACTTAAAAACTCTTATGGAGTCGATGGCTCTTCTTCCTGGTTATGTTTTGCGATGGCCAACAGAATCATTGTTAACTGTTTTCTACTTATTTTTCCTTCGCTGCTATATTCGACACCTTGTAGTATTGTTTCTTCGAATTCGAGGAGATCTTGGGCGTCGTAATCCTGTAATGTTGGAAAAATGCAATAAATATTAAATAAAATTAAAAAATCAGCTTTACGCTGTATCCTGCATACAGCATGATAGGCAAAGGGAAGCTAGTGTTAAGACACTCCCCACTTTTCGCCGAAAGTTTCGATGCATTGCGTGTTAAGTGGCGAAACTCAACGCCGGGCTTTCGAGAGAAATGAAAATATTCATAGATAATAATTCATTCTCTCAAGTAGATTCTTCCATTCTTTATTAAGTACATTTGTACTTAAGAGACAGAAATAAGATTCCAATCTGTATAAATAGAATAATATGATCACTTTAAATACCTTTTTAACTAATTCTAAAAGATCTTTAAGGAAGCCGCGTAATTCTTCGTTTTCTATGGAGCCATTGTTGTCCTGCGAATACAAAAGTAAGATATGAATTGTCAGAACATAATGTTTATTGTTTGTGCTGAAACATTTAAAAACATTATTTTTTAAACATTTCCTTTATTTTCTTTAGGTAATAATAAAAAAATTGTTGTTGTTGTTCTTTATTTATGGTGTTCCGAGTGTGCCAATTCAGCACTAATCACTTCGCCAATGTCACGTTAAGTGGAAAACACACAAAGGAGATAATAAAAAAAAATAAACACCTTGTAAAATTAAAAGTCACACAGTATACAAATCCTGTGATACATCACAATCAACAATTTTCTTTTATTTTCATATTAAATTGTTTAAAACTGTTTTAAATTGAAACATAAAACTTACCCTATCGTAAAGAGAAAATACTCGTTCGATATCGTCCTTCGTTAGTTTTGTCGCACCCTGATAAATAAAATATGTAATTATGCACATTCATATAAAAAAAAAAATATACCTACTATACCATAAAATATGGGCACCTAATACCTACATACATATATACTTATTTAATTTCTAAACCCTACATAAATTAAGAAATATTACATCTATAAAAAAACTAAATTATTTATTGGCCATATTTTAGCAAAATGTATTTTATGTAATAATAATATTTAAAAAATACAAAAAAAAAATAATAAAGCATGCGGAAAATCGTTAACTTAATGATTTAATAAAATGTTCAGTATTGTGTACCTAAACACTATAAAAAACATATTAAAACGTGAGACAGAAAATAATATTTTTTTGTGCACATATTATAAAAATACATGGATAATCTATATTACCTTTTGATACGTTTGATTTTAATATGCATAAGTTTGACAGACATCTTTCATGCATGAGTCAACCTAGTCTAACATTTGGTTTTAAAATGTAATAATATATAAAACAAGTGTCCGATGTCAAGTGGGCCCTTGATAGATTTACGACTTTGAAGGAATGTCGTTTAAAAGCATTACGAGAATCCAGCCACACATGTGGGGACACATGGACATTTGGATGTCGATGTCAATAGGCTCGCTGATAGATTTTTCGCTGACGACTTCGAAGGAATTTCATATAAAAAACTCCATGAGAACCAAAGCATCGTGGTAGTGGGACACCTGAATTTGTATTAAAGCCCACCAACCTTAGGGATAAGGCAATTCCACTACCAGCACTCTTATAGTTAAGAACTAGTTTTAATAAAAAAATGTATTTTATTTTAATAAAATGTTTTTTAATATAAAACAGTTTAAGATATTTTTACTCATGCATGAAAAATTAGATAGCATTATAGTCCAAGATCACCCAGATCTCACAAATGACATTTGTGGAATAAAGTATTAGAAATTAAAAACATATGTAAAAATCAACTTTGAAAATAAAATATTATGTTTGCTACTTTTATTAGGCGATATGTACAAATTAGCCGATAGGTTGTGCTAGCAAAATATGCTTACACTGTATATAATAGATATGACCTAACACTACTTTATTTCATAAGTATTATTTGTAAGAAAATGACTAAATTCTGGGGATCCTGGAATCTTGGTACCTATATGAAAAGTGAATATTAAAATTCGTGAGCGCGCGCTTATGCAAATTTTTTTCAACGTTCTTCTTGAAAATGTGAAACTAATAGAAACTAAATAACATATTAATTCTAATTCTTTTATTGCGTACATATTAAACATATATACATAGATAAATTAACAAAATACATATATAATTGCAGAGTTCAATAATAATTAAATATTTGATTTTATATATTGAAAACAAGGCGATTTTATATAATTGAGGACTCACCTCTATGCCCTCCTAAGAGTGCGGTGCAGACAAGCAGCAGTGTTAGGATAGATAGACAGGCAAAGAAGAGTAACATGCTCTTTTCCATTTATAATACAATTACTATATTGTCATTGGCAAATTGTAATAGTTGAGTAGATAATTTAGATCATGCTATTCAATTAATTTTAATTAATATAATTTAGCATTTTTCATTTCTTTAATTTAAGTTATGATGTTAATTTGTTTTGTATTATATTCATATAGCCTTCTATTTACGTTTTTAGTGAATAGAAGTACATATTTTTTTTATAAAATAATAATCTTAGAGTGTGGATATGTAAGTATTATCTTAGATGTTAATTTTTAATATTTTTTTTATACTATGTATCTTCTATTTAGTGATTGTGAATACAAATGTAAATGTGTATGACTATGTGACGTGTTAAACCAAGCAAATCAAAAAGGAAAGGAAAATACAAACTTTATTTTCTGTAATTTATTATTTTTTTTTTTTTAAAAGTTAAAAAAAAATATTTTTAGAAAATATTAAAAAGTTCGTTCATTAACTATGTAATGCAAATTGAAATAAAATAATCTTAAATTCTACGAAAATATTTAAAAAATATCATTCGAAAAATGTATTTGCTTTAAAGAGCAAAAGAACTATACAAACACTTTTAGAACAAATAAACATTAAAAGAATACTGCAATAATAAATAAATTATTATATTAATATATAACTAATATAAAAAATGATCATTAATTTTTTTTTGGAACAGTTTATAAAATTATTAATGTTGAAATTTACACAACAGATAATATAGAATAAAATAACGAAGTGAAATTGTGAAACTTTATGATCTTTGCTCAATTACTTTAATTTTTTTTAAATAGGTTATCAACTATTTTGCCCTAAAGTATTTGGGTTTGCCTTACCTATATCATATTTATTACAAACCCTCCTATTAAGAAAAATTATGCCATAATTAATTTAATTTCGTACTTAAGATAAATTAAAAAAAACTACTAACTGCGTCTACCTACACAAAGTATCGTATTGTCATATTTGCAATTAAATTTTTAGGCATGTATCGTCAATAAGAAACTTTTTATATTTTAAGTAATAAAGACAAAGAAAATTCATTTTAATTAAATGTTTCTAAAGATTACAGTCACAATATGATAAAAAGTTTATCTATCAAAATAGATGTATAAAATTTATAAATAATTAAAGTAAAATTTATACATTCCATGTATATAGTATATATAACTAAAGTAATTGAGCACTAAATTTGAATATAATGTCATCAAAATGGCGGTCGAGGATCGAGATTGGAGGAACAATGTCGCATCGGGAAATTAGACGTCACTCACCTTGAACACCTGACGGCAAAGGAAGTTCTCCTTAACGGGTAGCAATCTGTAATTTAGCAGGTTTTTATTAAATATTAATAATATTTTATTTTCTTTTCACATAATGCATATCCTCGATCGTTAGAATGTACCTAAGTGTGCTAAATCTGTTTTTGTCGTTATGTACGCCTACACTCATACAATTTTATACCTTTTGAAAATGTAAAATAAAATAAAAATCAACCTTTGTTTTAATTTAATTCAAATAGAATATAAATCTATTTTCGAAATTATAAAAACATGTAGATAATCATAGTTTTTTATGATCGTTTGCTGCTTCTCCTAAGAATTTTATTAAAAGACTTAGCAGGTTTACAGTGAACCGACGATGCCGGTGATTCGATTTCTACTAGGGGGATGAATTATTTTCATTTCCCTGCTCTGGTAAGACAAACTATAGCGTTGATTTCCCCTACTTAACGAACAATGTTTGGACTTTTGGCGTAAATCAATTGATCGGTTAACAATAGGTTCCTTTTGCCTACCCTGCTATAAGCAGAATAGTGTAAAAAATATATTGACATAAAAAATAAAAAAAGATAATGAAATAAATAATGAAATTAGTAATTAAGGCAATTTAACGTATCGATAGGATATCAAGTTAATAACAATATGATCCACTATAATTACTTAGATAAAAATCATGTAACAAAATAAGTAGACAGATAAAAATTGAAAATATTTACAAATAACATTTTTAGAATCTTTGATAAGCGTGATGTTTGTTATAGGTACTTGTAATAACTAACGTTGTTATAATAATTTTATTATTTAAACCTCGCACAACACGGTCTTGGTTATTTGAAATATTATAAAATATTCCTTTTGGTAGTCGCAGAAGTTTGATCTGTTATGCACTGTGTTGTCCAAACTACAGTCAAATTGAATTTCTAACGTAAAAGATTTTATATTTGAATGTTTCATTTGTTTAAATGTTAATGTTTTCTTCTTTAGTTTCGCACTTTTTGCTTCATGATATTAAGTTATTTTTTGTATCCTGCACCACCTATATGCGGGCAGGGATACCTGGGAACCTAGTGGCAAAACACTCAGTTTCCTATTAAGACACTCTGTTCCTCACTTTCCGCTGAATTCTGGAGGCACTGCGTTTTAGTAGCGGAACTCAACGCCGCTCTTTGCCTCGACACCAGAGCGAAGTAATGAAAATATTTAAATAAATATTGACTGAATTTGAAATATTTAATTTGTTTTTTTTTTAAAAGTGTTGCAATTGTGTAATGTTTTTACCAAATTAGCGGTATTATTAATTTACTCACTTTGCCATTTCAGAAAGTTGAAGTCGACCATCCTTGTTCGAATCGAATACTTGAAGCTGTCCATATGGAAAAATATAGAAATAAATATTCTTAATAGAAAAAAATAATATTCTTAATAGAAAAAAATAAGATTCTTAATAGAAAAAAATATTCTTAATTTATTTTCCTTCTATATAAGAAGGAATAAATTAAGAATATTTTTTTCTGTATTTTTGAGATAATTATGAAATATGATTCTAAACATTATCAATGTGTGTCGATATTGAGTATGAAATTTTAAAAACCGAATACTATTATTATTTTATACACTTATTTATTATACTATTACACAAAAATATTAAATAATTAAAATTTTATTTTTACCGTCCATAAGTAGGGAATAAATATAATGAATAAAAATAAATAAAATTTAGCAAATTCTCCATTTAGTCAGTTATATGTTCTTAGAAAAGCACTTGGAAGCACCCCAAGAGGTGCGGTTTCGAATCCCAATACGAACAAATTTTTATACATTTTCTAAAAAAGTGTTAGTGTTTAAAAGTATTAATATTTTAAATTATTTGTATCTAATAAATAAATAAACGAAAAAAAAAATGATAATTTGAAATCAATATTTAAACAGCAATTTCAGTACAAAACAAAACACATTACCATAGTGTCGGTATATTCTATAAGTTTATCTTCAGACACGTCGTTTATCTTTTTCGCCTCCTTCAAGAGATCGCGAAGAAAATTCTGAAAGCATTAGCATAATTTACAATAGAATTGCAAAGTGGAAGATGTAAACGTGAAAGGTGTAAGAGAACCAAGTCAACAAGCTTTCAATCTCAATGTGGGGATGACGCCGGCGGCCATAGAAAATGTTGAGGTAAATTGAATACTAAAATACGAGTATTTTCTTTTCAGTTTCATCCTGTATACCGCATTTAGCGGGGTAGGCAAAGGGAAGTTAGTGTTAAGACAATCTGTTACCCACTTCTCACTGAACTTTCGAGACATTTTGTGTTCTGTGGGGGTTTTAATCCGCTCTTATCTTGTTATCAAGGAAATGAAAATAATTTATTGGGACGATTGAGAATCGAGACCATAACCATCGCGTTTTTAGTTATACATTGTCCCATTGATCTACGAAGGCCTTCGTATCAGCTTTTTGGAATCGGTTTATCCGTTTAAGCAAATTCGGTTTTACTGGGCCCTTTTTATTATACTCGTATGTATATTTTATTATGCTTATAAAAATATTATAAGAAAAATACAATTACTGTACCTAATTAAATCAAAAAATAATTAGAAAGAATTTGATATCAAAATGAAGAAAGGTTTAGGCTTCATTCTACTTCTAACCATAGACATAAAAAAGATCATAAAACTTTTTCTAAAATATATAACATGCTTATGTACCGGATCATTAAATTTATATAGAAGGAGCATTATGAATAATACCTTAAGCTCGTCAGCCTCGATGTATCCGCTGCCGTCAGTGTCGTATTCCCTCCAGATCTGTAACAATATTGATTTTAATAATTCCTCTACACTTTACTTGTTGAATATTCTATCAAAATAATGTTTTCTAGAAGAATATAATTGGAATTGGTATCGATATAGCATTTTTAATGGTTAAAATCCTTTAGGATATCCTATAGGTACCTAAAAGAATTATATTGTCGAATTTATATTGGCCTTCTGCCTATATTGCTGTTTATCTGTCAGTCTGCTAGGACCATTCATCACTAAAATTAAAATAATTTTTTCAGTTATATGATCCCTTGGAGCAAAGAAAAAAATAAGTTTCTAATTCAACACAATTAAATGATATGAGCTTTTAGGCATCGGTTTTGTTGTGTTTTGTATGAAATTCGCCGATTTATCAATATATATAGGTGCTTCCCGTGGACCTACAGCTACAAGATTTAGCAAGATTTTTTAAAAGTTTTTCCTTTACAATGCCAACAAAGAAAAATATCTAAAATTTTCATACAAAATTAGTAGATATGTTTAAGTTTATATGCATAATAACACAGCAAAATGTAATCCACATTTAGCTCTCCTTTAAACTCAGAGGACCTAAGCGGCTATTACTGAACGATGCCGGACCAATAATTGACTTCCCCAACTTGTTATTTACTGTAATAGTGTCATAGCTCAGAGATCCAGGTCACTGGTTTAATTTTGCTTTTCATTTGTGTTGCTTAATTAAATATTGTATGATGTTGAAATATTTTATGGTATTTAAGGTGCTTTTATGTATCTCATATTTTAATCTGTAAAAAATATGTATTACTTCTTCTTTCTACTCATCTTTATATTACACGAATATAATATCTGTTCAAATTTCTTAAGAATTGAGATCAATAGAATAACGACAATAAAATTACAACATTTATATCGACATGTTTATGAAACATAAAACTGGAATTGGAGCTCAGGACACGCACGACCATCTCTTACATAGAACAATAAAAGGGAAGCCCCATTTAAAAAAGTACCCACGTATTATTGTAGCTGACGGTTAAGCGGTTAGAGGAACTTTGCGACGAAAATGGGGGGTTTGTTGACAGTAATTAAATAAGGTAAAATTTTAATTAAGTTGGAAAATTGTCACAAGTTTGGCGTTGTTTTAGGATCTTATGTGAGTCAAGTTTTTCGTGATATTTTTCTTTCCATATTAAGTAAGCTTCACGCTGTATGCGGCTTATAGTAGTACTAGGGTAGGTAGAGTGAATTTGGGAACCTAGTGTTAAGACACTCCATTCCCTATTAAAACACTTCCGTTTTTCACTTTCCGACAAACTTTTAAGGCATGCATGTTGAGATTTAAATTCATCAATTAAATTGCACAATATTATGAAATATATATTTTTATTTAAAGTTTACAGTTTGCGTAATTAATATCGTTTTAAATTTTATATAATGTAGTATGTATACTTATCTAAAAGTACTTACTTTCATGAACTCCACGCTTGATTCTAGAGGGTTGTCAAACCTGAATAGAAGAAGAAAGTTCTCTTCCATCGGAAGTAGCTGAGCCAGCTGTAAAATAAAATCGTGTAAAAGTTTTTTTTTAATATTTTCAGGTTATTTTTTTTTTGTTATTAAAATTATGGGGTGGGCACAAGACTATTCTTGGGTAGGCGCGGGCCACCCAGCGCCCTTCGCCTATGACAGAATAGCTAATATGTGAAATAAATACTGAGGTTCTCTGTGATGGCTAAAGAAAGGGAAAACTATAAAAATAATACTAAATAAAGAAAACAAAAACAGTATGTTAAAAGGCATGTTTAATAAGTAATGATAAAAGAACGGAATTTCAAAAACGCCAGCGTCATACAACGTGCACTTGTAATTATTCTTCACTCTTTCAACGCTCAAATGGAGGCCGAAAATGTTCTTTTTCGCTTTTGTTCCAGACACAGTTGTTTACCTACACGCTATACGTACGGCGCGAGCACGTTTCGTCTTACAATGAAGCTTTTTATGAATTTTGGCTGTTTTTTTTGTTTCAAAATGATATATATGTCATTTAATGATGGTTTTATAAATTTTACATTTACTTCGAAATACGAGGCAAAATAAAAGAAACGACATTTTTAATAAAATTTCATCTCCATTTAAAATTTTTTAGAACAAATATTTTATAGTATTAAAAGGGACTAAGCTGAAACTAGTGATTCGTACACTTTACAGTAGCAGTGGTCCGTGGTCTTAGGCAGGTAGTCTACAGTTCTATAAAACTACTATTAACAGTTCATTATAGTCGAGATTTAGAGCCAAAACTTCGGAACATAGTTTGTATATAGTGACCTGGCGGAACTCAAAACTGTACTTTGTTAAGGTTTGAGCATATATTATGTTCGTATAAACGCTTTTATTCTTCAGGGTAAACTTTTTGTTAGAAAAGTAAATATATATGTAAAATTTCTGGTGTCCTGGTGGCCTGCCTGGCCTCCTATTTCTACGTTCATGGGCGACACAATAGTGTGCAAATACATTGTACCTTACTTGCATAGTTATTTTCATTTAAACAAACAGGTTCAACCCAGGTAAAAGACAGTATTCAAAATAAGCGTTGATATTTTAAGCAGCCATAGCCATTTTTTTAAACGCATATCTGTTCACAATCGACAGTTTCCAATATATTACCTCTCGTATATCAATTTTGCCGTCCTGATTGTCGTCATACGCCTCCATGAAACATGCTTTCAGCTCGACCAACATTGAATCGGACACTGCCTGCAAACAAACCATATTAATCAGTACTATTATAGGCGTAGTGCGGTTATAGAGAAGAGTCATTGTTCTAAATATAATAGTTTACAACATGATTTAAGCCCCCGTGAATAGATACGTGATTGGGGGCAGTTGTGGTGCAGGGGCAGAAGTGTGACATCGACAGGTCGTGGGTTTGATTCCTACTTGAGAAAATGAAATATTTGAGCGTGGCATTCAGTTCCGCCACTTAACACTCAATGTCTCCAGAAATCGACGGAAAGTGGAGAGTGGAGTGTTTTAACAGTAGGCTCTCTCTGCTTATTCGCTACTTAAACTTATTCGTTTCCATCTCATCTGAGTGAGCAGAGAACAGAACAAATTAAAACAAGTTGACAAGTACCCACGAAGTATGTGTAATGCAAAACAATATGAAAATGATTATCATATAAAGAAACACTGCGCGACGTGACCGCAGTGATATATAGCCTGGTGTGAGATATTGACAAATTATACGATTAATTTTTGCGACGTCGACTTTGTTTTCCTTTAACAGTTTTAATTATAATTTTCAAGTATTATATTCATTGTCTATGAAAATATGTTTTTCATATTCATTTTTTTGACTGATTATGATAGATTGATTGATTAGGATCGTGTTTCAACTTGGGTCTTTAATACGGGATTGCGGGATCCAAGATCTCCGTATCCCGCATCGTTAATTTAAATATATTTTTAGTTGTTGATGTTGATGGAGTTTTATGTATTATTTTGTTGTTGATGGAGTTTTATGGTTTTTATCATTTGTTTCTGTTTTCTGTCACAACTTTCCGTTAGCAAGGTAACCGGCAACAAATGAGATTTAATATTCCTAGTCAAATACCGAACATATTCTTTTCATTTCACTTTGTGGCATTGAGACATTATGTATATTAATTATTTTTTATTATAATAACTAGCTTGGGGGTCAGAGATGAGTAATGCCACCTATCACCATTTTTTTCTTATGCTTATGCAAATATAAGTTCAAATTCATATTTCCATTTCATATTCTTGTTGTTCATACGATGCATAAAAAGCGAGATCATCAATCAGGAATAAAAATTGTAACACATTCTAAGTGCCTCAAGTAACTTCAGCTGCATCAACTATGGGTTATAACTTATACTGAAACTGTCAACATGATGTAATATAACCGTAGGCGTAGAGAACTTTTTAATTGGAAGTAGTAGTTCCTGAGATTAGCGCGTACAATCAAACAAACGCTTCTACTTTATAATCTATATATATAAAAGGACTTGTCCTCACTGACTGAGGTAAGACGCACGCACAGCCGTAACCGCTGATGGTAGAAACGTGAAATTTGGACAGATGTTTACTTTCGTAATCTGGACATCCAGTAAGAAGGGATTTTGAAAAATTTTAACCCTAAAGGGGTGAAATAGAGGTTTAAAGTTTGTATGGAAAAAAAATTAAATCGGTACCGATTTTTATAAAATTTGAAATTTAAATTTTTAAAAGTATTTAATTGAACACCTGTTTCATCGTTTTCTAGAATTCTCCCCCTAAGGGTGCAAATAAGGGGTTGAAAGTTTGTATAGGTTTTTTTTAAATCGTCACCAATTTTTATAAAATTTGAAATTCAGACTCTTAAACGTATACAGGGTGGAAGAGGCAGCGCTTCTTTTATTGAAACTGCATATAGGGTAAAATATTTCAAACCCAGTATTAAAAAAAATAATCAAGGTACCTCAACGGTTTGGACGTAGGATTTTTTTTTCATTTCACGATTTTTATCCATACCTGTATTTCGTGTCACGCACACATACGTATGCGACGTTGCCGCTTTGACAGGTAAGTGTGTGCGTGCCTATGTTATACTTTACAAATGGCGTTTTATTTTAAAACGATAATTTTATTATTTATTTTGTTTGAAAAACGAAACTTTTTCATTTTTGAGAATTATTTTTTTTCCGAATTATATTAGGCTTTTATAGAGTAGTTAAAACTGTGGTTTCATTTAAAGTGGCGCTGACAATTCCACCCTGTATAACGTATATAATTAAACACATGTTTCATGGTTTTCTAGAATTCACCCCCTAAGGGTACAGATAAGGGGTTGAAAATTTGTATGGGAAAATTCTTAAATCGCCACCGATTTTTATAAAATTTGATATTTAGACTCTTAAAAATATTTAATTAAACATATGTTTCATGGTTTTCTAGAATTCATCCCCTAAGAGTGCAAATAAGGGGTTGAAAGTTTGTATGGAAATATCTTTAAATCGCCACCGATTTTTATAAAATTTGAAATTTAGACTCTTAAAAATATTTCATTGAACACATGTTTCATGGGTTATAAGAATTCACCCTTAAATACGCAAGCGAAGCTGCGCGCGTCCGCTAGTCTATATATATAAAAGGACTTGTCCTCACTGACTGAGGTAAGACGCACGCACAGCTGTAACCGCTGATGGTAGAAACGTGAAATTTGGACAGATGTTTACTTTCGTAATCTGGACATCCACTGAGAAGGGATTTTGAAAAATTTTAATCCTAAAGGGGTGAAATAGGGATTGAAAGTTTGTATGGAAAAAATTTTTAATCGGGACCGATTTTTATAAAATTGTAAATTCAGACTCTTAAAAATTATAATTGAACACGTGTTTCACGGTTTATTTTAATTCATCCCCTAGGGGTGCAAATAAGCAGGCGAAGCTGCGCGCGTCCGCTAGCATTAATATAGAGGTATAGATAGTATAGGTATGTAAATTGCAACATTGGATCAGATCCAATACAATCACATGTTGACAAAGGCAATTTTGCATCGCCACATGCGTTTTGGCTCACTTTGGAGAATACCTACCATGAATTCTGTTGAACTAGATTGTCTTTTTTATTATATAAATATTTGGCTTGGATTCTGAAATCCAGGAAGTGCTATAAAATAGGCTTGGTCTTCTCGATAAATGGTATATTGATGCCAGATTCTACTCTATTTTAAGGAAATATTCTATAGTATTCATACTATGTTCAATTTAAGTAAATGATAAGGAATGTTGATGGTTTCTACGATATCTGAAATCAAATTTTGTTTGCATGATTTATCACAGCTTAAGCTCCTCGCCTCATCGCTCTCAAGATAAAGCTATTAAAAATCACTGTTTAATCAGATAATATAAGGCTATCGTAGCGCAGTGGCACTATCTGTGGAGGATCGTCACTCAACACGCAATGTACGAAAATTCGGCGGAAAAGTGGGGAACAGAGTATCTTATCACTAAGTTCCCAATTCCTACTCTGCTATATGAGGGATACAGCGTGCAGCTAAGAAAAGATAACGTGACAAGAAACATTTTTACATCCTCATGCAACTTTTACATTTTCCAGACTATCCAGAGAACTATACGTCGAAATCTTGTTACAACTTATTTATGTTGTTTGCATCTCTGTGGGAGATTTTTACTCCTTGAATTGATTTTCTGAACTGCTGAAATATTTAGAGAAGTTACTTTTTGTGTCACTTTTATTACCGCCACGTATAGGAAAACGACTATCTCACATTATGCAATGACCAACTCCGACCGACCTGGCGAGCAGCCAAAGGTTAGTCCAGGGTTTATGTGTCGTATTTAAAAGATAAATTTATTGCTGTGAAAATTTGGAGTAAATAAGTCAATATTTTAGGCCTCGTGTGTATTTTGGCATGATTTCAGGCTATGCGCCATATTGAGGTGTAATTACTGATTATCTATAAGGCCTTTGAGGCCGTAGTGGCGCAATGGCACAAGCATGTGACTGTAAACTCTACGCTTGTAGGTTCGATTACCAATAGGAGGAATTAAATATTTTTAATTTCCATTTCGTCGCTGTGGTAACAAGGCAAAGAGCGACGTTGAATTTTACCCTTTTGTTGGTTTACAGTTAATTTGTATGCGGTTAGGTAATGCCATATAACTTCAGGGAGTTTTCATTCAGATGGTTCACAATTGACCCGAACTGATCTTGGTTCTTGGTTTTGGCTTGGTTCTTGGGTTGGGCTTTCATCATAGTAATTCTCGTAATTAATTTAATATCTCGTTTCGTTCGAATTTTTGAGTTGTGGAAGTCTTACAGCTCACCTCGTTTAATTATAATAGCTTCAGTGGTAATAGAACCCACCACCTGTTTTTAACTCATTATGTATACATTGTCACTGCAAGCACGTTACCATTGCTCCATAACGGTTTACAATTTCATTTTGTATATAAAACTCTTTCTTGGCAAGAGCTTCAAAGTTGCACAATTATTATACATTATATAGCTACCTTGAAAACAATCATAAACAACTACTCTTTTAATAGACTTCTCGGATCACTTTTTGAAATGAACTTTCCTTAAACTCTTTAACCGATTTCGAAATCGAGGAGGGTATTAATTCGCCTGTACGTATTTTTGTCGAATTATTCAGCCAATTGTTGGTCGGCCAATGGATTTTGATGTTTCTGTATTCTATAGGCCTGTGTAATAATTCGTTTAAATAATTTTTACATGAAAGAATTTTATGTATCAAAGTTTATAAAGGAATTTCTTTCTAGAAAACAACATATTCAGTACATAAAAGTACACAAAGTTTTTTTTTGTAATAAGTATTGCTTAAATTTTAAATGAAGACTAATGTAGTACCGATTGCCAAAATTTTAAATTGAGTTAATTGATTTATTCAATTATAGGCATAAACGATTAATATTTTTATTACATTTGTTAGTAATTTCAATGATTGTAGGCACAAGTCTGAATAGGGATTCTGGGCCGTTGCCAAATCCGACTGAGGCTTTCCTTGCAATGATTAACAATTTACGATCTAAAACTCTATAAACATTTCCTATGGAGATTTCAGCACAGGTTTTTTTGCTAGTATTGATGGCTGAGGTTAGAAATTAATTTTGTTTTTACAGTCAATCTATGTAATATAGATTTACTTAAATCTTTTTTTAGCTTCATCTCGCAATTTTATAGAGCGTGAATTTATCTTGAAGTCGTTTTTGTTACGGAAATATTACTTTTTTTCAATAATAACACATTAGCAGTGTTTTGGGGGTAGACAGAAATATTTTTTATACATAATAGGAGATGGCAATTGTTTGGGTAGAAAAAACTACGAACAATAATTTTACTAGACATCTCACACACATATAACCTAAAAAAATATTTTTCTTAATTACTTGAAACTAATATAAATTATCTTATACTTCATTAGATTATTATATTCTTATTTTTGATATTAATTATCGCTGTAGGTAATCATAGTACCTGTGTGCGAAAAATAATAATTCGCTACATTATCACTAAGCGAAATTCCTATCTGATAAACCACAATTCTTATAATATGATGGTAGCCCCGATTATCTAATTCATTCAGTTTTTTTAACTGCACATACAAACACACTAAAGGTAAGACATTAAAAATAATAATTGTTAAATATAATTAATTAATCATATAATTAATTAAGGTTTAGAGCGTTACTAATAATTACTGTTTATCCTGCATATGGTAGGATACAAAGAGAAACTGGTGTCAGACGCCCTGATCCCCACGATCACCGTCTGGGATTTATGTGGTGGGGACAAACTCAGAAGTTTACATTAAGACGCTGTGCTACGTGGTATTCTGCACATAGTGGTAGGCAGAGGTATCCTAGGAAACCAGTGTGGGTGTTAAACACACTTCATACACTTTGTTTCCATTAAGATACTTCCGTTTTTCACTTTCCACCGAAGGATTGCATGTTGAATGTTGGAGCTCAACGCCGCCTTTTACCTCGTTACCAGAATGAGGAAATTAAAAAATATTATGGGAATCAAACTGAGAATCGTCGCGCTTACAGTCGCACACTTGTGTGCCTGCGCCAAAATAGTTTTTTTTATATATAATAAAGAAATCGTATACTTTCAGATGAAGTACTTCCTCCTATTAGTAGCGCTAACTGTTTGCGCCACTGTATGCCATTCTGCTTCATTGTATAATAGTCAAAGCAACTTCGAGGTCGGTTCAATACGACCAGGAGACCGACTGTTACGCAGGTATATGCATATACATTTTAATTATTATGTTTCAATTTATAATATAGCCCTAAAAAACAACTTACATAAAAATTCCGCAATTTTTGATTTTGCTTAAAACTGACAACAAAAAAGCAGCTTAATGTTTTTTCTTTTAGCAACTTAAAATACAATGCTTCGAATTTGGATGAAAAGTGGAGAATTGAGTTGAAAGTGAAGAACGCAAGAGCATGTAACTGATTATGAACAATGTGATTTTGTTAATTAATTACCTAACATATTAAAAAACCTAATGTGTTCATTTAAAAATAGCTGATTTTTAAATATCTAGTATACTAAAATGTCAGAATTTCTAACACTAACATCCTAGCCTACCCTAGCTAGGGTAGGACTACTGCTAGCTACTAGAGCTAGAGCTACTATATTCAAGTAAAATTAATTTAATTTAACCCTGCCTAAATATAATATTTCAGGGATATCGTCAGCCAATCTGTCAGACCTGGATCTCTACTCGGCATATCTCACACTGTTTCATACAATTTTAACTCGAAAATATCATCCGTACGAGCTTTTGAAAATGTCGCCCAGTTTGCGTCTGCATCTATCGTCGAAGGTGGAGTTGGATATGATAACGTTAGCATCCTCATAGAAAATACTTTAGGCTTTGGATATGACTACACTATAGAAGTATACGGACAATAACTTTATTTTGATGTTTATGTGATTATGTAAAATGTTATTGTATTGTTATGTAAAATTCAACGTACTTAATTTGAATTAAAATATTTTAAATTTAAAATGTAAATGTTTAGATATTATATAAATTCATGTATATGTATGTATTATAGAAATAAATGTAAAGATATTATATATTCAATAAATTCGACATTATCTTTTTTTTCGCTGTATTCTGTACATTCGCCTAGGTGAACAGGCAGAGGGAACCTGGGGACCTAAATGTTAAGAAATCCCGTATCCATTAATACACTTGCGTTTCCCACATTCCCCCAAATTCTCGAAGCGTTGCATGTTGAGTGGTGGCGGAACTCAACGTCACGCTTTGCCTCGTTAATAAAGTGAGTTAATAAAGTGGGAATCAATTCCACAACCTCGCCTCGTGTATATGTTGGCATGATTTCAGGCTATGCGCCATATTGAGGTGTAATTACTGATTATCTATAAGGCCTTTGAGTCCGTAGTGGCGCAATGGCGCAAGCGTGTGACTGTAAACTCTAAGGTTGTAGATTCGATTACCACTAGGGGGGATTAAATATTTTTAATGTTCATTGTCTCGCTCTGGTAACAAGGCAAAGAGCGACGTTGAATTTTACCTTTTCGTTGGTTTAGAGTTAATTTGTATGCGGTTAGGTAATAGCATGTCGCTTCAGGGAGTTTTCACTCAGAACGTTCACAACTGACCCGAACTGACCTTGGTTCTTGGTTTTTTTATTTATATATCCTTAACTGGAGCTGTTTTACGTATTCTTCACAAACTCTACAATACTTGCTTTCTTCACGTATAGCAAATTTAGTGACGATTAAGTGGGTTGGGCACTGTTTCCATCGTATTAATTCTAGTAATTAATTAAATATCTCGTTTCGTTCGAATTTTTGAGTTGTGGAAGTCTTACAGCTCACCTTGTTTAATTATATATAGAAAATAGCTTCAGTGGTAATAGAACCCACAACCTGTTTTTAACTCATTATGTATGCATTGTTGCTACAAGCACACGATTGCTCCATAACGGTTTACAATTTCATTTTGTATATAAAACTCTTTCTTGGCAAGAGCTTCAAAGTTGCACAATTATTATGCTATAGCTACCTTGAAAACAATCATAAACAACTACTCTTTTAATAGACTTTTCGGATCTGAACTTTCATTTAACTCTTTAACCGACTTCAAAATGGAGGGGAGTATTAATTCGCCTGTACGTATTTTTAAAGTTATATTGTCGAATTAGTTAGCCAATTGTTGATCGGCCATATTTATGTTTTGGTATGCTATTGCTATAATATATGCTAGTATATCAGAGGGTAAACCAATGCAAATAAAATATTAACTGACAACTTTTGAACAGGGATGTTATGGAGCTCCGTAACCAAAACTATCAGATATCTGAAATAAAAAATTATTCGTAGCCGTAACCGAATCCGATATATATATTTTTGATGATTTTGCATATGACTGGAGTCTGAATTACACTCGTTTGCCACTTGTTTTAGGTGTTTAATTTTGCCCGTTCATTGTCCAACTATTTACAAAATATGAATCAATGTAAATAAACGGACTGAATAAGTAAACTATTATATTATACTTGATGCCCTTGCCAAAGATCAAGATAACCACCAGATATAATATGTATAATCTCATAAGCTTTCCACTCCATTGGAAACCAGGAACATAATCTATTGTAATTGGCCTGTCTGCCTCATCCGAAATCGTATCTTATCTGCTATAAGATCATTATTCTCGCTAATTGTATATTTATCACTTTAGGATTACTTATCTTGTGTTTACGAATAAAAAACGATTTTCTATCGATTGAAATGGAATTCGTATCTGATAAGTCTCAATTTCTAGGTATGTCCAGTTTTACTTTGTTGCGACAGAAGTCTCTCTCCGTCCCGAGATATGGGTGATAGGTAACTTTTACGAAATCATGGTTTATTTGATCTTTAAACAATTTCTAAACAATTATCGAATTCTTATAGGATTATATTATGATTTGCGACTAAGAATTAAGATACATATTTAAATTATACCATGTGATAATTGACATTGTTTTTACTTCCAGTTGTCAACTGGCATCATTCTCAGTCAATACAGCATGTAGAAGAAAAATATGAATTTACCTTTTAAGTCCTTTGCATATTGAGCAACTCAACTACTCAACAGGCGCCACAATTTGCCTCGTTTCCAGAATGAGGAAACGTATAACGCATATTTAATATTTTATTTCCTCAAGTGGGAATCGAAACCGCAACCTCTGGAATTTACAGTCGCACGCTTGAGACTGCCTCACGCAACTTAAATCTTACGTTTATAAATTAATTTTATAAAGCGTGAATTTATTTTGAAGTCGTTTTTGTTAAGAAAACTACTTTTCTTCAATAATAACACATTAGCAGTGTTTTGGGGGTAGACAGAAATATTTTTTGTATAATAGGAGATGGCAAGTGCTTGGGTAGATAAAACTAGGAACAATAATTTTACTAGACATATCACTCACTTTTTATCAAAATATTTTTCTTAATTACTTGAAACTAATATAAATTATCTTATACTTCATTAGATTATTATATTCTTAATTTTGATATTAGTTATCGCTGTAGGTAAATCATATTACCTACCTGTGTACGAATCAAAAATAATAATTCGTTACATTATCACTAGACGAAATTCCTATCTGATAAACCACAATTCTTATAATATAATGGTAGCCCCGATTATCTAAATCAGTCAGTTTTCTAAAGTGCACATACAAACACACAAAAGGTAACATATTAAATATAATAATTGTTAAATATAATAAATTAAGGATATAATTAAAATTTAGAGCGTATTAAAAGTAATTACTGTCGTTCATTTTTTGGAAGCAGTTTAATGGTTTATTCTGCATATGGTAGGATACAAATAGAAACTGGAGTCAGACGCTCTGATCCCCACGATTACCATCTGGGATTTATCGACATTGCACGCCGAATGGGGGAATCCACAGCTCGTATAACAGAGCGGCAAAATGTTAATAATTTAAATTGCGGATGTGCAGGATACTGCACATAGTGGTGGGCAGAGATAACCTATGAATCCAGCGTGCGTGCTGAACACACTTCACACACTTTGTTTTCATTAAGACACTGCCGTTTCTCACTTTCCACCGAATTCTCTAAGCGTTGAGTGTTGGTACTCAACGCCGCGTTTTACCTCGTTACCAGAATGAGAAAATTAAAATATATTATGGGAATCAAACTGAGAATCGTCGCGCTTACACTCGCACGCCTGTGTGCCTGCGCCACTATGGGATTTTATATAGATATAATAAAGAAATCGTACACTTTCAGATGAAGTACTTCCTCTCGTTAGTAGCGTTAGCTGTTTGCGCCACTGTATGCCTTGCTTCATTGAATAATAGTGGTCAAAGCAACTTCGTGGTCGGTTCAGTACGACCAGGAGACCGACTGTTACGCAGGTATATGCATATACATTTTAATTATTATGTTCCAATTTATAATATAGCCCTAAAAAACAACTTACAAAAAAATTCTGTAATTTTTGATTTTGCTTCAAACTGACAATAAAAAAGGAGGTTCATGTTTTTTCTTCTAGCAACCTAAAATACAATGCTTTGAATTTGAATGAAAAGTGGAGAACTGAGTTGAAAGTGGAGAACGCAAGAGCATGTAACTGATTATGAACAATGTGATTTCGTTATTTATTTACCTAACATATTAAAAAACCTCATTGTGTTCATTTAAAAATAGCTGATTATCAAATATCTAGTATAAATATCTAATAACTAAATACTACTGCTAGCTAGGACTACGGCTAGCTACTAGGGCTAGAGCTACTATATTCAAGTAAAATTAATTTAATTTAACCCTGCCTAAATATAATATTTCAGGGATATCGTCAGCCAATCTGTCAGACCTGGATCTCAACTCGGCATATCTCGCACTATTTTATATTATTTTGACTGGAGAATATCATCCGTGCGAGCTTTTGAAAATGTCGTTCAGTTTGCGTCTGCATCCATCGTCGAAGGTGGAGTTGGATATAATAACGTTACCATCCTGATAGAAAATATTTTAGGCTTTGGATATGACTACACTATAGAAGTATACGGACAATAACTTTATTTTGACGTTTATGTGATTATGTAAAATGTTATTGTATTATTATGTAAAATTCAACGTACTTAATTTGAATTAAAATATACATATATTTTTAATTGAAATTGTAAATGTTGTATACAAAATTATGTTGTATATGAAATAAAATCATATAAATTCATGTATATGTATATATTATATAAATAAATGTAAAGATATTATACAGGGTGGAATTGTCAGCACCACTTTAAATGAAACCATAGTTTAACTACTCTATAAAAGCCTAATATTATTCAGAAAAAAAATAATTCCCAAAAATGAAAGTTTTTTTCAAACAAAATAAATAATAAAATTATTGTTTTAAAATAAAACGCCATTTGTAAAGTATAACATAGGCACGCACACACTTACCTGTCAAAGCAGCAACGTCGCACATGTATGTGTGCGTCACACAAAATACAGGTATTGATAAAAATCGTGAAATGAAAAAAAAATCCTGCGTCCAAGCTGTTGAGGTACCTTGATAAATTTTTTTAGCTCTGGATCTGAGTTTCTAGCAGTTTCAGTAAAAGAAGCACTGCCTCTTCCACTCTGTATATAAAATAAATTCGACATTTTTTTTTTCGCTGTATTCTGTATTTATATAGCACATGCCAAGGTGAATAGGTAAAGGGAACCTGGGGACCTAAATGTTAAGAAATCCCGTATCCATTTATACAAATGCGTTTCACATGCGGAACTCAACGCCACGCTTTGTCTCGTTACCAAAGTGACAAAAGGAAAATATTAAATATTTCTTTCCCCCGACTTGGAATCAATCCCACAACCGTCGTGTCCTACTTACTACCTACCGTCCTACTTACTCCTACTACTTCCTACCGTTTTTATTTTAGCAGTTCTACAATTTTCGTTATTACTTAACTAGACTGCTATCTATGGTTCTATATACATCAGAATTAAAAGGAATAAATAAATCAGCTTCACGCTGTATTCCGCACACATCAAGGTAGGCAGAGGGAATTTAATGTTAAGATACTCCGTTCGCCTCTGCCAGAGCGAAGAAATAAAAATGTACATTTAAATACACGTTTAATCGAATCCGCAACTTCTTTATTATAAAAACACTAATTTAAATATAAAAAAATATAAATTCACATTATTAATAGTGTTTTTACATCTCCTCACTATTTCTTTTTACAAGCACAATTTTTTTGCTGTTTTATTAGTTAGTTAGTAAGAGATAATATTGAGTTCAAATGTCCAAGAGCCGTACTTTTTTTAACCGACTTCTGTAAGAAAAGGAGGTTATCAATTCGACTGCTTTTTTATTTTTTTTTTATGTTTGTTACCTCATAACTTTTGACTGGGTGAACCGATTTTTTTATTTGAAATGTGAAGCTTCCTGAATGGTCCCATTTTTTTTGGTTCATGTCTGACAATGGTATCTATGAGAAAATCACAAAAGTCTTAAATTTGCATTAGGTATGTGCGCGACAAATAGACGAATAACTCAATGTCGCGCCAACCGATTTTGATCATTCTTTTTTTATTTGAAAGGATACACTTCAAGGATAATTTGGTGAAAGTTTGGTTAGGTTCCGATTATGGAATCCGGTCAAAATTGAGAAAGTTTGTTTTATTTTTGGTAAAGAATTGATTATACTGCAAAACCTTTTTAAATTGATGTCAGAAGTGAAATTCCTGATCGTTGCAATTCTTTTTAACCAACTTCAAAAAAGGGAGATTCCCAATTCGCCCGAATACTTTTTATGTATGTTCTTGTCAATATACCAAAATGTTACTTTGCACAAAAATAATACCTAATTAAATGAAGTTTTACATGGGACAACCACAACCATTCGTTGACAACTACTACCACCACCATCACCACTCGTTTAAGAAGCATAATTTTAAGATCTACCCATCACTTAAAATCGTAAAATAAATTAATTTTTAAAAAAAGAAAAACCGACTTCTAACAACGAACTAAAAAGTGAAAAATAATTTGACAAAGATTTTATAATTTTGAAGTCGCTGTCAAATGTCGGTGGCTAATGCTACAACAACCTTACTACAAAAAATTACTAAGCCTGTTTGTTTTACTTGGCACCGACTTCAAAATTATAAAATCTTTGTCAAATTATTTTTCACTTTTTAGTTTGTTGTTAGAAGTCGGTTTTTCTTTTTGTTAAAAATAATTTATTGTGATATGTACTGAATGTAAAAGTATAACTTAGTAAATAGTTGTTAAATAAGAAAGTCTTGATGACACAATTCACTTCACGTTTGCAAACAATAAATCATTTATTTCCAATTCTTTGAAACTATATTTCAACATATATATTATATACTTACATGTACAAACAACTTTATCTAATCATGCGTGATGCGCATTAATAATTAATTTCTTGCTAAATGATCTAGATTTTCGATAATTGTTGATGAGTCGTTTCTATTTTTAGAAAAAAAAAGGTTTTTTTTAACAGATTTTGATTTAATTGATTTAGAAAATAAAATATTATGTAACTATCCAAAAGTGCCCTTAAGTAAAATTAAGTAGATAGTTCTTTGTTTTTCCTTTTGTTACATAAATATTTCTATCCCAGCGTGGGACTCGACCAATACAAATTTGTTTGACAAATTTAAACGTGAGTGTCAAAACATCCATCGGTCCCATATAAGGCCCAGATTTGGTTCGATACAAAAACAAATATATACAGGGTGGAATTGTCAGCGCCACTTTAAATGAAACCACAGTTTTAACTACTCTATAAAAGCCTAATATAATTCAGAAAAAAAATAATTCCCAAAAATGAAAAAGTTATTTTTTCAAACAAAATAAATAATAAAATTATCATTTTAAAATAAAACGCCATTTGTAAAGTATAACATAAGCACGCACACACTTACCTGTCAAAGCGGCAACGTCGCTTACGTATGTGTGCGTCACACGAAATACAGGTATGGATAAAAATCGTGAAATGAAAAAAAATCCCACGTCCAAACTGTTGAGGTACCTTGATTAATTTTTTTAGCTTTGAGTTTGAAATATTTTACCCTATATGCAGTTTTAGTAAAAGTAGCGCTGCCTCTTCCACCCTGTATACTACACACTTACTTATTGCAAAATAGACTGATATTAAAATAAAGAAAATTGGGCGGTGCGTAACGCTACTCTCCTTCTATCACAGTCGGTTAAAATAAAGACTGATATTAAAATAAAGGTAATCACTAAAATATTTGATAAGTGACTATCTGTGCTAGATATGTATATAAGCACTTATATTGCGTATTTAATTCATAATTAGTGTGACAGTTTATCGAACGTGTTAACAGATACATAAACAAAGTAGGGTATTTATATTAATATTTACTTAATTGACAAAAAAAAATGTTATTGACCTGGAACAAATTAGTTCTACAGAACATACATTGAGGCCGTCGTGGATCAGTGGGAGAGCGTCTGTCTGTGAACGCTACGAAAGTGGGTCCGATTCCCACTCGAGGATATAAAGTATTTTTATTTTCTCGCTCTGGTAATAAGAAAAATCGCGGTGTTAAGTTCCGCCATTCTCAATATATCGAAAATTGGTGTGTAACGCTATTCTCCTTCTATCACAGTCGGTTAAAACATAGAACAACCACAGATATCTGTAATGTGCCACAATAACAGTAAAATGTAAATTATTTTCCAGATGAAATTTTTCCTGTCTTTTCTTACGCTAGCCGTTCTAGCAGCGTTGTGTAATTCTGCATCTGTACAAAACGGCAGCAGAGCCAACTTGAACGTAGGGTGGGTGCGACCGGGAGACATTTTATTACAAAGGTAATATATACTATACATAAGGGAACCTAGTGTTAAGAAATGAACCTAAATTTGGTTTCCCACTTCTGTCCAATTTTCAAATCATTGCGCCTTGAGTGGAAAATAACATAATTCGTTCTCCTGAGTGAGAATCAAATCTACAACCGTCGTGTTTGCACTCAGAAGCTGTGCAGCTGCGCCACGAATGCCTTGCTAACTAAAAAAATAATATAAATTAAAATATCTATAAGTTTGGATCCTCAAGCTCCAATTTACAACCAATGTGTGGACATTTTTTAACTTTTTAATTGAATTACGATGGATTCATTATTAACTACTTTTTTATAACGTGCTTAAAGGAGCTTTAAGTTCAGAGTTTGGCCGTTTGGTTTATCGATAAAAAATCCTAAAAAAATAATTTATAAAAGAAATTAATTAAGAAAAAAACAATTTTCAAATTCCAGGAGGCAGATCGCCCAACGCGCCAGGCCAAACGCCATACAATATCAGGACTACGTATACCGCGGCAACTATCGCACCTACATATCAGCAGTGCGAGCTTATGAAAACGGCAGGACGCAGTACGCGAATGCGTTCATCGTAGCTGGTGGAATAGGACATAGCAACGTCACTGTCAGACTGCAATCAGCCAGGGGCTACGGGTTCGATTATATTATTGAAATATGGGGGCGCTAGGATTTTATATAATAAAATTGTTAGTAATATAATATATATTTATTATAAGTAAATAACTAATTTGTAATTATACGAATAAATGTATTATAAATAAATCGATTTGTTTAATTTTTCAACACCAGGTGTTCCTAGCTTATATTCTATACTATACATATTTTTATTCTTTTTAAAGACTTATTCCACGTTAATGATAAAAATAAATAACCGCAATAGGTACATAAATGTTTTAAGTTATAATAATTATAATTTTTAACAAAAAAACCGACTTCTTCAATTTCAACTGGATTCCATAATCAAAACCTGACCAAACTTTTATCAAGCTATCCTTGAAGTGTATAAAAAAATCTGATAAAAAAAATCAAATCGATTGGCGGAATATTGAGTTATTCATCCATTTGTTGCATGCATACTTAATGCTTATGTGATTTTCTCACAGAAACCGTTGTCCAAAATGGACTAAATTAAAATAAGGCTACACGGGAAGTACTAGAGCTTTCAAATAAAAAATAAATTTTGAATAAATATACGTTATAATCGTTAAATATTTAGAAACGGTATAAAAATGTAAACGTAGCAGGATTCCATCCCGCATCTTTAGGTCACTCGTACCCCATGTACGCGGGAAGATTCTAAAAATCAATGACAATATTTTATATAATAAATATTAAAAATAATTATAATAAAAATAGATACAATGGTCACTAAAAAACTTCATAACATTCATTCAAAAGGACTATTTTCCACACGTTTGGCAATATTAAAACCTCGACTAAATCGTCTAGCTTATTTTTTTATATTTTTAAACCATTGAACTACAACATATAAAATTTGCATATTGCCTCAAATATACTTTTGGGGGGAAAAAATAATATCAAAAAATAATCAGTGGTAAGTTCAGCCTCGGTACTCACCAGCCAGGTCTGCAGTTTTGTGTTGGGGTATAATAGGAGGTATATGACAAGTTATGAGCTGGCCTTAACCTACCCAAAAATTGGTGGCAATTACTTCATCAAGTCATTCTTTATGTCTGTGTTGAATTAATTAAGACTTAACTCTTAGAAAGGTAAATTTCACCAAAAATATTTATTTTTATCAATAGTCACAAAACCAGTACATTTCCAATATTCTTTAGGTGCAATTAAGTAAATAATGTTTTACGCACAGCGCCATTTATTGGGCAAACTTAAACGTTAAATAAAACATGCCGTTTTCATGTTTAATTTCTCTTATCACAAAATTATTAAATAATGATTATTATTATTATTAGTACTAGTATTAAAATAATCATTATTTCTTTTCGTCGTAATTAATGTTTAACAGATAACAACTTAACAATAATTCTTCTACGAATCTATACTAATATAATAAAGTGGAAGGGTTTGTTTGTATGTTTAAACGCTAAAACTTTTGGAACTACTGGTCTGGTAAAGAAATCTAAACTAATATAATAAAGCGGAAGAGTTTGTTTGTTTGTTTGAACGCTAAGATCTCTAGATCTACTGGTCCGATTTACATTGTTTTTGTTTTGTATGAAAGCTGCATTCTTCAGAAGTGCTATAGGCTATATAACATTACATTACACATATAAATTAATATATTTTAAAGTACTTTTTAATTTGACATGCAATTTATGCTGCCATGTTAATAACAATCGTCGTCGCTACGCGACCGACCGCGACATTTTGATATTCATCCTTTTACATTTTTAGCATTTTATCGAGATTGAAATTATAGTTTACTGTATTGTATAACATTCTAATAAATAATTAAGGAGATGTCACTGATTCCAAACGACCTAGCCTACGGGCGGCACAGTGTGACCGACGGGAAAATATTCTTATAGTTCAAGCAGGCGTAGCCGCGTCCGGGTCCACTAGTAGGAGTATATACACAAACATTCAATTTAATTTATTTAAAAATAACGTCCGCGTCACTATCTTTTTTAAATAAGTATGTCAAATTGTGACAAAAAATAATTAAAATTTCCAAGGTGATATTTCATCGTTTTTTATTTGATATTGAAACTTACGACTGAAAGTTAATCCACTATCAAGAAAATTTTATAAAGATAAGCTTAGGTACTGTTCGAACAAAATAAAAATAAAAATAATTCAACGCTCACCGCAAGCCTAGGCTTAAGTCCCGTAATGGGCGCCATTGCCGCTGAAGATATCCTCTCAGGTTGCCACGTAGTGTTTGCTTATAAATTGTAAAATCATTCTGTTGGCAAATGTCGCATAATTAAATAATTATAAGTGGTATGCGGGCGAAGCCGCGAGAGGGCCGCTAGTTTATTATAAGAATATATATAAATTTGATGACTCGATAGTATCTACAGAGATCGTCAATTCATTAATCAGTGGTGTCTCATTTTAATGATATATAGATTTGATAAATATAAACACTAGCTTTTACAAGCAGCTTCTCCTGCGTGGTTGAGTGGCAAATATTTAGAATAATATATTTTGCACCAAAAGACCTTAGATCGCATGTAGGGCGAGTTTCATCGAAATTATTAATTTGATATAAAGGAACCTAAGGCCATATACATTTTTAGAAAACATAAAAAATTGAACGTAGCGAGTCAAAATTCGGCGCACAGTGGTTAACGAAGTGTTTTAACACTAGGTTCCCTCTGCCTATCCTGCTGTGGGCGGTAGTGCGGTGAGCGGCAGAACTCAACGCCGCGCTTTTACCTCGACACCAGAGCGAAGAAATGGAAATATCGAGTGGGATCGAACACACAACCAGTCGGTTTTACAGTCACACTTTGTGCCCCTGCGCCACGACTGGCTTCAATATATACTATACTACATATTAATATTGCGTTTTTGTAAATTATTATAAACAGATTACATAATTTTCATAATTTGCAATATTATAATACATTATTATCATAATTTGCAATTTACAAGTGATTTACAGTGACAGTGTTTTAATCACTTTTTAAAGATTAAATCGGATAAGAAAATGGATAGCATTCTTGTATATAAACTCCTTGTTGAAATTTTAAGGTATTGTTGGTTTCGTACTCTTATAAAGTGTGTTAACTACTTATTCAAGGTAATATATTAAGTATTTATATTATTTAATAGTTTCGTTGGCATATTCAGAGACACTTTCTGGCGGGGGCCTGGACCATAGCTTTGAACAGATACGTTCATGTTAAGGGTTTTTTAAAAAAAATCTGCACATTTTTTTTATATTATAATTTCTGGGCTAGACTTGTAGCGTCAGACATATTATTACACGTTTTCTGAAATGTTTTCCTATTTGTAATATATTTTCGAAACAATATAGTGTTATGATTACCATGATAGAAATATTTAAAAAAGCATTTGTTTTTACAGATGAAGTTTATCCTGTCTCTTCTTACGCTGGCTGTTCTTGCTGGGTTGAATAATTCAGCATCAGTAGACTATGCCAGCAGAGCCAACTTGGTCGTTGGTTCTGTGCGACCGGGTGACTCGCTCTTACAAAGGTATTTTTCAAGAAGGAAGCCGTTCATAAGATCAGCGTGCACGAACACACAGATGAACAAACAAAAATCTTTAAAAATCTATTACATTGACAAATTCCTTAAATTCTAGATTTTAGATTTTCTTACATATCATTTATTAGATTTTCTTACATGTCATCCATCTACAGATAGCAATCAGTTTCAATTTTATTGTATGTATAATTACTTTACTTAATCAAAACTTCTAATTTCAGGAGAGTGATAGCTCAACGAGCTGTGGCAAACAGCATACAGTATCAAGATTACATATTTAATGGTAATGCCAGAACAAATATAACTGCAGTGAGAGCTATCGAGAATGTGAGGCAGTCTGCATCAGCACGAATTATTGCTGGTGGATTAGGAAGAAATACCGTCACTCTTAGACTGCAGTCAGCCAGAGGCAGAGGTTTTAATTACACCGTCGAAATTTATGGACGTCTCTAAATGTAAATGGCCTATACTTTCAAGTTATTTTTTTTTTCATTTATTTAAAAAAAAAAAAACTATTGCATTTATTTATGTTCTACAAATAAAAATATACAGGAAACTTATAAAATCACCAAATAATTAGACTTACACTACAAGAAACCCAATTCTTCTGTAGAAAATGTATGTCATAGGTTATACGACATTTGTGTGAATATGTATTAGAGCGATATAAGCTATTGTTCGTAACACATTATTTTAAAATTAAAAGTCATTATAATATTATAGATACATTGTTTTATTTTTCTTTACTTCGAAATATGTAGTGATGATACATTGATGAGACATTTAACATCTCTCATTCGTAACGGTTAGACGTTCAAATTCAAACGCTAGAAAACAAAGAAGTTTATTTATGGCAAAGTAAATTGCTCATTGCTCTAAATAAAGCGATATGTTCAGAACTAATAGCAAAATAACTGAATTCTTTGAGATGAGCTGAAAATTTTGAGTGGACGTGCTGTAACTATGTATTGCTACTTAACTTTTACTATTTAAAATCATCTCGAAGAGGCTCATTTATCAATGTTATCAATTCGACATAATAAAACTATTACTCAATGATCTAACAACTAATGAAATACCGAAAGCTCTTAAAGGTAAAATAACAAACAAAAAATATATAGATGGCGTATATCATGTGCGTTATGTTGTAATGTGTCCAGAATGAACCTCTGAGAAGTCGGTTAATTTGCAGAAAATGCGCGTTTGTAGCGCGTCGTCTGAGATGGTTTGGACACGTTACGCGCCGGCCTAAGAACTATGTCGGATGCGTTGTTATACCAGTTCCTGGTGTGAGATCTCCCGGACGCCCAAAGAAACGTTGGTTGGATGTCGTGATGCAGGACATGAGAGCTAATGGTCTAACCAGCGAGGACGCAAAAGACCGTGCAAAGTGGAGTAGATTGAGTAGGAAGGCAGACCCTGGCAATAGCCGGCATTAATGCTAAGAGGAAGAAGGGTAAAGCAAATAGAGCGGCATGATCGTTGACACGACAAAGCTCTTAAATAAAAAGAAAAAAAAAAAACAAACAAAAAATATACTTCTCTTTCTTTTACCTTTTACCTACCTCACAATCACACTTGTTCTAATTTGATATTTTGTATGTTTGTTAAAATTATTTCTGATTTGTATATAAAAAAAGTTAGCTTCACGCTGTATCCTGCGCACGTAGGGTAGGCAGAGAGAACCTAGTGTTAAGAAACTCCGTTATCCATTTTCTGCCGAATTTTGGAGGCATTGCGTGTTGAGTGGCAGAACTCAACGCTGCGCATTGCCTCGACACCAGAGCGAAGAAATGTAAATATAAACGTAAATAAATATTACACTTCCTCGAGTGGGGATCGAACCCACAACCGTCACGCTAAGTCACACCGTTGTGTGAGCCTCACTCCTGCGAGCGAGAATTTAATCCACCACCTTCAACGTCCCCATACAAAGTTTACAAGTAAACTAAAAAATACTAAATTTAACGTCGTCATTAACGGAATGACGAATTTAATTTCTAAGAATTTTTCATTTAATATCTTAGTACTAGAATTTTATCATTTCCTTAGCAAAGACATGATAATTATTGGATTTAAAGATTTATAAGTTAAGGGAATTTAACGGTGATAAAATCTTAATTTTCGCTTGTTGACTGTTTTTTTTTAAACTAAGATAAATTTAATCTATTAAACAACCGAAAGGGGTTCTTAATTAAATACTATTTATTAATATTTACTTAGTTGACAGAAAAAATGTTCTTGACGTGATATAAATTAGTTCTTTAGTTCATTCATTGAGGCTGTCCTTTGCCAAACCATCTAGTTCTTGCTCTTTGAGGGTATCCGCTACGTCACGGACTCGTAAGTCTTGTTACGAATGTGGTAAGACCGCGTTAATTACGGTGCGAATTCATCTTAGCATTTTTATTTCCAACAACATTATATTATTAACGTCAGACCAACGAAGAATAAGCGACAATGCACTCACTATTTATTTCGTAATAATTTACTTTGCATCTATCAATCTTAAATATTAAGAAAGTATCATCTGAGAAGAGTACAATATCACGTAAATTCTTTGCATAAAAAGATAAATTGTCAATATAAAGCAGAAATAAAAGTGGGTCCAGATTAGATCATTGTGCTACGCCCATCCTTAGGTCAAATCTAGAAGATTTTACATTATTTATATTAACTTTCTGGATTCTTTGATAAAGATAAAGATACACCTTATGTATATTTCATTGGATAATTTTTTACAAATTTCCCAAACATGCTTAATAGCTCGGTAGACCATTTAAAATTAATACAAAAACAATAGAATTTTCTAATTCCAACTAATAGTTTCCCAGATAAGCGTGTTCAAACGAATAAATTCTTCAGCTCTATATTAATATAATGGTAAGAAATTGGTACGGAACCCTCGATGTGCGAGTCCGACTCAAATCTGACCGGTTTCTTTTAAATGCAAATATTTTCTATTTAGCAATCTTATATTTTCAGGGAGAAACCATCGTGACGAAGTGGGAAAGAGGATATGGTTTTATTCTCATGCTCTGAAACGACAATCCGTGGCGTAGAATTCCGCCAATCACCATGTAATGTCGCGAAACGGTGAACGGAGAGAAACTACCTACTATAAATTAATGCTGTTTTTCAACATTATTACAAACAGACATCATGATTTTTATGATGAGTTGTTTATTCATTGCAATTTGCAAGTAATTCACAACTGATTTAATCACTAAAATGAGATAAAAAAATAGATAGTATTCTTGTATATAAACTACTAGTAGTTATTTGAAGGTATTGTTAGTTTCGTACTGTTATAGACTGTGTTAACTACTAACTCAAGGTAATGTATTCATATTTATATTATTAAATAATTTAATTATTATTTATAGTTGCGTTCGTTGGCGTGCTTAGAGATATTTTCTGGCGGAGGCCTGGTCATTTCGTTATATTACAATTTTTTTTTATTAAGTTTTCTGGGGTAGGAACAGACCCTTCCTCCTAATTCCTACGCTTGTGTAGATATACTTAAAAAATATATATTAAATTATGTATAGATATTCTCGACGGCGATCGCTCTCTCAAAGGTGGCAGATCAACTAAAGTATGTAACGACTATTTGCTTTTTTTCATAGTGTTATTCCATAAACACCTATTTAGAACTTAACTGACTTAACTTAACTGAAGTTAAGGATACAGTACTGAGTACCCATACAGCATTCATGCTGTATCCCTAGCAGGGTACTCAGAGAGAACGGAGCGCCAAACGCTACGGTCTCTATACATTTCTTTCGCCTCGTCTACTGTCATCAACCTCCATCTTCCGATCTTGCATTCCGTCCTTTCTTCATTTCTAACAAATACTTTCTGGTATTTTTGTCTTATTCGTCCATACTGCCTGTCCATATATGGCCGTAACAGGACCCAAACCTGCTCCAATTTGATACCGTCCAAAGGTACGCTACAAATTGTTATACATTTCCTGAAATATTTTTCCATATGTAATAGGTTCGTATAGTAAGTAAGAGTACGATACTGGAAATACGAGTATAAAAAGCGCTTATTTTTTCAGATGAAGTTCATCCTGTCTCTTCTTACGCTGGCTGTTCTTGCTGGGTTGAATAATTCAGCATCAGTAGACTATGCCAGCAGAGCCAACTTGGTCGTTGGTTCTGTGCGACCGGGTGACTCGTTGTTACAAAGGTATAAATATATACAAAATAGACACTCCGCTTCACGCTGTATCCCGCATACAGCAGGGTAGGCAGAGGGAACCTAGTGTTAAGACACTCCGTTCCCAAATTCTCCGTTCTCCGTTCTCGAATTTATGCGTGTTTAATGCAAAATGGCAAAATTTAACACCGAGCTTCATCTATCAGAGTGGGTTTCAAGTGGGAATAGAATTCACAACCATTACATTTAAATTCGGTTAAGCCGTTTCTGATAAACAAACAAATTTAAAAATAATATTGTTTTCGGATCTATTACATTGACACATGTCCTAAATAATAGATTTTCTCATATACGAGTACGTATACATTTCATATCTTCCATTTACAGATAGTGGTCAGTTTCTATTTTTTTATATATATAGATATTAATTATTATACCTAATCAAAATTTCTAATTCCAGGAGAGTGATAGCTATACGTGCTGTGGCAAACAGCATACAGTATCAGGACTACATTTTTAATGGTAATGCCAGAACAAATATAACTTCAGTGAGAGCTATCGAGAATGTAAGGCAGTCTGCATCAGCACGAATTATTGCTGGTGGATTAGGAAGAAATACCGTCACTCTTAGACTGCAGTCAGCCAGAGGCAGAGGTTTTAATTACACCGTCGAAATTTATGGACGACTCTAAATGACCATTGACCATGATACTATCACGTTTATTGAGAAGCAAAAAAAAAAACCACTTCTTTATGTTCCATACAAAAAGCTTATAAAATCACCAAACAACCAAACTTTTACTACCAGAAACTTAATTCTTCTGTAGAATGTCTTTTGTTTTAAGTCAAAATCTATAGAAAAGAAGCAAAGCTGTTGGTCGTAACGCATCATTATACAATTAAAAGTTATTTTAATTTCATAGATTGTTTTATTTTTGTTTGCTTTAAAGTATATAGCTTGCAGGTGATATATTTTTCTTAATTTCTAAAGGTTAACTTCTAAAGAATTCTATATTGGATATTTTATTAGAATCTTTAAATACATATAAATAAAACTTATTTACTAAGTGATAGACAGACAATGCAAAGAAGAAAATACTAGACTTACAAGGCCGTCATGGCGTAGCGGCACAAGAGTGTGACTGTAACGAGACGGTCGTGGGTTCGATCTCCACTTGAGGAAATAAAATATTTACTTACATTTATATTTTCATTTCTTCGTTCTGGTGTCGCGGCAAAGACCGACGTTGAGTTCCGCCACTCAACACACAACACTCCAGAATTCGGCGGAAAGTGGGGAACGGAGTGTCTTAACACTAGGTCTCCAGGACTACCCTGCTGTGTTCGGGATACAGCGTGAAGCTGATTTTAAAAGTGAGTGGTGCGAGAAACCAGGGTGAGACATTGATCGGCCTTTAAAAACATAGTGTCGATGATATTGTAAGAAGGTAAAGTTCACTCTCCTTCTGTAACCCACGTGTCGCTGCCGTATGACAGCGTTGGAACCAACACTGCAGCTGACTATCTACATCTAGTGGCATGAGCGAATGTAAACTATACTAATAATAGTGCATATATTATCAACTAGTGGGCCCGTGCGGGGTACGCCCGCTTGAAATATAAATATTAATAAAGAAATTGAAGATTAAGATTCAGTCAATTCAGTAAAACAGTTGAATAAAATAACTGTTACGGCAATTAGCTAATTGGTCGAACTAAATAATTTAAATTGACATAACTTTTTTATTTATGATTGCAATAAAATAAACTCTATATGTTTAACAATTTTGTAGTATGTATAACAATAGTGAAAACCGCATCTAAATCCGTTAAGCCGCTTTTGAGACAGTCAGACAAACAGACAAAAATTTTAAAAATCATTGTTTTGGGTTCTATTAGGTTAATAAAGGTTCCCAATAACATTTTTTTAAAAGTACAGAACTACAGACACCGACCTTCTTAGGATTTTATTATAAGTATAGATTACTCATTATATTGTTTCTAAAGACAAATATTTTGTATAAATTTATTACTAATCTAATTATCTTTCCTGTTATCGTTTAATTGGATTATATCTATGATTTGATGACTCAGTAGTATTTAAAGAGAGCATCAATTCGATCGTGCGTTATTTTAATGATAAATAGAGATAATAAATATAAACACTAGCTTTTACAGCCAGCTTCGCCTGCATGGTCGAGTGGAACAATTTAGAATGTATGAAATACATGTATGTATACACTGACATTAATCAAATTGCATGTAGGGTGCATAACATCGAAATGATAAACATGTAAAATATCCTAAAGATTTTTCTAGAAAATATATATAAAACACAGCAGTGTGATTTCAATTCGCGCATTTTAGAAACCGTTCAAGTGTTGAACAACTACTGACAACTAAAGCATTCGTTCTCATCGAGCTTCTCCAAATTTTATTACCTCGTTTTAGCAGGAGCTATTATAATACTTTTAACTGATGGAAACTTTAATATTTTATCCTTTGATCTAGGAGACCATATTTTATCTTAACATTTGTTTTGATTTTTTAACCGACTTCTGTAAGAAAAGGAGGTTATCAATTCGACTGTATTATTTTTTGCACATCCAGAAGCATATATTTTAATATTATACATTCGTAGGTAAGTGTTTACAAATTAGACTAGCTCCTTAAATTAACGATTTTAAAGTAATACAAAAAGATTTATATATATTTTTTTATTTATAATAGTATTTTTAATGCAAATATTATATATAGTTAAGTCTTAATTCTATATAATATTTAATATTGTGTTTTTAGAGACAGGCCATTGTGGCAAAGTGGCGTCGCGTGTCACTGTTAACGAGATTGTAATGAGTTCTTTTCCCTCGCCCTGGAAAGACAAAGCGCGGGCTTGAATTCCTCCAATCAACACGTCTCGTGAAACGGTGAACGAAGAGTCTTCTCACTAGATTCTCTCCGCTTACACCGCTTTATGTTGGATGGAGCGAATAGCTGATAGTTGTGTAAAAACTGCATATTACATAATTTAAATTAATATTCTGTTTTTGAAAAATTATTACAAACAGACTTCTTGATTTTAATTATCAGTTATTTGTTAATTGTAATTTGCAAGTGATTCATAGTGATACTGATTTAGTCAGTAAATTATCAGATAACAGAATAGATAGTGTTGTTGTATATAAACTCCTGGTTGTTATTTTAAAGTATTGCTAGTTTTATACTGTTATAAACGTTTTAACTACTTATTCAAGGTAATATATTTGTATTTATAATATTTTATAGTTTTATCTTTTTTTTTATAATTACGTTCGTTAGAGTATTTACAGATTTTCTGGCGGGGCCTAGAGCTTAACTTTGAAAAGATTATGTTTGTTTTAAGGGCTTTTTTAAATTTTTAAGCACAACTTTTATTATTCAAATTTCTGAGGTAGACGGAACCCCCTTTCCCCCTTTCCTACACCCGTGATTGCATTGCTTGTATATTATCAATTTTTTTTTATTTCTTATATGTTCGAAAAATACATATAGTATGTTAAATAATAATTTATCTTTTCAGATGAAGTTTATCCTGTCTCTTCTTACGCTGGCCGTTCTTGCTGGGTTCAATAATTCAGCATCTGTGCAATATGCCAGCAGAGCTAACTTGGTGGTTGGTTCTGTGCGACCGGGTGACTCGCTGTTACAAAGGTACATATATACAAAATAAACACTTAGCTTCACGTTTTAGTATTGACAACCATGCCTTAAGACACGTTCTCCATTTTCAGCCCTATTTTCGAAAAATGCATGTTTAGTAGTGGAAGTTAACGTCGCCCTTGGTATACCAGAGCAGGAAAAAATACATCAAGTGGGAATGGAATCCACATTATATCTTTATCTATCTTTTTCTCTCTGCGTATAAATTGTAATTATTTATTAATTTAAAATAATCATTTAATTAAATTAAGAAATAATTGTATATCTGATCATATTTTATACTTCAAGTATCGTGGAGAAAATCTATTAAATGATTATAAATAAATAAATAAATTTAATATATAAAAATAATCAAGAACAGTAAATCGTATTGCCATTACCTTGCCTATATAGCCACTTTTGATATGAACCTTATGAAACGGTGTTTCATTTCCACTAGTAGGGTCACCATAAATTATTGTAGTAATCATAAAAAAAAATCTTAGCAGTTTTTTGCTTTATAATTATTACATGTTTGTATATTAATTGCTTAATCAAAATTTCAATTTCCAGGAGAGTGATAGCCCAACGTGCTGTAGCAAACGCCATACAGTCTCAGGACTACATATTTAATGGTTATGCTCGAACAAACATATCTTCAGTAAGGGCTCTCGAGAACGGTGTAAGCCAGTACGCATCTGCAAGAATTATAGCTGGTGGATTAAGAAGAAACAACGTCACTGTGAGGCTGCAGTCGGCTAGAGGCAGAGGTTTTAATTACACCATCGAAGTTTATGGACGACTCTAAATATAACTGGACTATATTTTTTATTTTATTACATTTATTTATGTTCCACACAAAAAAATGTATATATAACTTCTAATAACAAAAAAGTATGTAAGAGAGATCTCTATCAGGAATAAAATTTTTTGTATAATCTCTATTCTATGTTATGTAAATAAATATGAGGTTTATCTTAGAGCACAAAGCTATTGTTCGTAACGCATTATTATAAAATTAAAAGAAGTAATTTTTAAAGATTGTTTTATTATTTTTCCGTGAAAATTTAAAGTATGTAGCTTCCAGGTAACTGGTAAACTAATGACTGAGATATAACGTACATAAATGTATAATATTATATGTAATTGTGTACTAGATACCTTTTGTTTGCCTAAGATATCCTTATAGGAAATATAGAATATTAATTTTCTATTCTATATTTGACAACTTTATTTTTTTGTGTGTCCATTGATTTCCCCGTCATTTGTAAAATAATATATGTTTTTATTTAAATTATCATACTACTCCATCGGCCCCATGATCACCAAATCAAGATCTAATGATGTAATCCCAGAGAAATTCAGAGAAACTTTCAAGTTTTATAGACAGTTGCAACGTGTTACATATTACATTTTATGATAGTAGTGTAGGGAAATGCCTCAACGAATTGTTAAGTGATTTTAAAAAATATATTATTAGGACTTATATAAGGCTTGTAATGTACTATCAAGTTAATCCAAAAACTAATGGAAGGTACAATTCCTCAACTCCAACCTATTGAGTTGTGTTTTTGTACTTTTCCACATTAGCTTTTATATTATGTAAATGTTATTAAATTACTTTTTACATTTTTAAAATGTTATTCCACACTTAAGAAAGAAAAATATTTTTAAGAAAACAGAAAAATTTGAACGTAGCGGAAACGTATGAATTAGTTGGTCACAGTATTTGGACGGTTTCCAAAGGCGCGGGTTCAAATCCCGCTATGTTCAAATTTTTATATGTTTCCTAAAAAGTATTAATAAATTGATTAAAAATATATATATTTTAAATAAAATATATAATAATTTTAGATTTCAATCGAATTCAAATATAAGAAGGAACTAAACGTCGCGATTTGGCTCGTTACCATTTCCACGAAAAGAAATTGAGGAACGGAAGTGTATTAATGAGAACGGAATATCCCATCACTAGGTTCCCAGATTCCCTCTACTTACACTGATAATATGATACAGTGCAGGATACAGTGTGAAACTAAGAAAAAAATATTATAAAGAAAATAGCAAAAGCGCAGTTAGGAAAGTGTGTTTTAGTTTTTAACCGACTTCTGTAAAAAAAGAATGTTATCAATTCGACTGTATTTTTTTATATCTATAATAACGTATGTAATAACAATTTTACTGTATTGAAACTAAATTTGGCCCCATCTTACCATTTATGTTTTTTTTTAATTTCTAAAGGAGATAGAGAAGGAGGTTCATTACTGTAACTGTTACAGAGAGACAACGCATAGAACAAAGACTTAGTAAAAAAATTGAGATATACTTGTAGGTATATTAGTGATTAATAATGTTTATGATATAAAATTTTTAAATATATTATAATACGCCACTTGTGGCGCAGGGCCACAAGAGTGTGGCTGAAAACATGACAAATTATGGGTTCGTCGTTCAGTCGAGGAAATTCAATATTCGTTTAAATTCATATTTTCATTTCTTCGGTCAAGCAGTGTCAAAAAGAGAAGTGAAAACACTTGTTGTCTTCTGCCTATCCCGCTGTGTGCGGGATACAGCGTGAAGCTGTTTTGGTTTTATCCTGAAAATGGTATAATTTTGGTCTAGGCTATATGAGGTAAAAATAGTTGGAAATGACATCCTCTACCGCCTGTTTCACTTTACTTACGTTTTACGTGACCTTCTTACAGTATCACTGAGACTGTGTTTTTGAGGGTCGATCATGGTCTCTCCCTGGCTTCTCTTACCACTCACTCTAGACATAAAACATACACATATACAACACAAAATAAAATATATATTTTTTGTAACGCAAATGTAATGAAAACAATTCGCTCCTCCGAGCAGGGATCATTCGATATCTACCAATCAAACTAAAAACAGTAAATTTATATTTTTTACTTTCATGAATTACGACTTTTATTTCTAAGAATTGTTTATTTAATAGTATCTTATCATTTACTTAACAGATACTTCATAATTTGGACTTAAACTTTTATAAATTAAGGGATTTTAACGACGATAAAATCTTAATTTTTGTCTGGAGTTATCTGAAGATAACATATACTTTAATAGATGGAAAACCGAAAGGGGTTCTTACACATATATTTTTTAAATAATTTTTATTGCTTGAATCAATTGCGGTAAACAAATAAACAAGATTAAAGGTTAATGACACTTACACTTGTTAAAGTGCCATGTGACAAATTAGAAAAAATATATATAAATTTATTAATTATATAAATTACTATCGGCCCGCTCGCGGTTTCACCCGCATGAACTATGTTATTATTAATTTCTGTCTCCATGACTACATCCTAGTGACGTCTATGCAAAATTTGAGACTCCTAGCATTTGTAGTAACGAAGTTTCATACAAACTTTCGACCCCAAAAACAACCCCTTAGAAATCGAATATTGCAAATTCCCGTCTTAGCGAGCACCTACGTCCTATAAGTAACTCCTATGAAAAATTTGAGATTCTTAGCACTTGTAGTTTCTGAGATATCGTGATGAGTGAGTGACCTTTCGATTTTATATATATAGATACATATAAATATAACTATTACTTTATTTTAAAAAAATATTAAACAATAATATTTATTTTTTATTTCTTACTTAACTAAGCTTCACTCAGCTAGGGATACAGTCCTAGCGGGATAGTCAGAGAGAAGAGAGCGCCAAACGCTACAGCCTCTTACCTCTTTCGCCTCGTCCACTGTCATCAACCTCTGAATACAGAGGGGGGGCCCTCATGCTTTTTATATAAATTTCCTCCGGTATCTTTGATACTATGTTTTCGAAGGCGAACAGAGATCCCCATTCTTTATTTTTTATTTTAACTTAACATCAGGGAACAGTATCTTATCGTTTATTAGCAAGAACTTTATATTGATTTGTTTTAAAGTTTTATAATTCAAGGGCGATGAAATCTTCATTTTTTGATTGGATATTCAAGATAATAATTTTTAAACGATGGAAAACCCGAAAGGGGTTCTAAACTCAACGCGTATATTTATTTTTATTTTTTAACTATTATTTTTAATCGATTCAATTGCGCCAAAAAACGTTTAAAGATATCTTTAAAGATTTCAGAAATTATAAGAATTCAGTTAACAATTTTTTTTTTGTGTTTTTCACTTTTTATCGGCTATTTCTTTTTAAATATTTTTAAGTGTTTTCTTAAGTTATTTCAAAATACCAGAAAGCCCTTATGGAACAATGGCAGAGTACACGCGATGTTAATTGGTTATATCCACTAAGGGCAGTGAATATATTAAATTTATTTGCATTATCTCGGTTTCTGGAAATCAATACAGTATTTCAAAATTAAGATGAAAAAAAGGCCTCTGTAGTGGCTGGCGCAGGGGACAAATTCGATCCTCACTCGGAAAATGTAATATTTAATAGCTTAATTTCCTCGCTCTGGTAACGAAGGAAAACGCGGCGTTGAGTTCCGCCACTCAACACGAAATGCCTCAATATTTTGGCGGAAAATCTTAACACTAGGTTCTTATATTCACTTTCTCTACCCTGCTAACTAACAATTAAATTTTTTACGTTCACTTCTCATACGTACGTCCAGCATTTATTTGTTTTTGCATAAATATTAATCTAAATCTGTAACATAAACTAGTTTATGGTATACAGGGTGGAAGAGGCAGCGCTTCTTTAACTGAAACTGCATATAGGGTAAAATATTTCAAACCCAGAATTAAAAAAAATAATCAAGGCACCTCAACGGTTTGGACGTAGGATTTTTTTTTCATTTCACGATTTTTATCCATACCTGTATTTCGTGTCACGCACACGTACGTGTGCGACGTTGCCGCTTTGACAGGTAAGTGTGTGCGTGCCTATGTTATACTTTACAAATGGCGTTTTATTTTAAAACGATAATTTTATTATTTATTTTGTTTGAAAAAAAAACTTTTTCATTTTTCAGAATTATTTTTTTTCCGAATTATTTTAGGCTTTTATAGAGTAGTTAAAACTGTGGTTTCATTTAAAGTGGCGCTGACAATTCCACCCTGTATAATTCGTCACAAATTCAGTATATTTACTGGACTTTTGCTCTAAAACATAATCTCTAGTCGGGATTGAGTAACTGACAATTACCAACAGCATAAACAATTGAAAGCTTTTTACTATTTATATGAGGCCGTCGAGACACCGGGGCATATAGGTGTGATTGTAACGTGACGGTTGTGGGTTCAATCCCCACTTGAGGAAATGAATTATTATTTTTTAATATTTTCATTTCTTCGCTCTGGCACAAAGGCAACAAGCCTGGATTTGAGTTGACCGCCACTCACTCAACACGCAATGCCTTCGAAAAATTCAAGCGGAAGGTGGTGAACGGAGTGTCTTAACACTACGTTCCCTCTGCCTACTACCCTGATGTGTGTGGGTAGTGAAGCTTATTTTATTTTTTTATCATTAATATTATTATTTTTTTATTTATTTTTTTTTTTTTCAGATATGACTTATAAAGTAAAGTACACAACATTATCTGATAAGACAATAAACACCTGGTAGTTCTGTATATAAACACATACAGTTTTCAATTTAAACCACAGTACATTTGTATAGTGCTCCAGAAGTGTCTACAGACTGTATAAAAGAAGTCAAGGTAAGAAAGTCATATTAACAATTAGTATTTTTCTATAGGGTAACATTGTCTATTTTTTACCGTACAGCCTCCTTCGTGTCTTTTCCATACAACGTGACATTGGCGAAGTGATATGTGCTCGACTGGCACGCTCGGAACGCCAGATTTAAAGAACCATACCACCTTACCAATTAGTGTTGTCAACAACTAAAGACCAGTCTCGGCGCAGGGCCACAGCTGACCCCTGTAGACACGACGCTTGTGGGTTCGGTTCCCGTTTCCCACTCAGGGAATGAAAATATTTTATTTCATTAACTCGCTCTGGTAACGAGGCAATGCGTAGCGATGAGTTTTGCCGGTCAATACACAAGGTCTCCAGAATTTGGTGGGAAGTGGGGAACGGAAGTATCTTAATAGGTGGATGGTCTTAAAACTAGGTTCCCAAATTTCCTCTGTCTAAAGAAAACTGCCTCTGAAAAAAGAAAAGTAGTGTTGCCCCTGTGGTATGTTCTGTTCTTTGATTTTGGCGTTCTTAATGTGTTAGTTGAGCATTAATCACTTCTCTAATGCTCTGATTAAATAGATGGCGTTTAATTTAGTATTCTACTTAAGTATGACCATTTCGTTACTTCCCGTTTTAATGGGCTTACGCCTAAAAATATATATTTTTTGGACATCACATTAAAAATATAATCAGTATTTTGGTATTATTCTAAAGCTAACCTTGTTCTACACGAATATTTATTTAATATTATTTAAGGGTATTTAGGGAAAATTTATTTATTATATTGGAGATTAAAAGGACCATATAAACCCATTGTACCTGTTAAATAAAATATATTTAAACCATTCAAACGACGCGATGACCGTTTAGAATGCCAGTAGTTTTTTCCCGAAACCTGCTGCTTCTTTCCTAACCCACCTACATGTTAAGTTTCAACTTTCTAAGTGAAGCAGTTTCATCCATGCGCTGTTTGTTCGTTACTCAGTAAATAAATACTTCTTATTCGTTACTCAGCAACGAATAAAAGTAGTTACTCGATTCAGTTTTAAAAAGTACAGCTATAGATTGACATTGAATTAGATTTCTGGGAATAAGAGTATATATGTATATAGAAATACTCTAATAAGAGTATATATATATATATAGATATATTCTTATTTTTCTATTCACTACTAGCAGAAATCTAATACAAAATAGTATATATCCAAAATTTTATTGTCATAATATATATTCATGAAAAATAATAAAATATGTAATAGAAATTTAATATTTAATCATTTTTATTTTCCAGATGAAATTCTTCCTATCTTTTGTGATGCTGGCCGCACTTGCGGTAGTAACTAATTCAGCCTCTGTACATAAAAGCAAGCAAGCAGCGGCAGATTTGATCGTTTTCTTAGTGCGACCTGGTGACGTACTCTTAAATAGGTATTATAATATAAATATTCTTTAGATATAAAAATATTTTATCAATCTGAAAATATAGATGAGTTATATTTTATTAGGAAATTCAACAAATGAAATATTTAATATTTTCAATTCAAACGTAAAACGTGGCGTAGAGTTCAGCCACGCAACACGCAATGCCTCTCCAGAATTCCGCGCAAAGTTTTCTAAATAAAAATAAAGAAAATTTATAATTTTCCTTTTCCAGGAGTTTAGTGGCCCAACCAGCCATTGCAAACGCCATACAAACTCAGAACTATACATACGTCGGCTTGGCTCGAACCAACATAACCTCAGTGCAGGCATACGAAAACGGTCGCAGCCAATACGCATCTGTCTCCATCATCAGCGGCGGTGCAGGATTCAACAATGTGACTGTCAGAATACAATCGGCGAAGGGCTACGGCTATAACTGTACTATTGATGTTTATGGACACTAAACGATATATTAGTCAGAGTCTGAGAGCAACTTGAGATTTCTTATAATAAATTTGTAAATTAAACGGAATGCATTTATAAAATTGTCTTGTCATTAAAATTTTAACCCTGTTATATAGTTAGTAGATCTGTAAATCCGTCGTGATTCAGTGGTATATCTCTTGATGGAATCCGCTATGACCGTAAGTTCGGTTCTCAACCTGGGGTTCGGTTCTCAGTTCTGCCATGGGGGAAGCGTGAAACTGCATAGAATTACATACTCGTATATGGCCGTATCACGGCCATATACGATTTACATTTTTAATATGTAATTCGTATGCGAGTTACTAGAAATCTATATGGCACTACAGAAGGTTATAACAATATCTTAGAATAAAATAAATTAATTATATTATTAAGAGAAATTCTAATATTAGAAATTGTTTATTTTACTAATACTTTTAAGCTGTTCGATCACATAAGAAAGTAGAATCCATTGGAATTAAAAGATTTAAAATTATTGATTATTACAAAGATAATTAATATTACCAGTTAATTACTTATTAATGATAAAAAAAATTAATAATCGATTCCATATCTATATTAACGTTAAGTAACTAACTAATTATACCAAATATGAATGTGTAAATATATAAAAAATATAAACATAATTTCGTGGCGCAGCGGCACAACGGTGTGACTGTAACGCGACGGTTGTGGGTTCGATCCCCACTCGAGGAAGTGAAATATTTATTAACGTTTATATTGCTATTTCTTCGCTCTGGTGTCGAGGCAAAGCGCGGCGTTGAGCTCTGCCACTCAACACGCAACGCTTCCAGAATTCGGCAGAAAGTGGGGAACGGAGTGTCTAAACACTGCCTACCCTGCTGAGTGCGGGATACAGCGTGAAGCTGACAAAAAAAACATAATTTCTTAATAATAAACCTCCATATTGATTTTGCAATAGTAAAATATCATTAATTGTAATACGAATTTTAATTCCTTGAATTCTATCTTACATTTTTTATTTAATATATATATAAAAAAAACACAACGTATATATAATTTCATGGCAATAACATAACACAACATACACTAATGAGTATATTATAAAAACTACGCAGCCATAAAAAAAGATATATTATGTATAATAATATAAGGAAAATCCGCATAAACATCAAATAGAATCGAAGTACGAACATCGCGAAATAGACGTTTACATCTAAAATGATAATTCATTATATTATCGTATTTATATTGCCAGCAATGTTCGCCGCGTCTACATTTAACAACAATAGTGAAAAAGGATTTTCTATAATGGATTCTTATGCTAACGAAGAAAATACTAAGATGTCGAATATTGAACATGACGGTGGTGCTTCAGAGGTAAATAAGGCTCTAAATGTCACCAATAACGGAACCTTTAATTTTAATAATGCTGACTTTCCTCTGGGATCTGTTCTGGTGGGTGACCGATGTTCAACAGGTTATGCTAAAATACAAGGAAAATGTGTTGAAACGCATTAATAATAATAATTAATTAGCTTTATAGTAAATTAGGGGCCCGCCCACGGCTTCACCTGCGTGAACTACGTTATTATTAATTTCTCTGTCTCCATGAGTACCTACGTCATATAAGTGACTCCCGTACAAAATTTGAGACTCCTAGCATTTGTAATAACGAAGTTTCATACCAAAAATTTCAACCCCAAAAAGAAGACTTCCTTAGAAATCGAATATTGCAAATTCCCGTCTTAGCGAGCACCTACGTCCTATAAGCAACTCCTATGCAAAATTTGAGATTCCTAGCACTTGTAGTTTCTGAGATTTCGTGATGAGTGAGTGACCTTTCGATTATATATATACAGATATAACAAATTAAATAACTTTTATTATTTACTTCTATTATTTATACTTTTAAAAATGAAGTATAATTAATTAAATAATCGACCGTTATCTAAATTGGAAGTTACACGGCACGTCTACAATTAAAATCAATACAAACAATTATCAAAGTGCATTAACTAATAGCTAAAATGTGTATAATTGTACTAAGTGACATTCATTATTTTTTTTTACTATATATATATATATATATAATGAGGTCAAACAACGCGGTAAAATATAATAAATATAAATAGAATGACGGCAATTAACCAAGCATTAGCATTTCTGAAATGAAGGTGTGCGTACTTCTTTTAACTTTAGAAGTGATATGTGCTCTTCCAATAGATAAGAAAAGTACACAGAATGAAACAAAAAATATATTAGTTTCCAAAGAATCAGGACTCATAGAACAGAATATATCTAAAAATAAAGCTATCAAAGCGACTGTGGAAAAATCAAATGAAAATCCTTTAAATTTAAAACAAAAAGACAAAAATGAAGAAAGCGATGAAGATATCAAGAAAAAGTCAAAACAAGAATCTCTGGGTATTGCAGACAGGAACAGGAATAAGGAAATAAAACATAAGAACACCAAAATCGATCTGGGAAAAGGAAGTCCACCGAGAGTTCCTTTAAAAGAAGCAAAAGATACTGATTACGATGATGTAAAAATAGTTAGTTACTCCGCTTTTGTAGGGGATGGCTGTGCTACTGGTTTGGCAAAAATAAATGGAATTTGTGCTGATATCGATTATTGATGTGATTTATTTAGAAAAACGTATGTCTCTTGGAAACTGGAAAAGTGTCTTTTCTTTCGTAAGTGTGGAATAACACACATCAAAAATATTAATGTGCCTTTTAATAATTGAATGTTAACAATGTAAGTAAATATTAAATAAATAAATTAAAATATGTTTTATTTTTTAATATCACATCATTACAAAAAATATTAAATTGAAAATGATATTTGCAATTTTAGACTATTTTTCAATTGTGTTCACTAAAACCATTATCAGTTGTCATATCAATTGATTTCGATTTTGGATTTAGAAAATTATTAAATTATACAAAACTATGTAAAGTAAAAATTGTGTAACATGCTAAGAAATGTTGCTTTTCTTTTATTTCTGTTTTGGTTGATTTTTTTGTGTTTAAAAATCCCGTTAGGTTCTGTAATGAGACTTTTAATAATGATAAACTAATAGCATTGAATATTAAAGACATTAATTTAAAATAGAAGATATGCAGAAACTAATTTGTTTGTTAATTTAAATTAAAATAATCATATGTGGAGCAATGTCTGATAATAAACATCATGGTTGTGTTTTTTTTATTTTCCCGTTCTGGTATGACAGAGCACTGTGTTAGGTTCCGCGAATTAATGTGGAATTAATCGAAAAATGTGTTGAATGTGGGGAACGGAGTGTCTTAGTCCTAACATTCTGCCTGGGTAGCAGGATTGCCATATAGGGGATTCTAGCAATTCTTGAATTATTTTGTATATAATAGAAAAAAATATTACTAAATAAAAAAAAAATATAATAAAAAGCCAAGCATACCTATTTACGAGTATGTAAAGCGAGAGCAAAGGTATATAGAGATTAAACAGTCAAAAGCTATTCGTGGAGACACCTTCCATTGTGCCGTTTGTACCGCGCTAAAATGCGGTGAGCAATGGTTGCACAAAGTAAATTTCATATGAACTTTGTTTTAGAATTGTAAAATAAATATATTTGAGACAATTATGTCGGAAGTTTAAAATACATACACATATATCTGTAAAATTAGTATCGTTGTATCACAGATAATGTATTTCTGTTAAATATAATGGATATTTAATTAAAATAAAAATAAATGAATATTTAAGAAAACTTGTAAGAACAACATGTTTTTTTTTGGTGTTTTTATATACATATATACCTAACTAGGGTTCAGTGACACTGAAACCTTCGTGCGCAAGTCCGACTCGCACTTGGCCGGTTTCTTTACATCTTATGTTATAACTACATAGTATAAACAATATTATAATATATATCAGAAAATTGTAACTTTATCTAGTGCACTCAGTGCGTACGTGCATTTGGAAAGTCTAGACATTAGTCACTGGCCCGTCTAACATACTACCCAAGTACTAGTAGTTATTTATTGAGTAATGTATAAATATTTTGATTTTATAATTAGAAGTTGTTTCTAGCGCAATCGTTAAAATTTTAAATGTAGATTTGAGGTGATTTTAAAATAAATGTTTACAAACAAAATGCCGGCGCGGCGGCGGAAGGCCACAGAATTAACGATGCAAATTTTGGACAAGTGAGTGAAAACGTTCACGCTTTAGAAACCACACGGAACAAGGGTCCGAGCTCATTATGAGAGAAATGGGACTGTTTTTGTACGAGATCGGTTTAGGGAAATACGTGTTAAGTGGGATAAGTTGGTATGTAATATGAATTTTAAGTATAATATAAAGTTAAACTTCTCTTCTTAGACAAGTAGTAGAAGAAGACAAGTAACATATAATATAAAGTTATACTTGGTATTAAAGCTTCACGCATGTAAGGTAGAGGGAACCTAGTCTTAACCTCTTAACCTAGTCTTAAGACACTCTGTCTCCCTCTTTCCGCCCAATTATCAAGACACTGAATGGTGAATCTAACGCCGCGCTCTATCTACCAAAGCCATCAACGAAAATAATTTAAATAATTATCTATTCATTCTTAGTATAGTGGACATCGAACCCACACCTATTGCGCTTACAGTCAGATGTCGTCCCAAAGTACCACTACGGTCTCGATTCAATTATGTGCAGTTTAATAGTTTCAAAAGAGTGGTAAAGATACAAGAAAGAACTAAAAAAATAGTTATTTGTGCTGTTAACATTTGACTGACATCCCTAGATTGTGAACGGTAAAAAAGTAATATAAAAACCGTTGTTTGCCCTCAGCCTCCTGAAACTGTTTCACGCGATACGGAGAGGCTTTGAAATTCAAAATGTTCACATGTCAGCTACGCTAAATGGAATATTTCTAAAATATATTTCAAGCTTCCTTTGTGCCTACGAAATATGCACGAAATTTTTGAATATTTTTGTTTAGATTTACACCTCCTACGCTGGAGTGCTGGGAACGCAGAGAAATCTTTAATTTTAAGATATTCCGCTCTACCATTTTCCTCCACCTATCTTTATGCCAAATTTTAACTTTCCAAAACCTGTAATTTCTCCTACTAAGTAAAGTAATATCGTTTCAAGATGAAATGTCGTTACTTCAAAAGTATAGTCACTTAAAAGAAATAGGCTGTGGACTTCGATCAACTATCCACGTATTGTATCGAAAGCTATGGACTTGTATCTTAGGTACAGTACAGCCGAATAGTCGTGGCCGCTCTATTAGTTAGCTAATTTTGGGGTTTGCAAAAATCCAAAATATATAACTTCAGGGTGACCACGACTCGTTGACCGTGCTGTATAGAATCTAGGCATTGACAACCCTACCTATTTTCAGGGCATGATTCACGTAAAACCCGCTTACAGGATTAAATACTTTGCAAGAGACGACATATCCGTCTATATTAAATGAGATTACTTTGTTGACACTGGATATGCCAAGTAGAGCAGTCCAGATTGTATACGCGAAAGGTTGTGGGTTCTATTCCCACCTTAGTAAATTCAATATTTTAATTTCAACGCTCTGATAACGAGACAAAACGCGGCGTTCATTTTCGCCACTGAAAGCTATAAATCTGTGGTGTATACGTAAAGGAAAAACAATATATTACGCAAGTAGACATAATAAATTACTGTAGAATAAAGAAAGTACTTACGTCTGGACTAATGTCTGTGAAGTTGGCACTCGATACGAATTCCCTTAAGAAACCATCTAGCTCCGTTCCTTCTATGTAGCCGTTACCTTGAAAATAAAAAATAGATTACTTAATTCTTCCTATAAATTAATTGCTAAGCCCTGTTAATTATTTTTCTAGAGTAATTTTGATGAATTCTTTAAGTTGTGTTTATATAATAAATATATAATCTGTTTTTTAGCTTAAAGCTGTATCCTTCACATAGCGGGATAGGCAGATGGAATCCAAGAACCTTGTGTTAAGATACTTTGTGCCCATTAAGGTATTTCCGTTCCCCACTTTCCACTAAATTCTCCAAGCATTGCGTGCTGAGTGGCGGAACTCAACGGCGCGCATTGCTTCATTACCAGAGCGAACATATTAAAATATTGATAAATAATAATTAATTTCCTCGAGTGAAATCGAACCCACAACCGACGCGTTTCAGTCACACACTGCCGCTGCACCACGAAGGCCTCTGAAGCTTGACGGAAAACTCCCTTAACTAGCTCAATTTAAACTTTTCTTAAAGGAAAATACAAAGTAATTTAATGTCCTTCTGTGATCTCTAAACAGCTTAATTACGCTAAAGAGGACGCCGTCGAAGAATGTCAATTATAAAGTGTACTTAGTGGAAGTAGTACCTATATGTTCTGTATTTATTGGAACGTTCGTCTGTTAGTAATAAGTTCTTTTCAAATTAATGATCTTATTAAATTATTCAAGTTAGACATTAATTATTAATTAGGTTCTTTATATTAATATCTCAAGTAAGATATAGGCATCGTCGTGGTGCAGTGCACAGGCGTGCGTAAACGTGACGGTTGTGAGCTCGATTCCCGTTCAGGGGATTGAAATTTAATATTTTCATTTGGTCGCTCTGGCAACGAGACATAGCGCGGTGTTTAGTTCTGCCAATCAATACGTCTACTCTGCTATATGTAAGTTATGACGGGAGGAAACGTTCTTCTTTTTCTTAGATAAGACTAAATAACGATGGATATCTTAATGACTAATTCTTCTAAGGTGCCTTGTGGGGATATACAGGTGGAATGATAGGATGGGTGAAAATATAGAAACAAAGTACTTCTACATTAATTAGGTAAAGTTCAAAATAAAATACATGTTGCTACAGTAGTTTCAAATATTGTTAACAAATATTGTAGTTGAAAGCCACAGCTTTACAAAACTTTACTAATTTAATCGTTAATATTATAATGTAGTTTGAATTCAAAGCTAAGGAATAAAATGTAATTATAATTTATTTTTTTATAGATAAAGAAACGACAAAAAACGTTTGAAAATCCAACTTTTCCCCGAGATAAAATCTAGCAATGCTGATTTGAGTTCAAATCGAACGATTATACTTATATTTAATGTAATTTTTTAATTTAAAATGTCAAGGTGATTTTATGTAAGTAGAAAAAAATATTTTCTCATTAATTATTTCCTATTACAACCTATGTAGGTACTTGCGGTCACGATGTTTTAATAAGCATTTAATACGGTGGTTTCAAGGTTGCCGGGATTAAACATAAAGTTAGTATGAAATATTGCCTTTGACTATTTACAATTATATTAACCTATAAGTAATATATGTTTTACAAAATATAATGTAAAACTGATACTGTCAATACCTAGAATTCTTACATACTAGCCAAGTCTTCTCTTAAACGATTGAACCATTTTATTGAATTTGAACTCATGCCTAAGATGGAATATTATATCACCTGCATAAATTTTGAACTGATAACTCTGTTTTTTAAAGTCGGTTAAAGAGAAACATTAATAAAATCAAATCTTACACTATGTATAAAGTGCATAACCTTTGCACGCAAATAAGGCCAAGAAATGGAAAATGTCGCTTCTGTAGAATTTTTTTATTACAAGCGACTTGCATGTGAATATTTAATTTGGTAAACTGAAACGTCATTGAAAAGAAGGGTTCAAAGTCACGCTTTGCCTCGTTAACAGAGCAAGGACATGTGAGAGTCCCATAAGTGGGATTCGAACTCTCAACCATCGCGTTACAGTCACACCTTTACGCCTCTGCGCCACGACGGCCTCTTATGCCTCTGTTTTATTTAAAAATATTACAAAAAATACCACATTTTACAGTAAAATATATTTATTATTTACAGTTTCATCTTCCAACATAAATCGTAGTCTGATCCGCTCTAACGTTTTCGTTATTCTTTCAATTCCCCCTGGGCCGTGACTTTTATAGCATGTATGACACACTTAGCCTCAATACAGTGATTGCTGAAAGTAGCTTTTATAAAATATTTCAATGTCCCCGAGGTAAACGAATTGTTTAAAGTAAACAAAGTTTTGAGAACGTAAAAGGGAATTGTCTAATGATATATGTATATGATTTACGCTTTTACGATATTCCTTTTTCTAAGCTATTCTTATATTTCAGAGAGAGACTCGCACTTAACTGTTTTTTTATTATATTAGTTGATAATATTGTTACATATACATATATTACATAAAATAATAAACGCGGCGTTGACTTTCGCAAAATGTCGAAAAATGCGCATTAAGTGGGGAACGGTGTGTTTTAACCCTAAGTACCCTTTACCTAACCCGCTACTTGTGATCACAGGGTAAAGCTAAAAAAACAACAACATAACTTGTAAATTGTACTTCTAGATATAATGTAAATGGTGTATGATGCAATTTCAAAATGTTTACCATTAAGTACAAATATATTATATACTAGTGGACCCGAACGCGGCTACGCCCGCTTGAACTATACGAATATTTATTAAATATATTTATGAAATTATTTTCAGTTTTCAATAAAGAGATGCGTAGCAAGCTCATTTCGCAAAACTTTGCAAATCGTTGCTTACAACGGTCGCATAGCGACGGGTGTTATTAACATGACGGAATAAATTGCATGTCAAATTAATAAGTATTTTAATATATTGGTATATATCGAAAATATTACAAATATGAGAAAAAAAGTATCCTATGTTCATCCCGAGACCCTCATGTATCTCTATAAGAGTATTTTATCACAATTGAATTAGCGGTTTGGCCCTGATTGCGTAAAAGACAGACAGACGAACAGACAGACAGAGTTACTTTGAATTTATAATATAGGTATGGATGTATGTATGTATGAAACGTCAATAAGATTTATTCGATAATTCGATTCGACTGTGACACAGTCTGTAGTAAATAAATGACAGACAGCCAACGTCAGCATGGACCGGCCACAATTAATAATACAAGAGAAGCAATTGACGCATAAAATATATACGCGTTGCCATAGCAACGTGTATGTCAATGTCACATAATTATACAAAACTGTATACTGTCAAACATATGGTAGTGTGTGTTATATTTTTATTTCATTTTATTAATTGAGAGTAGGAAATGAAAATATTAATAAATAATAATTGCTCAGAGTGGAAATCAAACCCACAACCCTCGCATTTACGGTTACACGCTTGTGCCACAGTGGACTCATACATAATTTAACATATTATTATAATGTACGTGCAGTTAGAATGTGTCATCCTCAGTTTTATAATGGAGGTGACGCCGAGCCGATCTAAAGTGATTATATTATTTAGGTATACTACCTAGAATACATACTTTTAGCTTCCTATATTGATTTTGATTTTAATCAAATGTTTTTAAAAAAAATTGTTCTTGTTGTTCTTTATCTATGGCGTTCCGAGCGTGCCAGTTCAGCACTAATCACTTCGCCGATGTCACGTTGCATGGAAAACACACAAAGGAGAAATAAAATAGAAATAAATAAAAAAAATTGAGATAATATTTTCTTGAAAAATAAAATAATAATAATATTTCAATTATATCATAGTGTAGGCATTAGAGGCATTTTATCATATGAAGGTCGTCTGGACAAAAGTATACAATTACGACTATTAAAATAAATAAATTCAATAATGATTTGAATAAACAAAGAGGCCAGCAGTAGATAGCAAATAAAAAATCGATTAAATTAGTTTACTTTCACTTTATGAAGAAAGAACCTAGTGTCTAGAAAGACATATTGAGCAGCGGAACTCAAAATAAATCATTCCCCCGATTGAGAATCGAACCTACAACCATCGCTTTACATTCAGACGGCGCCAAGTCATATTGTAGTAAGATATAAGATATACTAATTCTATTTATTTAAGGCACCCGTTGTATTCTCTATTTTCCATCCACCCATTGTTCCACCACAGATTAGCAACCAAAATGAAACGAGGAGAGAGAGAGAGAGGAGGAGACAAATTCTATTACAAAGTGGATCCACCAACTTCTCAGCAGTGCGATCTATCTAGCGTAGAGTGGTCGTTAATTAAGGCAATTGCATCGTTCCTAACAGGCGGACTCTTAGTGATTTGTACTCATTGCGAGCTCTGCAGCTAACAAGTTACTTAAATACACATCAATTTGAATTTCTTTATGTATAAGCTATACTATTGTAAAGTTTTATCTAAATCGATTCAGTAGTTTTTGGGTGAAAGTGGAATAAACATCCATCTTCACAAACTTTCATATTTATAATATTAGTAGGATTACTACGAAACTATAGGTTTGTGACAGATTTTGCCATTTTCTTTCTCATTTAAAGCGACAATTAGAGCTTACTATATTTAGCTATGCTAGGCCAAGATGCATATTAAATGCTTGCATGCCCACTAAAATTATAAAAAAAATTGAGAGAACCCTTGTAACCAGAATGAAGAAATGAAAATATTAAATATTAAGGAATGATTATAATAATAATGATCAATTTCCGCCGCTCGACACTTAAAGACTTGAAAATTGGGCATAGGAGTGAGGAAAAGTGTTTTAACACTAGGTTTCCTCTGCCTAGGCTAGGCAATCCTGAATTAGCATGGCATATGACAGTAAATTTTAGATCAATGTACTTATATGGGCCACTAAAATACTATTGAACAGAGAAACTAAAATATAAAAGTTTCTCTATTTCGATTCACGGCCAAGGTTCCAGATAACTTATTTACCAAGGCTCCGGCCAGTATCGACTTGTTTATTTACGTTCTACCTGAATGCCATGTCTTGATCATATATTGTTAATAAATTAATATGACTGTATTCTTGTACTGGCAAAAAATGGAATAAAAAGGCTAAGTAATTATAGATTCAAAAAAATTGGGAATATTATATGATATTCCAACGCCGTCACTTAAGGCCGAGCAGTCAAGTTATTTTTAAGTCTCTTTTATCTGTCGGTGGGCGTTGAATTGAGCAATTTTTTGAGTTAACTTCCTTTAGATCTAGATTTCTGTTATAGACTAACTGAGAGAGAGATAGGAAAGAGATACAAATGGTGGAAATAGAACTGACTGTAAATGAGATGGTTGTGGGTTCTATATGCACTTGGGGGAATACTTTTAAGTTCATCGCTCGGTTCAGAAGACAAAACGCAGCGTTAAACTCCGAGATTCAGCAAACAATGTCTCAAAATTGGAAACTGGCCCGCATATAGGAGAGGCATAAAGCTAAAAAAATAGATAATAAATTCTATTAGTAAATACTGAACTTGTTTTTAATTTACGCGGTAAGATCATAGATGCCAAGACGTGCTTATACGTAACTAATATTTAAAAAATATTATAAAATATAATGTTAAATTTGAGATTTTGAGGTAAATATTCAAATGTTAATACTTTATAACATTCACCAATTAAACGTCCTTTAGAGCACTTAGTCCGGTGACCAACTGAATTTGATTTAAAATTAATGAACCATTTAGAAAGTAAAAGCCTCCACTCTTTCCTGTTGTGGGAAGAGGATTTTGTTATATTTTTTCATGTCATTCTCATATAACACAGTAGGTGGAGACTCTAGTGTCAAAACACTCCGATCTCTGCGTTTGGCATAAATTTAAGACTGCTCATTTAGTGGTAGATTTGAAATGAGTAAAACATATTAACTAATTATTTAGTCCTCTTTACCTACATTTTTTTACAGCATATTTTAAGTTGTGATTATTTTGAAAGAACTATAATTTAAAATTAGTTCTTTTTTCAGTTTCACACTGTATTCCGCACATAGTAGGGTAGGCAGAGGAGACCTTTTACGTAGTGTTAAAACACTCCGTTTTCCACTTTATTAATATAAATTTAAATAAATATTTCATTTCCTTGAGTGGGGCTCGATGGCCTCAATCAATGAATCTGTTTAATTTGATAATATATAAAATATATAGTAGAAAAACATCGTTACAGTTAATGTTAGCAAAATCAACTGTGTTTTTAGTTTTATTTCTTTAGAAACGATCAAAATGAAAAGCTTTTCAATATATGCGAATAAAAATCACGGTTATAAAGAATGGACGCTTATATTTGTTCCGGATATTTCACGCTAGGGTTGTGCTTATGTATTTTTAAGTATTTGGTCTATTTTACTTCCATTTCCATCTACGCAATGTTTCAAATTTAGAGAATAAAGTGTCTTGACCCTATGTGTCTTGAATGATAGAGTAAAAAGCTAGGGGAAGAATAATTGAGAGATGCGTTACATTTCTCAAAATTCCTACTAGAATTGGAATAACGGAATTTTCCATCTATACAGTATTAATATATAACGTTGGCTAGAAATGAAATTGTCTGTATATCTTCTTTTGTTTTCAATTTAGCGTTTTGACAACCCTACAATATTCATATTTTCGTTTTGTTGAATGCGTTTCCATTGTTGCGAAATACATCCGCGCAGACTTTTAACGACGGGATATTTAAAGATTTTTCAACATAGCAAAAGTTTTAAATTGTCGAAATATGTTTTGAACTTTAATTTTTTTATATTCTGTCTATATACAATTGGTGTGACTGTAAAGCGACGGTTGTGGGTTCAATCCCCACTCGAGGGAATGAAATATTATTTCTTAATACCTTCATTTCTACGCTCTGGAACCAAGGCAAAAAGCCCGGTGATAAGTTCCACCAATCAAGCAGCAAGTCTTTAAAATAAAACGGAAAATTGGAAACGAAGTGTCATAACACTGGGTTCAATCTGTCTATTTTCCTATTTGCGAAATGCAGTATGAAGATGAAAAAAAAAAGTTCCACTGACTTACTTCGGGCGGTCAATTGAGAACAGATTGCTTTCTGACTAGATTTTCTGCACTGAAAAAGTCCCGCATTTTTGACATTTTATAAGTGAATGTTGCTATTAGTAATAAGTTTTGGTAAATCCTCTCTTTATTTATGTGAACTATGTTGCATTTTGTAAAGCAATATATAAATATGCCTTAAAAAGAGGCCGTCGAGGTTTTGAACTCTTAGCTCCGGAGACAAAGTGCGGCGTTGAGTTCCGTTACTTATATTGCTATGTTTTGAAAATTGGACAAAAATGAAGGTGTCCTACGGACCACTACGTTCCATCTGCCTATACTACTATATAAGGGAAAAGGCGTAAAACTGAAAAAAATGCTTAATATACCACGAAGAAATACTTGAGTGGATAAAAAAAAAATTAAAAATCTTTTAAAATACTCCAGTAATTAATAAACTAAGAGGCGTCAAAATAAAGCTAGGTATCTCCATAAAAACTTAACCTAGAATTTTCATTATACAAATATTTAATCTTTTGCCTAGATTCATAAAAGCATTGCGGTTTTCCTCTCTCGCTATTATTACTTAAATTAATATAGAACTTTTGATTTATATGAGAAACGTCGAATACTGGTTAGCCTCAGTTTTGTTTAATTTGTTTCGTTTTGTTATATAACACAACTTCAAGTGAATTTATCTAGACATCTTTAAAGGGGGCCTGGTTATTCATCTGTGGTGGTTCATCTGAAATAGAATAGAAGTAATATTCAACAAACTCACCATCTCCATCGTAGTGACTCCAAACTTCCATGAACTGGTTCGCCGACAACTTCTTAAGTTCCCTCGAATCGGGATCTCGAAATTGCCTCATAAAATTAGAAGCTTTCTCTAAGTTTAGTTTTTTAGCTGATGATGGAGAGTCACAACTCATTTTTTATTATTTTTAAAATTTTTATTTATCAAATATATGAAATTGTTTATTTTTGTGTAAATAATTTATGTTTTTAACAAATCAATTAAACTACATTTATGAACAACAAATATATGAATAATTTGGCTTTTTATTGTCTGATTACTTTTGTCAATATAAATATATTTATATATTTAGTTTTTCTTCATCTTGATCTGAAAAGAAAAGAAACATAATATAAGTTAAAAAAACCTTGCAAATAATACACATATGTAAACAAATATTGAGAAGCTGTCTGAAACATTTAAACAACATGTCCAAGAACCTTGAAAATACCTATTTTGGGGTATTTGGGTAAATAATAAATGATTTACGGACCATTTCCCACATGTCAATGTCACTGCTACACCTACCTCTATAAACGTAGTAGAAAATTATGCTTTAAAATTGATTAATATCGATGTATTACATAACGAGTATTTGTAGAGCTTCTAGAAATATCATTTTAAAGGTCAACCTGCACTTGACCTTTCTAGAAATATTTTCGGCAACGACCTATACGTTTGTATATAAATCCGAAAGTTTTTCAATAACACCAAATTTATGGGGGCACTAATAAAGTTTTCCCAATCTCATTTATTTGTGTGACGAATAAATCTTATGGATGCCCTGAATTAATACGACAGGATTCAATAGAATTAATCTCAAGGTGATTTTCATGGGGATAAAACAATTTGTTTGTTTTTTTTTATTTTGCACTAGTTTTGACTCGCAGTTTTACGCCGCCTATACTCAAATGGAAATATGAGTTACACTTTTTTAAGCTCTATGCTGTATACACAGCAGGGTAAGCAGAGGGAACCTACCGTTAAGATACTCTGTTCCCATTAAGACACCACCATTCCACTTTCCGCCGAATTTTGGGGGCATTCCGTGTGTGAAGTGACAGAAATCAACGCGTGCTTTGCCTCGACACCAGAGCAAAGAAATGAAAATATAAATTTAGATAAATATTTCATTCCCTCGAGTGGGTATCGAACCCACTACCAGTCGATTTCGCATCACACTCGCCACGACTGGCCTCTAAATAATTAATTAAAATAAAAGATAAAAAAAAAGGAACAAAATACCTATTAAATAGGATAATCTATAACATAAAAATTATATCTATACGAGTTAATACTAACAGATCGATATTGAAGTAGAAGGAAGGAAGTTACTTTTAATCACCATTTTGATTTAATGCTGAACAAAGTTTAACTTTCGGTCCCTTGCCAAACTTGTGGATGTTTCAAATTATCTCTATGATAAAAAACTTCTCCAACGGCACGTGCCGCCAATAGCTAATTTCCTTGATTCTATTGAAATTTGTATAAAAGATCGTTGTTAAGTTTTTATTAGTTTCTAAAGTTGTAAAAGTATTTTATTATAGAAAAAGGAGCCCTCATAAAAAAAGACTTAAGCTTTTTCCCGCATAAGAGAATACGAAGAGATGAAGCTTATTCCAGAATATGCAAAACAATAATAAAACACCAAATATCTTCTAAGCATATTGCAAATAGAATACTAAACAGAAACCTTAAAAAGTTAGATTAAATTTGATTCGTCTATTTTAAAAGGAATTAAATTTAAAGCCATGGTCTACATGTTTACTTCGGAAACCTTTCAACAGCATGAGCCAGGTTCCCGACCTTCATTGTGTCGAGATAGTCTTTGAGAGCTGTTGATTAACGTGAATGATTAAGTAAATGCTTAGGAATTAATATTTTATTACTATTTCGTGGTGCAGTGGGGAAAATGTACGAATTATTAATACAATGGTTGTGCGTTCAAAATTCATTTAGGGCAATGCTTTTTTAGTTTCACATTTTACCTGCACATGGCAGAGTAGGCAGAAGGAAACTAGTGGTAGGACAACCTATTCTCCGTTCTCCACTTTCCGTAGAAATCGTGACTCAACGCCGTTTGCCTCGTTACCAGAGCGATAAAATGGAAATATCAAATATTTCATTCCCTTGAGCGGGAACCGAACTCACAACTAAAAATGAGTCATTAGAAGACAGTGCAATTTTACCATGCTCATCCTGCTAGATCCTTTAGGTATTTAATAGAATTGAACTATAGGGGAAAGGAGTGGCAAAACACTAGGTTCTTCTGCCTACTCTGCTATGCGAGAATAAAAACTGAACTTGTGCGTGTACAGTCCGAAGTAATAAGTTAAAATTAACTAACATTTTAATATAGGTCATTTGCCATAAAAATAAAGTATAAAATTAAAAAAAAATGTCTAGTATAGTTCAGCTCACGTGGAGGTGTCTATTTAAATACGGCGAGAAAATTCTTACAAGATATTTTTATTTCGAGCTCAGCCTCTAAAGTATCCTCTCACTATGAGGGTTTTAAACGTCAAATAAAAAATGTTAAACGTGAGACGAGGGCGTCAAAAATCTTATTTGGCAGAATTTTTTAAGAAAATTAAAGTTTTTATGACGATATTGTTTATTTTTACTTATATATAGTTGTTAAATCAACTTTATAGAACTATATAAACAATAAGAATAGAGTGCAAAAATTATATAGTTAAAAAAAATCACACTTTAATGAGCCTAAACTGGAGGAATTTCCTAGTTACCTCTGAAGAATTCTCCAAGACTCCTTTATCAGAACGGGCTCGATGATATCGTATTATTATAATATCTCTTAAACGCGTATAACAGCCAAGTTTCTTGACGGTAAAACTAAATACAAATGAATCAAATTAATTTTCTTACATAATAAACGACATAATAAAAGTCGAGTCGAAATAAGATACAGTTTTTTTAGTTCTCATTATTATAAAAACTTAGAAAATATAACCGTAATTGATTTTGTATTATAAAAGTCTTGGGTATTTAAATTACAGCAAAAATCTATTCTGTACTGATTCGAATCCATGAACTGCAGAAAATAGGCTGTTTAGCTCTGTCTTAGTCTGAAAATAGGCACTTAGCTATTATATCTAAGCCCTCTCAGCCAAGCTTAGAAATAAAAATTTCTTTTCATTGAAAGTAGGTTAAAAGTGCGACTATGTGTGGGCGACTTAAGTGACACCAATCCGTCCGATTAGTGGAGATTTTGTTATTTACTTTTACACTTCATTTGAAAAGGCTTATACATTTTTAAGTGAGGTTTAAGCTTAGAGCACGTAGCTTTAAGCCTAATGTTGGAATTAAAGAGAATTCAATATTATAAAATATATTTTGTGAAAAGTACAAGAATAGTTGAAGTTATGGAGGCACTGTGAGGCACACTTGTTTTCTTATCTGAATTACTTTCGCACAACCAATAAAATTATTACTACAATAAATTAATTAAAAAAAATATTTATTTTTAGGGTTCCGTACCTTTTTAGGAAAAAATAAACCCTTATAAGATCACCCTTATAAGAACCACTCTGTTGTCCGTCCGTATGTCCATCCGTCCGTCTGTCTGTCAAGAGTTCAAGTGAGGTATCAGATCAAAGAGCTCTAGCTAAGCTTAGCGTGAATTTCAGAAAAAGCTTGAGACTTCCAAAAGCAGGCTATATTTAAAACAAACATATTCTCTATCTGGATAAATAAAGTGGGTTTTTGGGGTTCCTTATGTCAATATACAATGTCTCCCAATCTGTTTTGGTAAACATTTCTTAAGAATAAGACAATAAAAAAGTATAAAAGAAAAGATTAAAGCCTCTTATACGTAACAACTCTATTACTATATCTTGGAAGTCAAGGATCAGCTTTCGATAGAATCTTAATTAAATGTATTACCATTTATATTATAATGTGAAAACAATATCGTCTCCTTTGAAAAGCTAATCAATAGTAAAACGGTGCCGTCATCAATATATAATGGAAATCTGAGATTAGTTCGTGCCCTTCGCTCTTTGTGGTCATCTTGTGTCAAAGTAAAAGGCTTAAACGTTACAAAGGTAAATTGTTTAATAATATATGTAAATAACATAAATAAAGCCTTATTTATAGCCATATTAAAACGTTACTTTTTTTTCTCTACATATCTAGGAGACAGGAGTTAAGCTGGTAGAGATCTACATAGGGTTCAAGCCTAAGCACTGCTTTAAGCTCCTGTAATGGGATGAACCAATAGAGGATAGACTGTGATAGTGTCAGTACTTCTTAAGCTTAAAATGTAAATAAGAAATACGGATTCCGCCATTGAAATATCCTAATAATGTTAGAATCCAATGTACAAGTTACATTTAGTCTTAGGTTGGAGAATATTTAAGTTAAAATGGTTTCGATTCCCTCTTCTGACAAAGATAAAAGGCACTTCATTCGACGTGTAAGTTTCAAATTCAAATTTAGCTTCAGTATTCATATTTATAATATACCTATGAGAATAGATTCCTTTTGACTGCAATGTCGTTGACACCAAAAGAATAATGTAAACCAATTGGGGCAGCAGAGGGCTCAAGTTTCAACTTAGGCAAGATTTATAACAAAGCATTAAGTAAACTCTTTAAAATGCCATCCATCCTAAGAAACTGACTAAGGTAAGCAAAGACAAGTATAGTAATAAATCATTTAATCTTCTATTACTCTTTATATGAGTAATTAGTGTTTATAAATATATAAAACTAGTCCTCGTCCATAACTTTCTTTACGTGGACTTTTAGATTACGTCTAAATAATATTCTAATAGGAAATTACATCTTTTTCTGTTCCCATAGGAATTTCGAGAAATTCCTTCCTCCGCACTTTTTATAATACGTTCATTCAAAATTTTAATTTTAAGTTTATTAATTTCTGATATCTGTTAGTTTTTAGTAACGGAAAAATTTAAGGTTTATTGTATACTGATAAGGTCAAAAATATCATGTATTTTGCAGCTTCATGTTTGTTCCTCCATAGCAGGGTGGGTAGAGTAACTAAGTGTTAAAACACTCCGCTTTTCACTTTCCGCCCAATTTTCGCCGCCTAAATGCTGCGATTTGCCTACTAGAGCTATTCATAAAATAATATGTTTACTATTTCATAATTTATAATTTAATACAAATTATTGTACAACTTTGAGAGTAAAACTACCCGGTTGGACAAAGTGCAAAGTTCTAAAACAAAAGTTTAGAGTAACCACCAACCAAGACTTGAGGTTGCGAACTAATCGAAGACTAATGTATCTATTATAATATACTCGTAGATAAGTTCTACCAGATGCTATAGTAACGAACTGGACTTAAGAAGTTTAATATATTATACGTTTCGCTTATTTCTATCAATGATTTAAAAATAATTTAAAAAATAATAAAATTAACATTTAAACGATGTTGATAATTATATATTTATTTACATCCTTTGGGCTTAAAACAGAACTTTAGAACTTTTAAAGGGACTAATACATGATTTTAGCATAGTTAACAAAGAGCGCACGCACGAAAGCCCTCCAGATTTCCCGATTTTGTATACAAAAAGAATTTTTTCAAATCAAACTAGTAGTTCCTGAGATTAGAGCGTTCAACCAAACAAACGTTTTTGAAAGTTAAATTAATGAATTTTAATATATATTTTTCTGAAAATAAATACAAATTTGTAACTTGACTCTTGATAATATTATCTAAAAGAATATTGTCCTCGTTTGAACACATAATACGACTACGCTGACAGTAAGGCAGCCATATTGTTTACTGGAGTGTGTATTAGATAAATAACCAGGAACGAATTTCATTCGTAACAGTTTTTGATATTTTGCATATGGTGAAATATCTTATTTTGCAGTTTAAAATATTTAGGGTACAATTCGTGCTTTGCAATTTTCTATACTTATTTTGTAGAGCTTTGTGAATGATAAAACATTAAATGAGTGAAACTAAATAATAAGTCTCTTAAAGATAAATCATTAAAATAAACTGGTATTAAGGCCATCATGGTGGTTGATGTTGAGTTCATCCTCTCAAAACGCAATGTATTGAGGAACGGAGTGTCTTCACACTAGGGTGCCTCTGGTTACATGTTATATGCGAGATATATAGCGTAGGGCTGTGCAGGCAAGACAAATCCAACGACGTGTTATTTATTAGAAGTTCACTGGTTTAACAGTTGCAAAGGAACAACGGAACGGACATACATACAAACGTATCGTACTAGACGTATCAAATACCAAAAAAAAATATATAAATCTAGGTTATTCCACTTTTATAGGGATGGTTTCATTTATTGTGGAGTGAGTATAAGTTCTCAAGAGCACGACTTAAACTTAGACTTAGTTCGATACCAAGCAAATATATATAAAAATCATGTAAGTAATATTAGGGCTACGCATAAGCATTTTTTCCAATGAATTTGCTCCGATTTTTATGACTTGGGCTCTATACTTAATCAAAAAAAAAGGATTCTAGGGTTATATTTCATCAGTAGTAAACAGGCAACAATTTTCTTTCTGAGCTACACGCTAAACCTATTCTAATAAAAAAGTCTTATGTTTTTTATTGAAGGCGGCAATAAGTAAATAAGTAAGCTCTACATTTGGGGCCAGTCATGGCATAAGGACACAAAATGCCTCTAGGATTCGCCGGAAAGTGGGGAATGGAGTGTCTTAACACTAGGTTCCCTCAGCCTACCATGCTACATGCAGGATACAGCGTGAAGCTGAAAGAAAAAAAGAACCTTTAATTTATTTATATATTAAAGAAAAAAAAACTATAACTTTATTATGTTAAAACTTATACAGTTAAGTGAACTCTTTACAGCAATTTCAGATCCTTACCAAATAGCATATAAGGACTTGGGGACGTTGCATCTAATATTCATGCAATCAGATCCTAGAATTCCGTAGAACCATGTACTTTGATAACACACTCACAACTTTACAGAATAATTTACTTTTTTTAAATATTTTTTTTTAGGTTTCAGTTCTGATTGTAATCTTAGTGTTACTTTCAAAGGAACGGAGTGTCTTCGTTCTCCTCTTTCCTGCTAAAATTCTGCTCCCACTAGGTTCTCTCTGCCTATTCTAATATATAGCTATACAAACAAAAGCGTGAAGCAGCACTTGTACGATTGTTATGTCACGAAAGTGGGTATAGGTTTCTCAAAGGCCGGAAAGATAGTTTCCTTTACGTAGGGGCTATGGCCGTTAGACTTCGTTCGTTACATTTAGAACTACATTTGTAATTACTTTACAAAGGTGAAACAAAGGAAGCGTAATATATTAAATATAAAACGAGAATGACCGGTTGTGGTGTAGTGGATAATATGCTTGCATGCTAAACTAGAGGTCCGAAATTCATTTCCCTTCAAGTATAATAGGTACCTACCTACCTACATTTGTATGATGAGTATAAGAAAGTGCAATTTTTTGCAATTTTATTAAATACGTATGGCCATAGTGATGCAATTCCTCTTTTAGTATATAGAAGTAGTAGTATTGGCCCTAGTGGCCTCCACAAGCCCAGTATTACCAGGCCGAGCTAGAGGAACGCTGACTTTGGCTTTAGCTTTTTGCGGATACCAAAAACAGAGATTCCAAGGAAGGAAGGAAGATCACAAGGGCGTCTCCTGTGTGATTCGGAGACAAGGACCTCTTCTTGAGTACTTTTTCATTGTTCGTTCTCCGGCCGGCGCCTACTTGCGCTGGGCTGATTAAACAACACACAGCTTAAACTACGCGGCATAGAATACTAAAATTTGACGAAAAAACTCCTTATGCAATCTAGGGCAGCACTAAAGGAATAAGTGATTTCACTAAAATCCTAGAAAAACGAAAAAAAACGAGAAAAAACGAGAATTAACGTTTTATGGTTCATGCAAACGGAGTTGAAGGCTACTATAATACAGGCTAAAATTCTATAATTTAAGCAGTATTAATTTACTTAGTAACCTTTTGTAATCTCTTGGATTGTACTAAATTGAAAATAATTATTTTACCAAGTGAAAGTAGCAAACTTGAAACACTTACAATTGCGTGTTAATTTAGTTGTAATGAAATAAAAGTAACTCTCATAATATTTCCAAGCATGCTAACTTAAGTAATCACGCATATTTTGTGATAATAACGTTTTCTTAGAAATTACAACTAATTAACATGTAGATGTAGGTACCTAATATTTATTTGGCGTTTCTGGCCATTAAAATGAAAATATTTGTTGACTTATCAAAAATGTGTTATTATAATATGCAATATAAATATGACCTTGAATTATCAATTCCATTTAATGAAACTGATTTCAAATATCTTTTATAATGAAACTGATTTCAAATATCTTTTAACTACACATACCCATTTTGCTTGCATATCCATATTTTAAAAACAAATTTGATGAAACTTGAAGTGATATTGTTTTTTAGCGTAGCTCGGTAGGCAGAGGGAACCTCGTGCTAAGATATTTCGCTCCCCACTTTCCGTCTAATTTTCGAGAATATCTCGAAAATTAGGCGTGTTGAGCGGCGGAATATATCCCAACATAGTTTCAGAGAAATTTGGGCACAAACATACATACACCTACGATAGGCACGGTTGCTTGGAAGCCTCAATAGATAAGCATACTCCAATATAATGTAATTCCGACGATATCACATCTTTTATGATGTCGGTTAAAATTAACTCCTATCGAATTTAGCAGCTTTTTAATATAACGTTAATAATATTTATTAATTACTTATTAAAACATTTGCCATACAACGTGCAAAATAATTGGATTAATATCCAATTTTTTTATGAATAATATTTTAAATATAAATATTTTATTTCCTCGAATTTAAGTTAAACCCATACACTGTTGCATTTACAGTCACAGCTTAATCATGATGCGAATCAATAGATAAAGATATAATGTTATGAGTTTTAAATCTGATATACTTCAATTATATAGTTGAAGTATATCAGAAGTATATCAGTTGAGCGAAGCAGATATTACGCTGTATTCCCCATAACAATTTCCGCCCATTTTCGAGACATTGCGTATCTCAACGCCGTGCTTTGTATTGATACTAGAGCAAGAAAATGAAAATGATTCATCCCTTCAGGTGGGAATCGAACTATTAATCAACAAACTATATAATAAATTTAGAGTGCTTAGTCATTTATTAAATATTCATAGATTGTTCATCAATAAGAACAATCTATGAATATTTAATAAATATTACACAACGTCGATGCTATCTGGGAAACTTTCACGCTTTTCGAATAGAAACCATTTACGTGATCATTAGTATATGAAAATCTATACATATTGATTTTTAACCGACTTCTGTAAGAAAAGGAGGTTATCAATTCGACTGTATTTTTTTTTTATAGCATTCTTCTACTTTTACCTTTCTGAAATTCGAATATAAATAACGGATGGACTATGTAAGTAGAAAATGTAACAGTTTAAAAGATAGCAAGATCATAAATTATTTTCGTTTTATTTTTTAAATCTATGTTATATATTTTTTCATTCACGACCTATATTTTTAAGGCTGTCCTGAATTGCTTTCAGGGTAGGTAGGGTAGGTAGGTAGTTGTTATCATTTTCTTTTGTTTACACACTTTGGGTGAAAGTGCTAAGTACTTTTAATATTACGTTTTATTTATTGATTTTTAGGATTTCGCACGTTAAAAGAAAAATGCGAATCTCATGTGACCGCACATTTTTGTCTATCCGTTTCTTAATATACTATTTCTCAACAACGCGGAGAACTCAAGCTGAAGTTATATCAAATACTGAAGTTGAAATTAAATCTTAGTCGAAGCAATAAAAATATACGGCCAGATATTTTTTATTAATTATTTTATTATTATTTTTTGTTCATTAAATATTGAAATTACTTTTTCATTATCTTTCTTGTTGACCTAAAAACTTTTGTAGACAAAGGCTACCTAGAAAATATTTCTAGACCCACAATATAATTTGTCTATTTCACCTGTATTAGATATTGAAGAGAGTAACGAATTCTTTTAGGAATTTTCCACTAAAATATGCTAATGAATGCTTAGAATTTAATATAATATGGTATAATATTATAGGAAACAATATGTTTATCTGTTTTCTTAGAAGTTAAGCAGTTAATCTTGCTAATTGAGTTTAGCAAATCAAGCTTCATCCCGAGGGAAATTTAATAGGGAAAAGTAAAATAATCAAGATGAAATGTAATAAGGTTACAACTTGCGCCATAGTTACCTTATAATTTGTGGTGAAAAGTTGGACGAAAAAAGATAAAACTTTCTATTCAGTTTCAGAGTTTTCTTTAAATAAAAAATGAAATTTTTGATTATTGCAGGAATTCTGACTTAGAATTGTCCAGGGTACGATTCCCATTTGGGGGAATGAAATAATATTTTCATATCCTCGCTCTGATGACGAGGCAAAGCACGGCGTTATCATATCGTTATCATAGATATAGAATCCGATTTCTATTTTCGGAATTCAAGTAATTACGTAGTAAGGCGTGGAATTCAGCGCCACACTTAATCATGAAACGAAAATGAAAAAAAATCCTTCCCACGAATAGGAATTAAACCTAAAAAATTCGCGTTTTCAGTACCACTGTGCCATGATATCCTCGAATATTACATTTCAAAAAACGATCTCAGTCCACTGGTCCTTTAATTTGAGCGAATACATTAAATTTTATTTCACTAGGTATTCTATGGAGTCATGATTATGTATGGCGCCGACATGGCGAGATTATATAGCGTCAGATTCATGTAGCTCGTAGCTTAACCAATCCATGGTTGTAGGTTCAAAGCCTAGTAACAATGTAACTTCTTGAGAAAAAAAGATTTGGTGAACCCAGAGTTCTAATTGTATACATTTGAAAAAAAAAACAAACGGAAGTACCTATTTTTTGATTAATTTAAGGAGTATATATGTATATGCGGATTTAGACGGCAAGAGGAGAACGTAGTGTCTTGTGATGTACCTAACCAAAAAAAACTACTAAATATACACGTTAGGCTTATAACTTTATTTATATTTCTAAGACTTATTAAATATTCCTTTAAACGGGTTGTAAGTGATTCGTCTTTCAAAATAGGTATACTTTAAATATGCCAGTGAAGCCTAATTGCTTGGTATTGATTTGAATAAACATTTCGAGATAATCTCAGAATAAATTTAATGAGAAAGAGATCGTTTCGCTTCACAAATTTTTAAAGGAAAGCAATAACATTTCTGAATAACCTTCAGAAATGATCTATACATTTAATAATATATCCATTTTTTTTCAATATTGAACTCATAAGCGTAGTACTACATACAGTGTCAAACTTCTCAGTTCAAATCCTGTTTTACGTAATGGTACAGTGTCTGACTGTGAACGCGACGGTTATGGGTTCCATTGCCTCTGGGGGAAAGACTTATTTTCATTTCCTTACCGCGCATTGTCTTGTTTGATAATAAGCTTGAGTTGAGCTCAGCAATTTCCGTTCCGAAAATATGGTGAAAGTAGGGAACGAGTGTCTTAACACTAGGTTCACTATAACCTGTCCTTTCTGATACCTCTAAGAATAGATGTATAAAATTTAGTGATAATTAGTTGAGTAGTTTTCGCGTGAAAACGTAACAAACAAACATTCATTCACATTTATAATATTAGTATGATGATATAAGTTAGCATTATGCCATATTAAAATTTAAAACCTAAAAAAAATAACCCCTACATAATTTTTTCGCAAATATATACAATAAACAGACACATGTTTTTAGCAATTTTATTATAATACTAGTGGACCCGAGCGCGGCTACGCCCGCTTGAACTATATGAATATTTATTAAATATATTCATGAAATTATTTACAGTTTTCAATAGAGAGATGCGTTAAGCAAGCTCATTTTGGGTGACGTTTTCTAAAAACAAACTTTGCAAATCGTTGCTTAGCAACGGCGGCTGTTATAAACACGGCGGAATAAATTGCATGTCAAATTAATAAATATTTTAATATATCGATATATATCGAAAATATTACAAATATGAGAAAAAAAGTATCCTATGTTCATCCCGAGACCCTCAAGTATCTCTATATGAGTATTTTATCAGAATTAAATTAGCGGTTTGGGCCTGATTGCGTAAAAGACAGACAGACACACAGACAGACAGAGTTACTTTCGAATTTATAATATAGGTATGGATAGATAGAATAAATGATACGGCAATATCGATTTCTAAACTCGAATAGACATTAATGTATGCATGTATTGCTACAGCCATCGCTCGATCATCCCTATCTTCTATAGGTACATACATATTTTAGGCATTGTCTTAAAGAAAATGGTTTTTTATTTATTTTTTTATTAAGTTAGCTCATAATTAAATATATCCTTATTGCAATATTAAGAGAAAATTGTATATTTTTAACGTATTTTTTCTTACTATAGTACTTTTAAGCTAAAAGTATCGTCTTATCTGATAGAATAGAAGAGACACGTGGAATTGCTTATTGTTTATAGCAACTAAAAATGTTATGTAGATCGTATAGAATTAAATTGAATTTGTGTATTTAAATAGTAATATAGATATAGTAAGTAAATATTAATTGACATTATTAGTTAACATCTATCGCCTTGGGAGAGTGGAAAAAGTTCTAAATTAATGTTATAGTTATCGCTGAAGCTTCATCTTAAGCTTTATTGCCACTACTTGAATAAATAAAAAAAACAATTCGGAGTTCGAGGCTGTCGTGGCCCAGCGGCACGAGGATCTAACTGTAACGCGACGACCGTTGTGGGTGCGATCCCCACTCGAGGGAATGAATTATTATTTAATATTTCCATTTCTTCGCTCTGGCACTGCGGTAAAGGCAATGCCTGGAAAATATCGGCGAAAAGTGGGGAACGAAGTAACAGTGTGGAACGGGAACACTAGGTTCCCACTGTCTACGTTGCTATGTGCGGGATACGGAGTGAAGCTGATTCTATTTTAAGCTGATTTTAAATAATTTTGTAGATAATGACATACCTACATTATTCTTAACTTTGATACCACATTTACTAATGTATTCCCAATATGAGAGGAAAGCTATAAATTAAATTATTCCATACCACAAACGAAATTAATTCAAATCCAAAGACATTACATTGAAATTTACTGAATTATTGACATTCTGTCAGTCACAAAATGTTTCAAATGAAATACGTATATACTATAAAATAATAATTTGACACTCGGAAACCATGCCCGTCCCGTTACGGTAAGCAGGCAGCCAGCTGAGCATCGAAAACAATGATCTGTCAAATGTACCCTACAAAATATTTTAGTATAACTAATCTACAACATATTTAGATATTCTACATACCTTAAAGTGTTGTTTTTATACACTATTTGACAACGACAACTGTTGATAATTGTTTATATGGAGAACGAAACACGTACACCCGTCCCGGGGCGCGAGCCGCGAATGAATGAAAAACAGGGGTAGCTGGAGGGCGGTGCTTACGTATAACCCGGCTGTGCCAAGAGCTCAGTAACACCGTACTTGAGAAAATGAAAATGAACGTTTCAATTTGGTTGGTTTATTGATATTCGAGCCTATTTTGTGATATAAAACTGCTGTGTCCGGGAATTTTATATGGAGACTAGTGATTTCATAAATTTCCGCTAAGTTCTGTTTATTGTTCTGGCATGGAGACTAATAATGTATAATGGGAATGCCAAACGATTCATTTCTTTATTAAAATGAAAACGCGAAAGTATTTTTTATTTATTAATATTTACAAATTAATATAGAAGCCGTCATGGCGAAGCGTGTGATTTTAACACCACGGTTGAGGGTTCGATTTTCACGCGGGGATTACCCCGAATTCATTTGAATTATTATTTATATATATTTTCATTTCTTCGTTTTGGTACCAAGGCAAAAATTTTATTCTACCGGAAAGTTGGGTAAGAAGTGTCTTAACACTAAGTTCCCTCTGCATACTCTGCTATATGCTATTGGAACACAGTGTGAAGCTAAATATTCCCATAGAACAAACGTTTATTGTCATTCCCATACATTGAAACCTAAGTTAACTTACGCGCTTTGTCCTGTTATTAGAGCGAGGAAATAAAAAATATTTATTCCCCCGAGTGGGAATCGAATCCACAACTATCGCAATTAAAATCGATCGCATACGTTTGAGCCGATGGCGTCAGTATATTTATTATTAAACATTATTCAACGATAACATTTCGATCGATTGATGTTATGTTTAAAATCTGTTTTGCCTATATTCGTATACAATGACAAACATTTACTGAGAAGCTTATGTATGTATGCATATTAATAGATTTCTCATAAACATTTACACTTCGTACTTAACAGATGTACGTAACTAAATATAGGCACCTGTATTATAGCACCTTTGATCGACACACTCTTTGATCTTTGGAAACGCGAATTTCGTCAACGCTTCATAAAATTCTGCACGAAATATTTTATTGAATATTTATTATGATATTGTATGAAACGAGCTTAGAATATGCTTTAGTTGAATTTTTTTAGCTTTACGCTGAATATAGCTTGGTAGGTAGACGGAACCTAGTTTTAAGACATTCCGTTCCCCAAACGCCGCCCAATTTTTGACATATTGCGTGTTAAGTGACAGGATTCTTATTATATATTCGTATGATAATGAAGTAGGGATCGAACCCATAACCATCACGAAATACAATTTGTTTATATATTCGTGTGAAAAAACAGTTGGTACATTTCCCCCCTTTCAATATCCTATTGCTACGTATGTACGGACTCCAGCTAATTAAGTTAACTAGAACTAGAACTAATAAATACCTTGAGGCCAATCGTGGTGCAAGTGGCACAATTGTGAAACGCTACATGCGACTAGTTGTGGATTCGAATCCCACTCGAGAAAACGAAATAATTATTTTTAAAAAAAATGTAAAATTAAAATTTCATATATTTTGTTATATTTCTTTTCAGCGTTATTTTAGGGATTCCGTACCTCAAAAGAACACAATATTATAATAACTAGCTTCACATTGTATCCCGCACATACAATAGGATAAACCGAAGGAATCTGAGAAAGTGTTACGATACTCCGTTTTTCATTAAGACACTACAGTTCCCCTCTTTCCCGTGAATTCTGAAAGCATTGAGTGTTGAGTGACGGAATTCAACGCCGCGCTTTGCCTCATTACCCGAAGGAGGAAAGTGAAATATTAAATAATTAGTTTCCTTGAGTGGTAATTCTGCGCGTCGACTGGTTTGAATATATCTTAGTCATTTGCATACAGCTATAGAGGCGAAACCATATGCACAAGCTAGTTCTAAATAAACATAACTAATTAGCGAATAAGCTGTGGAGTGAATATCAGCAGTAATAACTATTCATACAACAATACAATGATAACAATCACAATTGTATGAGCCACGAGCACTACGCGAACCTCATTTCCATATAAATTGTGAAACAAATAGATGATAATACTAACTTATTTAATGATGAAATATAATATTTTCGTAAATTTGAATTTAATGAACTTTAGTGTGCTCAAATAATGTATTATAATCAAATGGAGTTTTATTTAATGTTCCTATATTTCGCTACATACTTTTAAAATTTATTGAGCATTGAGGGCGCCTTGGCGCAGGGTAAGTGGGGGGTTCTAAGGTCGATTTTTACACACACCGCCCAATATTCGAGACAATATATGTTGAGTGGAGAATCTCAACGTCGCGTTTTGTCCTCTTACCAGAACGAAGAAACTAAAATAATTCATTCTGTAGAGTAGCAGTCGAGGCCACAATCGAGTTTCCTGGAGTGGCAGACGAGTCCATAATCGTCGAGATTCCAGCCACACAATGACCTTCTATTTCAACGAAGATCTATACATTTAGATATTTTACAACTGTATTATAAAATATTTTTGTACGTCACAGGCCAAAATCATCCACACCACCTTCATACAAAGCACTCCAGTACTTTGCAGTTTTGTAGGAACTTCCTTCCACACGCCACGGAACTATCGAATGGCCTACCCACGGCAGTGTTTCCAGGTCGATATGACATGGGTACCTTCAAAAAGCGAGTCTATCTCCATCTCAAAGGCCGGCAACGCACCTGTAGCTCCTCTGGTGTTGCACGAGGTCGTAAAGAAATAGTGTCTTAGAGCTTCTCAACATAAAAAATGACATAAAATGGCTGAATAATTTTAGTGACGTCCATATCAAACATGTAGTGCTTACAAACAAACGCCCGATACCAATACATTCGCGTTTACATACAAATGTTTACTGCTTCAGCTACTTGTTACACAAAGCTGTAATCGATTTAACTCCCCAAACAGATGGCTGTGTGAAAATTTGTACGTGAGCTGAATTAATTTGGTTTTTAATGGATTTTCAAAACAGTTATTATTTTTTTATATTCTAAATAAAAAATCTAAATTAAATTTAAAGGAACATCTGCTACTCGTTTTCCACCCAATTTTCGAGATATTCTTTATTGAGTCGGAAAACAACGACAGGCTTTGTCTGCCATAGTGGGGAAAATTATTTATTTATTTAGCTTCACTCTGTAATCTAGCATATAATAACTCTACTAGGCACCACGGATGAAAACGCGATAACGACGTTGTCGAACTTTGCCTTTGAGGTGGAAGTTTTTTGGCCTTGAGGCCATCATATACCTATTTCCAAAAATTCTTTCTTCTTCTTAATGTGCCTCTCCAACTAGTGAAGGTTGGCAGTCAACTTCGCATACTTATTCCTGTCCCTAGCCAAATGAATCAAATCTACGGCGTTTTTAATTCCAGTCCATTCCTTGATGTTCCTTAGCCATGACTTTGCAGCGGACGAGAATTAGGCTGATGATGATATTAGACCAAATTAACCAGAAACACCTTGTCGCTACAAATTTCACATTCACATTTAAGTCAGTGAAAAGTTAACTGGAAATGTTTTAAAATGAAATTTCATTTTAAAATATAACACCGCGTATCTACTGCAGTGCAGAGCCATTGTGGGAAGCAGTTGCGCCGTTACGGCTCCATTACGGATGCATTTGCTTAATCTATAAAAGCTCACACATTTCAGTGAACTTTTGTAAAAGACATACCTTTGGGTAGTAAAAATGAAAAATGACAACTTAGTAGCTTTAAATTTACTGAAATGAAAAGCGGAATTAGAATTCTACATAGATATGTATATGAGGTTAAAATGCCACATTTTGGTTTCCTGATTGCTTCGCCACTCAACATTATAAGCTTTTAATATTTTAGAAATTGTTTTTTTTTTATATTTGTTTAAACTAAGCCGATAATTAATGATTATTGGTGTGTTTAAACTTGTATGCTCATTCGTTAGACTGTTTTTCAGAATGAAAGAATTTCAATTACATCTCTCTTATATTCCGTTAATATAGATAGATTCCTATCCTGAATTTAAACCCAGACTTATCGCACTCAATCACGCTGATATTAATTATTTACTCACTATTTTAAAACGTAAGAAATAAAGTAAGATAAAATTTAACACAAACTCGGCCCTTTTCACGAAGTCGAGTTTCTATATGACGCCTGAGATTAACCTTGGGATTAGGTACTTCGCCCCTCTCTAAATGAAGGTATAATTTTACGTTTATTTAATTTTGTTCTCAATTTACACAGCCGGTATTTTTAAGGACACTTCACACATTTTTTAAGGGTCTAAGTAAATATATTTATTATTTTATTAATAAATTTGGGTCCGGCGGCAGTGGCGGGGTTGAGTTCTGCTACTCAATACGCAATGCTTCCAAAGTAGAGAGCAGAGTATCTTAGCACTAGGTTCCCTCTGCCTATCCTGTCATACGCGGGATACAGCGTAAAGCTATAGATTTATTATTTTCTCTTCGTTACTGGTATTTTGAATGCAATCGGAATACTGATAACGAATTTTCTTAACACTAATTTCTCTCTGATTACTCCGTGCGAGAAAAAGTATGAAGTTAAAACAAAATTTAATGTTTAGTTATTAATTTCCCCACTCAAAACCATGTGAAGGAATTAATAATTATAATGGGATATTGTATACCACACACATAGCTATCTATATATATAAAAGGACTTGTACAAAATAAATATTTAATACATATATTCGTTCGTTTAACATTCAAACCCATAATAATTAAATTAAATAAATAAATATAAAATAAATAAATAAATATTCGGTGGATATTCAGGAGTCTTAACACTGGTTTCCCTCTGCCACCGTTCTGCGTGCGGGATACAGCGTGAAGCTGATTTGATTTTTGTTTTATATTTTTGATATACATTTGAGGCTATTTGAGGATATCCTCACACTCACGCACGGGATCACATTACATTATTGGATTTGAACATATAACCTAATAGGTTGTGTACTATCAGCACGCTAACCACTGTGTTATTAGTAGAAATATTCCCAAAGGTTTTCGTTTATTTCACCTAAAACATATGTAAAATCCTCTTACAGCCGTTAGCGAAGGGAATTAAGACACGTTTCCACCGGAACCCATTTAGCGAGAGTTTATCGCTTCGTATATCCTGTGACCTTTTCTATATTTTAATGAAAGAATGGATAAGATATATTTCTTTATTCATTTTAAAATATTTATTTTCAAGAAAGACATCATAAATCTATATATATAAAATCGAAAGTGCTAGGAATGTCAAATTTTGCATAGGAGTTACTTATAGGACGTAGGTGCTCGCTAAGACGGGAATTTGCAATATTCGACTTCTAAGGGTTTGTTTTTGGGGTTGAAAGTTTGTATGAAACTTCGTTACTACAAATGCTAGGAGTCTCAAATTTTGCATGGACGTCACTTATAGGACGTAGGTACTCATGGAGACAGAAATTAATAATAACGTAGTTCAAGCAGGCGAAGCCGCGGGCGGGCCGCTAGTATAATATAAAGCCTTATTGACCTGGAAATACTGCGGCAGGTATCCTTTTTATTCATCAGCAAAATTCACTTAGCCATCTATCTATACCAGGCAAAACCGCAGTGCAGCATACTCGTATATAAACAAGCGTAACTTTAAACCACGCAGACTCCGTAACCCCTATAATGTCACTTTAATTACGGCGCTTAGCGACAATATATTGCTCTCTGTGAATAGAGATAGTGGTAATTAAAGTGTATTTATGTAATCAAATGTTGTGTGGAGTTTATTTAGTTGTTTACTCTGGGGAAACAGTTCTCCTTTCATGTTATACCTAATTTTCTGTATGGACTGTTGGTGCTAATTAGGGACACTGTTTGCGTTAGGGTTCAAATCCCGCGTAAGGGATGTTTGTTTGTTTTATTTTCAGAAGAAAACCTAGGAACGTAGTGTTAAATCACTTTCGTTCCCATTAAGATGCTTTTATTCCACTCTTTCCACTGAACTCTGACGGAGGAAAAATGAAAGTAATTCATCGTCTCAATTGGAAATAAAATCACAATCTCATTGAAGACGTTATCTATTTTATGAATAGATAATGGCACCAGGAATATCTTTTCAGATAAGCTCACATTCGGCATATAGAAAGGGAGGCAGACGGAACTTTGTGTTATCCGTTTCTCATAAATCGCCCAATTTTTGAGGCATTGCCTGTTGAGTAGCGTAACTCAGCGCTGTACTTTTTCTTATTATCAGAGCTATAAAATGAAAATAAATCCGGATGAGAATTGAACCCACAACCGTCGCCTTTATAGTCATGACGCTATGCCACACGACGACGATTTCAACTAATTAACTCAAGAGTTGTATTATTCAAATATTTTATTTAAAAAGCGTACAATTTTATTAGATTTTTACAATATTATATTTAATATAAAATAAAATATAGACAATAAAATACTAATTATCTTAACGTAACAATAAAAAAGCTAATTTGCAAAATGACTCCCACTTGGCAGCGGCGCTTCCTAACGGCGTTTTAATTACAGTTTGTATTAGAACCCGGTCCCTAAAGTAACGTCATCAATTAAGAAGTTTTATTTGTGATTCGTTTCATTATATTTTTATTTAAATCTTTACTTATACATTTTTCGATATATTGCGTATTAAATGGTAGAACTTAACGCCGTGCTATATCGTTACTAAACTGGAAATGAACGTAATTCATTTTACTGAATGGGAATTGAACCCAGATTCGTCATCGACAACTATAATATATGGGAATGTTTTGAATGTTATTAAAATTATAGGATTTATTAACGAATATTAAAATGTAAATCATGTGGCATTCATGAGTCAAATGGGCACTCAATCCACACTTTGACTATTAACTTTTAGACATGAAATAGAAAGATACGTTTTTTTAAGATTTTTCCCCCCCTTAAAGTTCCCATAGGAATTTCAAGTTTAAATTTCAACATAAATTTCCTTTTTATATCTAAAAAAACAATATATATTTTAAGCTAAAACTTTTCTAGTTATATCAGATTCTCATTTAGCTGGTAAAACGATATCTACTATTGACAAGTGGGATGTACGGAGTTCAAGTAATGTGGGTTTAATTAGTGAGTTGCGGTCGGTAGTGGTAGACGCCGTGTTCTAGTTCTTCTGCTAATTTACGATATATTAGTTGAAGGGAATGTTCTATTTTATATATTGGCAGTCTATTTATGGTTTCTTAGTTCATAACTTTATTTAAATTATTAGTTTTCTTTTTTATACTTTATTTATCTTTCTTTCTGTTAAGTAGCAGGCTGTTTTTTAGCACAACTGCCTCTTCTACGTTCTCGTTGCCCCGGGGCAATCTCTCCTTGGGCACCCTCAACCTCATAGGCCAATCTGATTAAATTATCATTAGGCACCCAATTCTGGCTTCCAGTGGTTTACATAGTTTATTGACAATGTGGCACATCATATAAGTATTATATTTATCTAGATAGTTTTATGTCTATTTGTAAAATGTATTAATGCAATTTAGTGAAAAAGATGTCAAACTTTCTTAACTTCAGCTTGGAACTGATGTTATTATGTATTTTTTTACAGTCTTAATTGTTTATTAATATAGATTATAAGATGGAAACCCAACTATTTTAGGGTGAAGAAAGTTAAAACTGCTAAAAAAGATATACTTCTGTATTCTTACGCCATACTGAACCTTGACTGACTTCCAAAATCTCCATGATCCTTGTGCAATGGCTCCTACTTCGAATTTCATTTATATTTCAATGGCACCTAATAAAATAATCCAAATAAATTTAGCATTATATAATAAACGTGGCAATAAAGAATGGAAGTAAACAATTTTTATTACATAAAGTATTGTTGTTTACGCGGTTTGTTTACCGGTTGTCTGGTGTACAAACAAAATTATTATCCTTTCCATGAATTATAACGATGTTGAGAACGTTCCGTTGTTTTTCTTAACTTATATATTTAGGTTAAATCGGGTTAATATATTATTATCGTTACTTAACTTAAATTATATTTACAGTCTTCTCTTCCACTTTTAAGTCTTACTTTTAAATAAGTAAAAAAGGTTTTCCCTCAGTAAGCTCATTTTCAAAAGAAAACGAATGGCATTAGTAGTTCGATTTAAATGACGTGTATGTAATCTGCCTATTTCAAAGAAGAATAAAAATTAAGCTTACACTAGGCAGACGAGGCCTAATGTTAAAACACTCCGCTTTCCGCCGAAGTCAAAAAGCCGAAAAATCGACGTTTATACCTACAAACAGCTTATTATTTATTTACTCGAATATTTGTAAGAATTAGAGTTATGTACGAAGTAACATAAATAAGTTGTAATAGTACAAAGAATTTCTTTGTAACTCAACGAGAACTTGTGACTTAGTGGTTAGTGTTTGAATGGTTTCCAAGAGCGGTTTGAGATCCCGTTACGTTAATTTTTTTTCTAACCTAAGTATAGAATAGGATTTTTTTACAAACATTATTTGAAAATATAGACAACAACTGTATAAATTTAAGACTCAAATTATGATGAGAAAATCAGGATGGGATTGTAAGAACTGGACTAAATAAAAATAGGACCACACGGGAAGCACCAGCTTTCAAATAAAAAAATTATCATCAACATCGGCCCAGTCGAAAGTTCGGAAGTAACAAACATAAAAAATACAGTCTAATTGAGAACCTCCTCCTTTTATAAAAGTTGGTAAAAAAAAACTCAATTATGGGTTCTAAGCCAAAAGCTTCTTAGCTTACAGGATTTTCCCAAATAAGCTGGGCACCACGCTCGCTTATTTCACGCGCTATTAAAATTTATGAACGGACCTGTTTACAAGCGAAAAAGAATGACCTTTGTAGCCCTGAAACGCGGTTTCAGATAAAAAAGTCTATTTCAGAAAACTTATTATACCTTTCGATGTAAATGGGACGCCACGTAAGAATTATTTTCACGAATAAAACTACTTTCATTTTCTTATCGTTGGGTAGCTGTTTTTTTTACTTATTTGTAGTAAGCAAATATATTGAACTTGAATTATATTTTTAATACACAAGCAATATTAAAGAATTTAACTTAAAGGGGTTCGATTCCCTCTCAGGGTAATGAATGACATATTTAATATTTTTATTTCCTCCCTCTGGCAACGAGGTAAAGTGCGACATTGTGTTCCGCCACTCAACACACAATGGTTCAAGAATAGAAATAAAAAAAATCCGGCCAGGAATTTAGGCGACTTATAAATCATTAGCTGTGGTCTTTGCAATCGTTGTAATTAAAAAAAACTAACGTCTAATGTCATTATAGACATTTTAATAATTTTACATGTGACGTCTCCATTTTTTCTATGTGAAAGTTTATTTTTGAAACTCTTACAGAGTATCATTAATTAAAATTTGTTTTATAATTTATATTTGTATATACTTATTTTGGTAAACACGTATAATATTATAATTCTTTAATTATAATCAAGTGAGTAACTCAATAATTATTTTCTTAAGTTTATTATTATACCAAAATTGGGTTAGGATAATTATTTGTGCTGAAATTTATTGAAACATTTTCTTTATGAAATATATTTATGTACGTTTCTTATTACTTGCCAAAGCAAAGGATTTTAAGTACGATCGGTCCAACTAAATAAACTAAAATCTACCTAATTAAAAATAAGATATTTCTTTTCGTGAATTATTCTAAGCACCTTGAGAATTCTTTGTTAATTACTTTAAAAATTCCAGAGAAAAGTCCCGCTTTTTCCCGAGACAAAATCTGGCAACGCTGTTCGTCACTTCAGAATTCAGTGAAAAGTCCCCACTTTTCAGCGGAGAGTTTTAATATAAGGCTCCCTCTTTCTACTCTACTTTGTTTGAGATACAGCGAGAAGCTGAAAAAAAGAAAGCGTTGCATGGGTATAGATAATATATATTTTAATTATTATGTACAATTTGCAGGAAAATTTCACTAAACTACCTAAAACGGCTATGCTGAACGCTCTCCGCTCGATGTTCGGCATATGCAGTAGTTCAGCAGAGAAGGGGGAGGTACATGACATGATACGCAAGGTTTTTGGCAGCGAGTTGGTGATGAAGGATAATAGTGATAAACATAATCAGTAAGCAATCATCACCATTCTAGCATAGTTGATTGTGGGTTCAATTCTTAATTAAATATTTATTAAAATGCTGATTTGGATAGATCTAAATAGATAAAGTGAGGTGAAAGGATCCGGCAAACCTGCAACATGTCTTAAATGGACGGATGAATCTTATTGCGAACGTGCTAACACTAGATTCCCAGGTTCCCTCTGCCTACTCTGCTATATGTGGGATACAGGCAGAAGCTTAAACTAAACAAAAAAATAACAGATTATCAGTATGCCTTTATCTGATCTTCGTATATTCCTTTTAGGAGGACTAAGTACGTCACTCACATAAAAGAGAATCTATCGAAAATTCTAGACAGTAAAGTGGCCAGTCATAAACCAAAGTCTATGAAGAAACACGGCCCAATAACGTCTGAGGTATTTGTAATATTTTTTTCATAAATATTTTTTTAGCTATTACACACAGTTTGCGGGATGAAGCGTGCATAGGCTGGAGAAAACCAAGACTCTCCGTTCTCTGACATTCTGTGGGAAACGAACCCACTACCAGACCAGAAGCTGTCCTATTTGCCACAAATAAATATTTGTTAACAAAATAACAATAATATTTATTTTAAAGTAATTTAACAGAATGCTGATTCGTTGGATGACAGACCGGGACGTATCGGACCTAGAATCGTAGTCTTTGATGCCACAACTGGTAAGGATACTTTTTTAAAGCTTTTGTTTATATAGTCCGTGGGTTAAAGTTTTTTGTGAATTTTAAAATTCTTTTATCAACAGAATTCGACGTGTCTGTCTGACTTAACATTAGGTTCCCAGTTACGCTCCGCCTATCCTGTCCACCCTGCTATGTGCGATAGAGCATGAAACTAAAAAACCTAAACCTAACCTGTTTCCCATTTAAGTGATTCTATAAATAATTTATATTTTATATAATAGATCTATTGAGGCACTATCAGTAATTAGATTTGCCAAACATCTATTGCAATGATATTGATTAATATTATAATGATTCCTTAAGACTATTACTGCAAATTTAGAGACTATTAAAATGAATTATAATCCCATTTGAGATATATTACAATTTGAAATAATCTTAATTCTATGGAAATTAAGATATCTAGTTATTGATAGAAAACATTATAAGTATAACCTATATTAAAAAAACATTAAAATTATCTTTTTTTATTATATTTTTAAGAATTTTATAGTCCATTCTGTCCAGGAACTGGAAGACTAGTCCTAGTTGGCGACGAGCGAGTGAGTGTGCAGGGATTGTCGAGCTTCGCAACGATACGCGCAACCGCTTGCGTGTATGCGGGAAAGTGGATGTATGAAGTACAGTTGGGCACTAAGGGTATAATGCAAGTAAATAACTTATATTATATTTTTATTTTATAGTTTAACATTTTAATCCGTGTAAGTAGGCGTAGTGTTAGGATTCTCTGTTTTTTCATATTCCGCACTAATTCAAAACACTATACGTTGATTGGTGGAGCTCAGCACTGCTCTTTGTCTAGCAGAGCAGGCAATTATCTTTTAGCTGTAATGCATGTAATAAATCCTCTTCAAACAAGGAGCTTATTAGTTTAACATAGACAATACTTAAGTTTGATGATTGTTAAATCTTCAAAACACTTAGTTCTCATTTTTTTCTGAAAATATAATTATAACGAAATGATCCTCGTTTCATCAAAAGCGGTTCAGTAGTTCTTAAGCTAAGAGGGCCTACGCACTTCTTGTACAGGTAATTGACAAATATTAAAGTCTGCGTAACTATATAATAAATCACTTTATTTATGAATATATGAATCAACCGATTTTAAAATTGCAAGGTTCTTTTCAAAGTCTTACCAGACGGAATATTAAAGTAATTTCTTTTGACGATCGCATTGAAAATTATTAGATTTTCCGTTGAAAGCTTTCAAAGGCGAGCGTGTGATGTTAAGTAGAGACACGGCTTGGAAGTGGCTTGGCACTTAATTATGCAGGTAATTGGTTCAAAGGCACGCTATATTAACTTACTTAATGCCGGTCTCTGTGTGATGACATTGAATTTTCATATAAACTGTTTATTTTAAGTTAAAACGGTGGGCGAGCTGTTTTTAATTAAATTGCGCTTTAAAAAATAGGACACTAGTTTTTTTGTGTTTAATATATTATATTTTATTAATAATCTAAGATCGGGTTAGGGGTTAGTCGTGGCGCAGAAGCAGGTTGTGGGTTTCATTCCCACTGGAGGAAATAAAATAAATAGGGGCGCGTACCGGATGTCAATTTTGACTCGCCCGTTCGATCTTGGTAGTGTTCACATGTTGAGCGAAGCGAGAAATGAATTTTTGAATATTTAGAATTTTTTTCGCCTCATACCGTTTGGGAGCCTATTGGTGACAAAGAATGTAAAAAGTCTCCAGTAGAGTAGAGTCTCCAGTCCAATTAATATTTTCATTTCTTCGCTTTGGTGTCCAGGCAAAGTCTTTAAAACACTCACACACAAAGCCTCCATAATACGATGGAAAATAGGAAGCGCAGTATCTTATTGCTAGGCTCCCTCTGCCGACCCTGATGTGCAGGATAAATATACAATAGCATTAAATTCATTATTAAAAAAATAAAAAATAAACAACGCCAAATGAATCCTCTAATGCCCGTATAAGCGCATTTCAGGGGCAAGGTCTGATTGAGTGAAAGCGCTCTAATTGGATAGCGATCGGGCTTGATTCGACTGTTCCATTTGTGATTCTGTCCGTGACATTTATATACGGGATACTTGACTACTTGTTAATTGCCTGCTATTTGTAGGACTTTATTGATTTCTTTTATATTATACAGCTTCACACTAGAAGAACATGCAGAGGATATGTAGTGTTAAGTCACTCCGATCCCACTTTCCGTCGAATGAGGCATTGCGTGCTTAGTGGCGGAACTCAACGCCGCGCTTTGTATTACCAGAGCGAGGAAATGAGAATATAAATAAAAAATGATTCATTCCCCCGAGTGGAACTTGATTCCACAACCGTCGCTTTTACATTGACACGCTTGTTTCACTGTGCCACTATGGCCTCAATATCGCTTATATTACTTTTATATAAATACGTACCTTTATATTTTGATATGCCAATATTTTTTTATAGCTTTTAATTTAAATTAAAATAAAAAATATATATATAATGTAAAATAAAAATTTAATATCAAATTTATGGTTAAGACTAAAATCTTATCAAACGCCCAATATTAATAATCAATCCTAATCCATAAATTGCAACCATAGATTGAAATAGACAGAGATGGAGGACGGCATGCAGGTTAGTGATTGGATAGACATGTCGAACAATACAAGATTGACGTTAACTGGAGATAGGAGATACATTATTAACATTAGGCGTAAATCCACAGATCGGTTGGTGCACATCGTCCTGTACCTTCTCAATGGACACAGGTGTAGGGGACACGGCTCACTCCTACGCGTTCGACGGCGGTAGAGTCAGGAAGTGGAACGTCGCGACTTGCCAGTACGGGCAGGCTTGGATGCCTGGTGATGTCATAGGTTCATGCCTCGATATGGATAAAGGAACGTTGGAATATTATAGGTATATTGTTGATATGTATATTATGAAGCTAATAGTTTGTTTGGCTGAGTGCGCTTATCTCAAAAACTACTGCTTAGAATTAAAAAATACTTTTGTTCTGGATTGAAGGTATATTATATATTATATCATCATTAATGTTTTGATGTAAACCTTCTATATCTGCGGGTAGAGTTATCTCGGGAACTCATGTCTTACACAACTCTTATGTTATGTTAGTTTTCTCCTTTTGACTATAAGGTCGAAGCTGCAAGTAAAAGCTTATATTTTTATATAGTAGATATTTTTAATATGAAACATAATTTATCGAGTTAGGCCTAGTTCGTATTTTTGTAATTATAATTACACTAGTGGACCCGGACGCGGCTACGCCTGCTTAAACTATAAAGAAAATATAAGCTTAAATAATCAAAAAGAATAATAAGTAGATACATATTATTAGGAAAAATATCTAAAATTGAAAACCAACATAGGAAGTAAAAGTAACTAAAGGATATTCTTAATATTAAAAAAGTACCTAGAATCCGTACCTAAAACCTACCTAAAAGGATATTTTTTGCCAGCAATATCAAATAAAATAAGAGAACCAAAGTGTATTTTAAATTAATTATAACAGCATTTGCTGTACAAAGTACGAAAATGTATGAAAATTTATAAAACCATCAACGTTATCTGCCCGTTCGCGTCGGTCATACTGTGCCGCCCGAAGGCTAGGTCATTGCGAATCAGTGACATCTTAATTATTTATTAGAATGTTATACATACAGTAAACTATAATTTCAATCTAGATAAAATGCTAAAAGTGACTATTATATTTATTTTCATAAGGATGAATATCAAAATGTCGCGGTAACGGTTGCGTAGCGACGCGACGGTTGTTATTAACATGGCAGAATAAATTGCATGTCAAATTAGAAAGTACTTTAAAATATATTAGTTTATATGTGTACTGTAATGTTATATAGCCTATAGCACTTCTGAAGAAAGCAGCTTTCATACAAAACAAAAACATAGTAAATCGGACCAGTAGATCCAGAGATCTTAGCGTTCAAACAAACAAACAAACAAACTCTTCCGCTTTATTATATTAAGTATAGATTAAAATATAAGACTTTTTAACTATATTAGGCATAGGTCAACATTTCTATATATTTATTTTCTCTTCATTTTTATTTATTTTAGTAGTGTTACCTCCTACTTTTTTAATTAAAACATTCGAGGTTACCATTAAAATATTCGAGGTTTTGGTTGTTGGTGACAAGATTTTCCATAAGGCCGATGTTTATTTAGTCTAACGAACTTAGTTTCACGCATCATAAACTCGTGCGCAAATATTCGATCGTTCATTACAGAAGTGAAAACAAATGAACAAAGGCAAAATTAACGGAATGATAAACATACATTATACGAGCAGCATGGAACCTTTAGGGACTCAGTCGTTGCGCAAGTTGTGGATTCGATTCCCATTCGAGGAAATGAAATGTTTTATATTTTAATTTCTTCGTTCTGGTGTCGAAGCAAAGCGCGGCGTTGAGTTCCGCCACACAACATGGGGGAACGGGGTACAATGGAGCTTTTATTTCCTGTAACTCAGTCTTTCGAAAAATTAAATTTCACTCGTTCTAGTTGGATAGTTTGAATAGCTGGTTAATTTTATTTGAATTTGAACTAGATTTAAACTCGTCGTGCGTTCTTTTGAATATTCCCAAACAAGCTGCGCCACTTGGTTTATTAAAAGTTGTTAAAACATTCTAATTCAGTATTTTATATAAATGAAAAATTAAATATTCGCTAGTTGCTTTATCCGCGTGGACTACGATGATGATGATCATGATTACGATTATTTTGTTATTTTGCCTTCTTGGAGGCTGAATGTCTTAATATATATTTAACGACATATTAATAATCTTTGAACCTTCTTGTATAACTCGCTATATTAGTGTTAATTACTAGATACATACATTTGGAAAACTTTGTAAAGGAAGTTTACAAAATGCCATTTTTGTGATAAGCGTGGACGAATGCACAGACAAACAGACGAAAAATAAATAAATATTTTAAATTTTATTATATTGATATGAGTACATGCCCTCAGAAACGGTACATCTCTCGGCATGGCCTTCGATAAGGTGACCCACGGCTCGGGCCTCGCCTACTTTCCGGCGGTCTCGTTGGCGATGCAGGAACATTTGTATGCGAATTTCGGTCACGTACCGTTCATGTTAGTATTACTTATCTTATTTATGTAGTTTAAATTTATTATTTAGGTAAAAGTTTGATTTTGTTATAGTTCATTGTGAATATGTTTTTTTTATTATTATTGTTTTGGAAGCTATTTCTAGAGTGCAACCCTTCAGCAATGTTAACGAACCAATATTATTATATTTTTTAAATAAATATTTTTTAACGATGTATACCTACATCTACTATAATTATTATGGATTCTGCAAACTACAAACAAGTTTACGAAAAACCATTTTTTTTTTTGTGAAACTATTTTTTATAATTTTTTTTTAAATTCTTAATTTACCTCTGATTAACAAAATATTTCTTTCTATTATGATGGATGAATTGAACAGATTAAATCATAAGATTTAAATAAAAAAAAAACATATTTACCATTTTTCGGTATTTTACATGATGTAAATTAGAGATAAGACTCCATGTTTCCTAAGCCGAATAATTTTGGTCCTAACCTGCCTATACAGCTTTCCCATAGATGGATTCACACCATTACAAGCACCACCTTACCACGAGTGCGCTAGAGCTGCGATCTTATTTAAATCTTTAGAAGCTCTCATGGATGAATTGAACAGATTAACTAATCTTAAACCGCCAGTCGCAGCTAAAAGTAGTAAGGTGATTTCTATTTGATTTCTAATAACAAAATATTTTTTGAAGTCGTTGTAGGTGCAGTGGAACAGCATTTGACTGTAACGGTGTTGCGTGTTCGATTCTCTCTCAGGGGAATGGTTAGGGGGAAAGTGGGTAACAAAATATCTTAACTACTAGGTTATCTCTGCCCACCAGGCAATGCGGGAAAATGCGTGAAGCAGTTTTTTTATATATTTATTTTTCATATAGGTACATAAGTGAGTGAAGAAAATAATTATAACATTATGAAAATTATTATATGTTATTATTATGTATTTACAAGATTTATTTCATAATTTCATAAATAAAATAAATATTCGCCCCTGTAAAGTAATTGGAACGTGTCTACGTGAAAAGGTCATGGATTTGAACTTTATTACGAAATATTTATATTTAGAAAAATTACGTTTCTCCCGTCTGGTCGAACAAAATGAGCATAGGCTTGCCCTTCAACATTATATACAATGTTTTTTAGTAGAGAAAGCAACTAAAAGCAAGTAACGAAGCATTATACATTTATTTAACTAAGAGATAGAATAAGTATATAGCAGACTAGTATTCAGATAATTCGTTTTCCATTTTCCTCCCATATACAAGACCCTACAATACAATACAAAATACTATGTGTTGAGTACCGAACTTTAACGACGAACTTTGTCTCTACCAATATGAAAATAATAAAAAAAAACAGCTTCACGCTGTATCCCGCACATAGCGGGGTAGGCAGAGAGAACCTAGTGTTGACACTCCGTTCCCCACTTTAATTATGAAGGCATTGCGTGTTGAGTGGCAGAATTAAACGCCGCGCTTTGCCTCGACACCAGAGCGAAGATATGGAAATGTAAATAAATATTCTCTACCAATATGAAAATAATTCATTCTCGTAAATGAGGATCGAATCCCCATCTACCGCGATTACAGTCAGATGCTGTCGTACTGCGCTGCGTTCGTATTTGTATTATTACTAAAATATTCGTATATATATATAATCGTATTATTACTAAAATATTTTTAAATTTTAATTTTTAAATCTTTTTTTATTAAATACAGACCAAATCCGATTCCTCCAAAGCGGAAATGGAAGTAGCTCTCCGAATACACAGCACGGATTCAGTATACACCCCTCGTGCTTCACCACACAATATAGCGGACTCTCAAAACGCGGAAATGAAGAAAATGTCGAAAAAGGTGATTCATATATAATAACTAGATAATAAAATATTTTTTGCTATTAAAAATTGAACTCGTAAAAAAAAATATTGCGACCATTTACAGAGACACGAAGAACTCTAGTTCTATTTTTATTTAATTAATAACCTATCGGCTCGTGGCTCTGCTCGGTGGTTTTTAATTTTCTCAGACATTTCCTCGTTCATTTTTACAATTAAAATGTGGTACATCAATTAGTATGTAATTCATTATTCATTAATAGTTAAAATTTCAAATGACAAGTTTCTATTTTTGAAAGTGACCGCCTTTTAAATAAACTCTCGTCCTCTATTTTAGTCCAATAGGACTAGATTTACCAAAATTCCTTTTAAAATTTTAAAGTTTCAGAGGTTTGGATACAGTCCGTCGTTTAGGTCAGTCACTATACAGTTTTATATATTAATAACACATATTTTGTTATTTATTATTTGTTATCTATATATGTTAATATAAAGTAATTTTAATATTATATCCATTTCCAGTAGATGAAGCTAACTGTGTTCTAGTGTGTTTTAAGTTTAACTTAAACATTTTGACAACGATCTGATGCGAATATTAGCTTTGTAATAGCTTCAATTGTTCAAAGTTGTAGTTGTTGTAAGCTGCTAGTATGTATATTATATGTACTAAAGACTTCTAAGCTATGACCAAAAGCTGTTTCACGCCATTACCCGTACACAGCAAGGAAGGCAGAGGGAAATAGTATTAAGACACTTCGGTTTTCACCAGCGGCGGAAGCCAAATTCTAGAGGCATTGTGCGTCGAGTGATTCGAAACTAAAACGAAAAATGCGAAATGGAGTGTCTTAACACTAGGTTCCCTCTGCCTTCCCTGCTAGTGGCGGGACGCAGCGGAAACACTAATTTATATATTTAATTTTTCTAGGCGTTTCTAATGTCACTAACACGTCTAGTGGTGTCAGAATTGGGCTCTGTACTACGCTTGTCTTACATAGTCATATCAGAACTGCTCCCAAGGTTTAGGGGGGCTCTTGGCTTGAGCTCTCGAGCTCTACATGTTGACCAAGCAGCGGTAGATTTCTATCAAAAAGCAAAGGATCAAAATTTTGTAAGTATAAACTATGTATCTGTTTTATTATTTTTTACATTAATAAATTTAATTAATTAATATATTTTATGTATATTTATATTTATATGTGTATTTATATTTTAATTTCTTCGCTCTGCTGTTAAAGCAAAGCGCGGCGTTGAGTTCCGTCACTCAACACGCAATGCTTTGCAGAATTTGGCGGAAAGAAGATATCGGGAGTGACTTACCACTAGATTTCTTCCGCCTATCTTGCTGCGTGCGGGGTACATCGTGAACCTGATCTGATTTGATTATGAAAATAAACGATCTAATTACTGGCTCAACACATATTAAATACTAGCGGACGCGCGCAGCTTCGCTTGCTTATTTAGGGGTGAATTCTAATAAGCCACGAAACATGTGTTCAATGAAATATTTTTAAGCATTTAAATTTCAAATTTTATAAAAATCAATGGCGATTTAAAGATTTTTCCATACAATCTTTCTAACCCTTATTTGCACTCTTAGGGGGTGAATTCTAGAAAACCATGAAACACATGTTCAATTAAATATTTTTAAGAGTCTAAATTTTAAATTTTATAATAATCGGTGGCGTTTTAAAGTTTTTTCCATACAAACTTTCAACCCTTTATTTGCACCCTTAGGGGAAGAATTCTAGAAAACGATGAAACACGTATTCAATTAAATACTTTTAAAAATCTAAATTTCAAATTTTATAAAAATCGGTGCCGATTAAATTTAGTTAGTTAGTTAGTTAAAATTTTTTAAAATCCCTTCTTAGTGGATGTTCAGATTATAAAAGTAAACATCTGTCCAAATTTCACGTTTCTACGCATAGCGGTTACGGCTGTGCGCGCGTCTTACCTCAGTCAGTGAGGACAAGTCCTTTTATATATATAGATAATAATTTTAAATATGAATTTTTCAGCATGGCCTGGCACAAAAATTTCTGGCTCAACCTCAGCCTCGTCTCTGTACATTATTAGATTTGCTCTGGACCTTTCTGGAAGAAGCAGCCTTATGTGATGTGTTAGAGCATTGCGTTGTCAGGCAATATCTGCTATATGATTTGGTTTCACCGGTCAGTGGTTGTATGTTTTCTTCTCTTTCTTTCTCTTTCCGCTTTTTAACCGACCTCAATAAAGGAGGTTCAATATTTAATATTGATGCCGTCATGTAATACGATGCGGTGACATACTTATTTATAAAGAATTACTTTTTTAGAATATATTCAAATGAAATAAATTTATGGACTAAATATACTTTTTACTGATTAGGATATGAGTTTCACTCAGCAAATAGAAGTATTATATGTGATATGTGGACTGATGCAGCATCGAGAGACTCGTCACCACCTCGTTAAATACGTGTTCTTCAATAAAATAACGTTAGCCATCTTTGATTTATTAGACTAATACTACTGCTAGACGCTTTACGCGTAGCGAAGAGTTTAGAGAGAATTAGTATCAATACACTCCATTTTCCGATGAGTCTTACAATTTTCTCCGTTATTAAAAAATAATTACCTAAATCGATCGTATCGCAGGGACGTATGTGTGCAATTGTAATACGATGGTTGTGGTTTCGGTTCTCACTCGGGGGAAAGAAATATTTCATATTTTTATTTGCTCGCTTTGGTAACAAGGCAAAGCGCGACGCTGAGTTCCCGTGAGGTTCCCCACAGTGAGATGAGTATTTAAGTTCCCAAGTTCTCTCTGTTTACCCTATTATGCACGATAGCGGCAAATGCTAAGCAAGTTTGCCAATTTATGATGAATCAGTTATTAGATACATATATGTATTAATAACGAAATTCCAACGTAAACTACGAACCTTATAGTCGTATTTTTTGAAAAAAAAAAAACAAAATACATTAAAAAGTATAGTAAGCCTAAAAAAAATGATTTCCTGCAATTTGTATAGGTTTGACAACTTCTTGCATATCAAATGTCCAGATGAAAGTGTGTTGAAGACAGTGATACGTAAGCCGTGGTGGCAGCGCCCCACGTCGGTGCAAGGCGAAACAGATCCGAGGATCGCTGGTCAGTTTCAGAATGAATATAATATCCCATTTTCGAAAATAATTATATTTAAATTATCATCATTTCTATGGCGTAGGGAAAAAAGTGCGACAGTAAACGTGACAGATTGTGAGTTTGATTCCCGCTTGAAGAAATTAAATGTTTAAAATTTTCATTTTAATCGCTCTGGTAACGAGGCAAAGCGCGGCGTTGGATCCCGCTACTCATAACGCAATGACTTCAGAATTTGGCGGAAAGTGGAGTTCGGAAGTGTCTTAATGAGAACGAAGTGTTTTAATACAAGGTGCCAGGTTTCTTCTGCCTACCCTGCTGTGTGCAGGATACAGCGTGAGCAAAGAAATTATGTGCAAGTAGTAGTATAATAGGCGTTCTGAATCGTCTCCCGTAGCTTGAAGAGACCACAATGCCGGGATTTGTGTTGATTGAAATATAAAACATACTATATAATAAATAAACAATTCTATTTGCTTGTAGAAATGGCCGAAAAGGGTACGCTTAAGAATAGTCCTTTATTGCAACGCGGAACCAGTAAGTGATACTAAAAGCAGTCTTTACTTTTATTTTTATTATTTTTAAAAAATCAAAAATATATGAAAATATATTTCTAAATATTAATAAATATAGTGTTTATAAAAAAATAACAACTTATAGATAAAACGAGTAAATTGACACCTGTCATTGTTGATGAGTCATATATCGAAGCCCAATATAAAGAAGATTGTACTAAAATTACAAAGGCCGTTGCACCTCTTGAACAAATTCAGGTAAGTTTTTACTATTATTAAATTTAAGTTACATTTAGATAATAAAAATAAATTGTTCTAGTCATGTGTCAATAGTATTCCATTAACATAAAAATAAGTAAAAGTTTTAGTAAAAGATATCCTTAACATTTCAAAAGATCAGGAACCTACTAAGAATGGCTGTTGGAGGAAATTGTAAACTCTCTAAATCTGTATATACAATCTCTTTATAAAGTAAAAAAAAAATAAGATTTGAGCTTTTTGTGTAGAATTTTTTGTGGTTAAAGGACTGTTATCTTTTAGTCTCAACAGAACTACCTTTTATTAATTGATAATTTTTGCATTCAGTTGGAGTTTCTCCTAATGCTCTTGGATAACTCGGACGGAACAAACATGGTGCCGTCGACGAGGAAGATCTTCTTAGAAAAGTTCAGAAGATACATAATGGACAATTGTATTTTAGATATGGTGAGTGCTACGGAAAAAGTAAATAAAAATAACATATATGCACGCGACTATTACGGATTTCATCCAATTACCATTTCATACTTCAAAGAAAACAAAATAATTGATTATTTAAATAATTGATAAATAAATAATTGATTAGTAGGGAATAAATGTAAATATCATCTAAATTATTTCAATTTTCCCCGCTCTGGTAACAAAAGCGAGTCATTGATTTCCGTCACTCAACGTACAAAGGTGTTTTGTTTTTCTAAATATGATTTATTTTTAACAAATAATTTACAGAGGCTATTCAACATTTCGAGAAACTCGCCAGCAATATCTTGGTGTTGCCACGCGCGGCTCCTGACAATAGTACTTAAATTGTGGAACGAGATACCTTTACAAGATATACCGTAAGATATTTTTCTTCACATAAAAAAAAAACAAGTTTTACTATTATACTATTTTTATTCCAGGTGTATTTTAATCATGTATCAAGATACTTCCTTCTCCGCTTTCCATCTGGACATTGCGTATTGAGAGAGTAACTTAACACCGCACTGGTTTTGTCACAGCCTGGAAATTAACGATATTTTATCCGTTTGAATGGGATCGAACCCACAACCATGACATTTACAAGACAGTCATTGCTCGTTAAAAAATAACTTCATGAATCACATTTACCTATTTTATAATTATCTTGATATCCAAAGTATAGATTCTCTTGTTTTATGTTATTTTATTTGCTTATATTCTGACCTTATTAAAGACTGTTTTTTGTTTGCTTGTCACAGATCCTGTAAGCAGCTTAATTTTTGGTTCATAATTACTTTTTGTTTCTATAAAACTGAAGGCCGAACTGGCTTTGTTTTTGTAGATTGTTGTGCTGATGTTATTTATTTAGAAAACGTATAAAATTTTGAACGAATTTTTATTTATTTTTTTGTTTATTTAGAGCTAATTTAATTTTGTTCTTAAATAGTTTAAATTAAATGTGTTTTTCCGAGAGATTATATGAAATTCCTATAATACTACTAGTAATACTACTTAAAAAAAAGTCTTTCATCCACCAAAAAAGTACTAATAATATGTGTATAATATTATTATTTACGTTATAAAAGTTTGACTTTTTAATATTTTCAGACACATGCCCCCACATATACCAACAAGAACGTTTATAAATGGAGATCTTGATTTCTACAACGTCGATCGTCTCGGAGGCGTCTTGCCGTTTCTCGTGAGAACGCTACGGTTCGTAGAGGTGCTACGCTTGTAGAACTTGTTGATTCCATTTTTACTTTAGCAACGTTGCTTGTTTTTTTATGTGTAGCCATTATTTTGAGGTCGTCGTAGCGTGTTACCACAGTGCCTGGCTGGTTAAAATTAACTGAAAAAAATGGTGTCGCGAAAATAGCGCAGCGTTGAGTTCCGCCACTCAACTTGCTATACTTTAAATTCAGCTTAACGCTATACCAGACATGAAGACAGGCGTGTGAGTAGGCACAGGGATCCTAATGATGAGATACTCCGCTCTCCACTTTCCGCCGAATTCTGGAGGCTTTACGTGTTGAGGGACGAAGCACAACGCTGCTTTTTTTCTCGACGCAATAGCGAAGAAATGAAAAATTAAATATTTCATTTCCTTGAGTGAATCGAACCTGTAACCTGTCGCATTTAAATTCACACGTTTGTGATTCTGAGTCACGACTCACGATTAACTTCAATCAATTCATCTTCATCAATTTTCATTAATTTCTCCAAAACGCAGGCAAGATTTAATCAATGTCCTTGGAGAAGACAACCCATACGTACTGAGTTTTGAACCGAACTACAACCGAGGAGGTGGAATTGATACTGGTGAATATATAAGTACTTATATTTTTTTATATTGTCATATTTTAACTTTTATAGACATTTATCTTCATGGTGTTTCCTTATCTATATTTCTTAAATGACTTTCCTTAAAATATTGTAGGTTTTTATACAATTTCTCGGTTTCAAAGGAAAACGTTAAAAAGAAGAATCTTTACACTACATCTCAACATAGTTAAAACTCACATTATTTTATACCTTCCTATAAAAAGTAACTTCTTAGGAGTGAGTGACATGGCCGGAGTGTCCCCGGGCCTGGCGACGCTGCCTCAAGTCATATCGTCCATGGCAAGATTTTTGCATCAACCGATGCCTCAAATTGCTGACAGGTACCAAACAAAAGCTTCTCGAAGCAAATGCTAGTAAATACTTTTATATTGTCAAAGACGTAGAAGGTCTCATTACTTAGAAAAGTAGTGTTCATTTTTTCCTTTTTAATGTGATATATTCTTATTTTTATATGTATTTACAATTTCAAATGAAAATTATTGGAAATATTATTATAAAATCAATATTTAGTTTTACATAGATCTAATGGAACAAGAAGATCTACAAAAATTACTTGTGCAGTTCCTTAAATTATTTAGTTTAACTTAAAATATAGCTAGCAATACGTGAGCTGTCCTAAAGATATTTAATGCATTTATTTATAGTATGAACTATAGAACGGCCGGTGAAACTGCACTAGCGCTCAAAGGAACACGGTCTATGATGCCGGGAGCTGGCTCCGTGGACACCAGAGCGGCGTACATGCGTCTTGTTGACGGTTTACTCGCTTTATATCATGGTGCGGCTGTTAAATATACTGAAAAGGTTATTATTATTTGCTATCTTAGACAGTCGTCACTGCAACGGTTGTGGGTTCAATACCCGCTCGGAGTAATTATTTATTTTCATTGGACCAAGACAAAGGGCAGCGCTTAGTTCAGTTACGTCAATGCAATATCTTCTCGAATTGGGAATTGGAAAATGAAAAGCGGAGTTTCTTGACACTGCGCTCTCTCTTTGTACATTGCTATTATAAAATTACTTTGAGTACCGTTGTCCACTATTAAAGGTCTATTAATAAAAGTTGACAATGTTTGAAAAATTGCTTGTTATAAATCATTCTACATCAATCTGTGAAGCTCTTAAAAGTATATTTTTTCAATTAATAAGTTGCTTTTTATTTGATAATTGATACAAAATTATATTTATTTTTAGCTTTGCGAAATTCGAGATAATCAATTGGACATGGCCGATTGTCTCCATGATATAGAACAAAGAATTTTTACCGTGTACAATGAAATTCATTTGATTACAGGTATTTAGATTTTATAATTATCGATTTTTATTAATTTTTAAACGAAATATATAATTTTAATATAAACGAAAACATATTTAAGTACTACTGTACCCGCTTAAGATTTTATGTATAATGATAAGTAGCTATTTGCGAGCTAGGAGGTAAATAAACTAATCATAATTTTCCTATCCTAACTAGTGAATAATATTTTTAAAAATATAAAAAGACCAACTAATGAGAGTCGGAAAGTTATTGGTAGTTTTTAGGGTTCCGTACCTCAAAAGGTAAAAATGTCAGATTGCCAAGACTTACCTTGAGATCTACTATGACTATTTGAGATCGCGTAGACGCATCTAGCTTAAGTTAATAAGGCAATTGGGCAAACTTAACTTTGTCGATTTTTTTAAGTTGTAGTTCCCATTGACATACAATTCTGGTATGGGTACGGAGCCTTGGTGAGCGAGTCCGACTCGCACTTTACCAGTTTTTTTGTAAAAATATATATACTTACGATATTAAATCGATCACAGGTGATACGAAGGGGCTTAGCGACCAAGACACGAAATACAAGCTTACATTAAATATTTTGACAGAACTGGAACGATCCCAAAGTGTTTATTTAGTAAGTGTAATACATATTTTTGTAAACTATCAATTTAATTTGTTTTTTTTTTAAATTAATTAAATTAAATCATTTATTTTTATAATTATTTTAATGAGCATTTCCCAACTTTGGTGATAAAAAGCACGAATTTGAGTTCGGCCACTCAACAGACAATGAAAGGTGATGAGAAGTACAAGTGTTATCTATGTCTACTTTGATATGCAAGATGAATAAAGTATGACGCATTAAAATTCGTGAGGAAAGATGTTGGTTCTACTTTCACGAAAAAAATATGAACAGATTTAGGAAATTAAATATTTAATATTTTCATTTCTTCTCTCTGGTAACGAGGCAAAGCGTGCAATACCTCCTGGGTTTGGCGGGAAGAGACGAATAGAAGTGACTTAAAATCAGGTTTCCAGGTTCCCTTTGCTTATCTTGCTATGTGCGGAACCCAGCGTGAAGCTAAAATAACTTGTAATTACTTTTAATAAGTCGCGTTTGGATCGTTGATATAATAATTATATTACATTATTATTATATAACAGGAGAAATTGCAAACAAGTGCGTTACAAATGGCGTGGGTAATGGGTGCGATATGGACGCCGCAACGACAGATAGAACTAACGAAACAATTCACGGGAACTCTCTACTCTCTGCGTGTTGCTTCCGACTCTGAATATGCTAAACATGTTCACGTAATATTACTGTCATTTTATATTTTATGATAATCTTAATAGAAATAGTCTAAGCATTGTTTTTATTTTGTTTGTGTTTGTTTGTAATTATATAAGCCATAATGAGATACAGTTGGAACTTTTTGAGTTATGGGGTGACTCTCATAGGCTCAAATCCCAATTCAAATGGTCCCGAAATATAGAAGTTTTAAAGTATATTTTGCTAACTGTAAATGAAGTACGTAAATAGCGTTACAGCGTTCGACTGTAAACATTCGCAGGTTCGATTTCCGCTCAGACAATTTATTATCATTTCCTCAACATGCAAAGTCTCGAATTTGAATGGAGAGAGTAGAACGGAGCGTCCCTGTACCAGGTCCTCGATAGCTATTCCGCTATCGGGAAAAAGCGTGAAGCTGCTTCTTTACATATATTATCTACTCAAGTGCCGTTATGTACGTATAGTTTTTTTAAATTTTCTGAATATACTTTTTTATGTCAAGAATCCATTCTGTAATGAGAAGTGGAGAACGCTACTTGCCCAAAGTATCCACTTTTCAATCTCATTGTTCAACATTTGCTTGGAGAATTTTTTTTTTCCATTCCGTAAACAAAAAAGTATGAAACAATAACATTGAAATGTCATTTCCGTATCGTTGTCAAGTATCACTTGGTGTTGGACCTATACTGTATAACGTCTAATTAAATTGAAAAATAGAGAGTACGTTTTCGCACTCTAATGTAATAATAATCTTAGATTCAAAACTGACTTTTTTGCCACATATTGAACTGACGATAAAAAAAGCATCCAAAAAGTTATGGTTTGTAATACGCATGTCAAAAAATTTTCTCAAACCAAACACTAAAATTATTTTATATAATAGTCTCATAAAAAGTATTTTAGAATACGGCAGTGTAGTGTGGCGACCACATTACGCCACACATATTTTGAGACTGGAACGTCTTCAAAAGCGTTTTTTGTGGAATCTGTCATTTTCTACAGGAAACGTTAAAAAGTTAACTTCGTATAGCGAGAGGTTACAATATTTTAAAATGATATCACTGGACAATCGTAGAACTTTATTAGATATTCGCTTTGTTTATAAAATATTAAATAATTATATTGACTGTCCTCAATTGTTAAGTAGCTTTAATTTCAAAGTCCCTCGTTGCTATCCTAGGTCTAAAATTGCACCACTATCTATCCCATTTCGTCGCACTGTACTCGGTTCCAATTCAGCAATTCCTCGTTTGAGCATACTTCTAAACGACTATAGTATGGTTACGGATGTATTTTATGATTCGATAAGTAAATTTCACAATAATATCTTGAAAAATATCAAATAAGTTTCATCAACTAGCACTTAAACTGCATACAAGTTGATTAACATTTAATTTAATAAACATTAGATTTAAGTAAAACAATTATGTAATTGCATGCTGTGTTTACCTTTGTATAGTTGTACAATTAAGTTCTTTTTTTGTGAAAGTGAATCTGTTAGATTATAAGTATTATTGTAACAACTGCTGGTGAACCTTTTACAAATAAAATAAAAATAAGCATTACCTTGCATTTTGGGCGGCGTTGAGTTACGCCGTTCAGCACACAATGTCTCTGTGTGAACGGAAAAGAAGTGTCTGGATATTAGGTTCTCGTTGCGTACCCTACTATCCGGGAAAAGGCATGAAGCTGTTTTAAATTAGGTCTTCCTATTTATTAGCTATTTATAAATATTATAAAATGATACTATAATTATTATTTAGGCGGCAAGTAGAGAGATATTACCTGGCAAGAGTTCAATACTAACTTCTCACAGCTATGCATCACTTCAATTGGAATACACCTCCAGCTCCGATCAAAGGTGAGTCGTACATAATATTTATTAGAAAAATTTTTAGGTTTACGCTGTATTCTGTAGCGGGATAGACAGAGGGAATCTAGGAACCCATTAAAATACTTCCCTTCCCCATTTCCAGCGGAATTCTGGGGGCATTGCGTGTTGAAGCGGGACTTAACGCTGCGCTTTGCCTAGTTACAAAAGCAAGTAAATGTAAATTATTATTATACCTCGAGTGGCAAGCGAAACCAAAACGTAATATATACATTTATTTTGTATATTGTATAAATGAGTCCTATAAAAAATATAATTCAATTGATTGTAAAAATACATGAAAAATTAAACCTTACTTTACCCAAATCACTACTGCTAAAAATGCGAGAGAAGTTCGAAGCCGTCGCTTAATACCAATGAATGCGCAATTTTTCCCGTCGTTGGAAAGACTGAATAAATATAAAGAAGATTAGATTTAAATAATATATATTGGCTAGTATTAAGCTTGCACAGAGTAATGGATAGCGACCAGAGCAAATCATTTATGCAGAGACCTCTACTAAGACTATGCACGTTGTTTATCTTCCATTTCGTAAGATAAGTAATAATTAGGGAAAGTGGCAATAAGTTTTGTTGTCCAATTTTTAAAAACTTAGGTAGATATTGTGTGTTTTAACATCCACATTAACGTTAACATATTATTTTTTTAAAATTACATTTTTCATATAGAGGGTAGGCAGGTGGAACCTCGGAACCTAGTGTTAAGACACTGTTCCAATTAGGATACTTCCGTTCTTCACTTTCTGCCAAATTCCGAATATAATTATAGAATATAATGATTTAAATGAAGATCAACAATTGTATTTAGGCTGTCCTGGCACAATATACGCGTTAATTGAGGGTTCGATCCCCTTTCGGGGAATGATTACATTTAATTTTTTTATCTTTCCGCTTTAATAAACAGGGCGGTTTAGTAAAAAGTAGATAGATAAATAGATAATATTTTATGCACACAAAGCTGTTACAGGAAAATAAAGGATCTTAAAATAAATCCAAAACGTGCAAAGGTCTTACTGCTGATAGCAATCTCTTATAAACAACCTTTGAAGACAGGAATTCTAAGAGCTACTACGGGCTAGTGCATATATTATAGAACTTTTAAGAATTATCCCAAGTTATTAAATTGTTCACAGTCCTCAAACACCGACGTCGAGGGCGGCCACACCACGCGCTCTTTCAAATACGCAAATTGGTAAGAATTTTGTATTTTTTACCATACAAACTTTCAACCCCGATTTCACCCTTTTAGGGTTAAAATTTTTCAAAATCCCTTCTTAGTGGATATCCAGATTACGAAAGCAAACATCTGTCCAAATTTAACGTTTTTACCATCAGCGGTTACGGCAGTGCGTGCGTCTTACGTCAGTCAGTGAGGACAAGTCCTTTTATATATATAGACTATATACATTTTAATCCACTAACTGTGTAAAATGTAAGTTTGTATTAGTATGTACCTATTAATGTGTTTTGCAAAGAATATTTGATTTGTTTAATTTGTATATCGATTATAAAACTATTTTAATAGTTGACTTGCATAGTGTTTCTCTGTACAAAGTTATTAGCTATTGGGCCTGTTTTTCTTTTCATTTAAGTGGTTTTCTTTTTTGCCTATTTTTACATAGTTGGTGTTTAGCTAAACTAGGTTCCACTTACCCACCCTGCTATATGCGGGATACAGCGTACATCTAAACAATATAATATTATCTCATAGCACAGAACAGTGGTCCAGAGTTCACAGAATCCCTCTTCGCCTTCGTACCGGAATACCACGTGGACGCCATGCTCGAACTGTGCAACACTTTGAGGCTTTATATGCATCCTACCGTACCGGTACAACAAGTGCCAGGTAAAAAAAATGTTTTTATCTATAATTTCCCTTTTTAGTAATAAATAGAATTATATAGTACGTGTATTATTCGGTCCTAAGTACACACAAACTTATATACAGTTTTTATTATAAGTATTTAGTTAGTTCTTAAAGAATTCATACATATCTCATATATCCTTTGGAGGAATGTAACGTAAATTTCTGTGTTCATATCTATTGCATCCTTATATAATTTATTTAATTTTCATGCAGATTGGGAAGAACTTGTGGTTTCCTGTGCAACTTTCCTTTGCGCTGAATTCGCGGATTCCCGTATCGTCCTGGCTAGTACTAGAGAATCATTAGTACAGACTTTAGCGTCGTTTGCCACACAACCAACCACTATGCGAGCTATTGAACGAGTGCCTTTGAAACAGTAAGTAATATGAAAAATTAAATCAGCTTCACGCTGTATCCCGCACACAGCAGGGTAGGCAGAGGAGACCTAGTGTTAAAACACTCCGTTTCTTTCTGCCGAATGTAAGTAGCAAGTAATAGAAATAATGATTAAGTGTTTTTTTTTTCGCTTACTGAGCCTTACCGCTGCAAATATTTTTAAAAGTTGAAAGAAAATACACTATCCAATTGCGCTAAAAAGATATTTTAAAAATTCTAATCAAATTATAATGAAAATAAACATTTCAACTACAACAAAACAAATACGCGTATTGTATTTTCATAGCCATTCCAGTATGTACCCTTATACATTCAGCAAACCCACTCACCAGATAAAGTAAACAAGTGCATAATAACAAACATGCATCGCACTTTGCACAGCGCAGCGGATGAAATGCAAACGCTCATATTATTTGTTTAAGCTATGAAACTTCTCAAATATCTTCTATTTTCATATCTTTTTGATATAAATGCTGAATTGTATATTTTCTATGTTGATACATCTTCTGCATTTTCTAAAACTTCAAATATTTTCGTTCCTCTTATTAGAGGTAAGTCTACGAAGTTTAAGCTGAGCCTTTTATGTGGGAAGCCAATTAAAAAAACTAACTAAATAAAACATCTATTCTTTTATATACATTGCACTCTCATAATTTCAACTTTCATCTAATGTATCGTTGGTACCAATAAAATAAATCGTTCCTTTATATTACCAAGAACAGCGATTTCTGAAACTTCATTCTCACCGGTTTTGGCCAAACAAGTGATGTACCGCTCTGGACGGCCCACTTTACACATATACTATCTATATGTTAATTAATGTGGATTATATATATAATCATATATATTATAACAACTTTATCCTCATACATTTGAAGGAAGCTATTTATATTCAAATAGACTAAAGTATCTTCATTAAAATATAAACTCGAAATGTTAATAAACTCATAATTTAAACAAGAAAGTTCAATTCAAAGAACAAACTGTTATTTAATTAAACCTTTTGCAAACATTTTGAAATCGGCCAATAATGGCGGCCCATTGAAGTTTGCTACGTTGATTTTACAAAGGGTACTCGTATTACTTCGCAAATTATTACAGCCCTTAAATGGCCTTAGGGCTGAAAAATTTGTGGCGTAGTAGATCGGTAAAGAACTTTGTGTAATACATATGATTATTGTTAGGTTAAATTTAAAAATAAGATTTACATAGATTTTGCCTTTAATTTCCCGCCTATTCAGTTTCACCTATAGCAGGGCAGAGGGAACCTGGTGTAAGATTCTCCGTTCCCCACGCACAGCCAAGTTTTGGAGATATTGCGTATTGGCGGCATGGCGGAATTCAACAAAACAATTTCAAATAATTACGATTATTTCTCTTTGTAGAGACATAACCATCAGGTTTATAGTCAGACATTGGTGTTACAATCATTGGGAAAGTTTTAAGCTCTAGTTTAAATAAAACATAAATTTCTATAAAGCAGCAAACCACCAAATATATAGTATCTATTCAACTAACATTAATAAAATAATTTAATATGGAATCGTTTATATAAAAAATATTATGGCATATTATATAAAATTAAATTTATCTATCTTTAGGCAAATGTCGATGGTACAAGAATTGGTGCGTCCATATCAGAATCGCGCATGGGCTCAGTCCAACTGGGTGTTGGTACGCTTCTGGCACGGTTCGGGATTCGGCTTCCGACACCGGCAATGGCCACATTTGGCAGCCAGGTAAAATTTATTTATATAATTTAGAATTTTAAAAACAATCGGTTATAAACTAAAAAGGACGAAATAAAAACTAAAGACGATTTTCGATTTACAAAATATGGAAACTTTTTCTTGTAAATTAGGTTATGAAATCATTTTATTCTAAGCTTAAATGATTATATACAAAATATCGATTAACTTGTCTGAATTTCACCAAATGCTTATAATTATTGTGAATTCAGCAGCTGGTACAGTATATTAACTACTACGACGAAAACAAACTAAATTATAGACCACTAAACTCCATATTACCGAAAACTAATGTCGGACGAATATTGCTTGTTAAATATTAAATAATAAAGTAGTCGCTATTGATTTATACATAAACTTTAATTTAGTGGAAATTTTGTTAGTTAGTTGAAGTTATTTAAAACAGCAAATTCGTATATAAAATTCGAAACACAGTTAAACAGACATAATATAGATTATTGAAAATAATTTCGTTCTGTAATTTCTATTGAAAAGTTTTGAAAGGAAATTGAGAAGGAGAGAGAGGAAGTTGATACGTGAAGTGCGCTCTCAAATGTCACCGTTCAGCACATATAGTCAAAAGTATTATTAAATTATTCGATGACAAAAAAAAATTGGAAAACAGTCATTATCGGGAAATCTGACATTTTCCAATCTCTCAACCTGAATGTTGTTATCTATTAAAAGATCTCAGCCTATCTGGAACTACCATTGGTTAATTTTTAGAAGGTATTTCAAAGGCCGTATTAGTTGGATTATTTTAAATTTAATGTCAGTTGAGAGAGAAGCTCGAACAGTAAAAGTGAGCATTATTTTCAAAAGGGGAACCCCCTTTTTCCTGAAACCTACATGTGTACCAAGTTAGAGCACTGCTCTATTCCTATGCATATGGTGGATCCATGGAATACCAGTTTAATCCAACGAAAATCTTTAATTTAAAAAAACGGATAATTCTTGCTATTCGCAAATTTTCATTTCAAACGAATTGAATACAGAACTCTAAGAAGGATCGAGCGAGAAAACAGAATTCGTTTATTCTATAATATATGGCGAAGAGAAAAAAAATTCAAATTGAAAAAGCTTATTTTAACGCGACACACGAAAGAACTATTTATCCACCGACGTAGCAAATTGCCGGTCCCTTACGTAATGCTGGCGAAACGTGATAGAATAACAGCTCCAGCTAACCTGCTGCAAACTTACGTAATATATGTTTTAGTTAAGAAAACTAAGGCCAAAAGTTAGTTTTAGTTTCTCTTACTAGGTCACAGTTTATGGTTCGTAAAGAAGTCAGATAGTGTTTCTATGTGGAATTGTTATATATGTATGTTATATTATGTGATAGTATCACCATTTTTATTGATTACCATGTCTTAAACACGAAAAAAATTGAATAAAACGGCTTCATAACAAGGAAGATGAAGGTCAGAAATTAGTGTTAAGAACTCCCTTCCGTAATTTAATAATAATTATAAAATTTTCAGGTAAATTTAAGTTGGTAAAGACGTTACTTAATGCTGATTGAAAGACTTAGCTGTCCAAATACATTGTGGGTTATCTGATATCGGAAGTTCCGATATACGTATATATGAATAAAGCCAGATTGTCCAATGATAAGGAAAATTATTTATTTCATGAATTGTGCAATATTTTATAACGATGCCTATACGACCAATTTCATATAATAAAATTTTGAAGTCTACTACTGACGTCAGTACCGCGTTGCTCCTTCATATAGTCTACCCAAATGTGTTGAAAATTGTTCTACGGATAATTTATCCCTGTACTCGTATGTATTCATGCTGCACTTACTCTATGAATACGGTTTTCATAATATGTGGAGGAACTGAATAAACTGAATACCTGAAGTATAAAGTATAGCGTGATAGTAGTGTAGTAGCACTAAAATTTCGGATTTCTTCATTTATATAAAGCTTCGCTGTATCCCACAAACAGCAGGATAGGCAGAGGGAATCTAGTGCTAAAACACTCCGTACCCCATTTTCCGCTGAATTCTAGACGCATTGCGCGTTAAGTGGCGGAACTCAACATCGCACTTTACCTCGACACCAGAACGAAGAAATAAAAAATGTACTTGTATCATAAATTTAATTCCATAAATGTTAATATTCAAAGTAGTTTGTTCTACAGGTACGGCGACAGAGAGCCGACTGTAAACAATCTTGGAGCTAAAGTTGACGCCGGCCTCATGAGCCAATGCTTTGGTAAATATCTCCATATATTCTCCGTGTCCACGTACCCAAAATAGTAATTATGCAAATGTTCTTTAAAGGAATTGGGTTTGATTTAAGTTTAAGTTTAAAAGGTGATAGTTTTCTGTAAGACTGAAACTACTGACACGTTTAATGGTAGGAGAATAACGCATATTTTGCCTAATAAAACGAGAATAACTTTAGGTCCATAGCCAAATCGCGAATGAAGATATTTAAATTTCCAAATGCTCTACGATATATCATACATAGAATAAATATAATTAAATAAATATATTTTTTCTTACTTATAATAAAATCGATAGGTCCGTGTCCATCAGAAGTAATACAGAACCGCATTAAAGAGTACTTGGAGGCTCATCCAAAGGAAGCCGCTTTATATCTGAACTCGTTGCTGAGTCAGCTCAATTGGGCCTTCTCTGAATTTTTTACCATGATGCAAGAGGTAATTGTTACTCTTAATATAATATATGCATACAATATATATATGTACTGTTAAGGTAGAGAAAGAGAAGAAGACAGACAAAGGTAACCTTGAGTCAAGAGACTGATCCAGAATTCAGGAGTAAGTAGCGAACGGAAGGTTCGTAGGTTCTCTGACTACCCTGCTAAAAAAATGTCAATAATAAAAATAATAAAATAATAATAAAATGCTTTATTAGTAATTAAATGTTACATATACACTCTAAATTAGATGTAATATGGGAAGATAAGACAAGAAATTGGTAGAGGTGAGCGTTGGCAGCCGTACTAGTGAAAACTGTGTCACAGCTGCCAGCATCTTTGCCCCTAAGACACCTTTTCGATGACAAACGTGAAAATACTAACTATTATGTTGACTTAAGCAAAAATAAAGCGACTTAACAAAAGGTTAAAATTAATTATTGAAAAAGAAGAAAAAAACACTTAGATTCTATATTATTACCACGTGTTGAACGTGTGTGTGTATTGTTTGTGTGTGTGTATTGTTTGTGTGTGTGCGTGTTTGTGTAAGTGTGTTTATGCGCGCGTATGTATGTAACTTAGTAACGAAGAAGATTCTCCAATGCATAAATTATATTCATAATATTTATATAAAATGCATTTCACATACATATATCCTAGATATCCTAACTACGTTGTTCTATCCAGTGTAATGTAACGTAACTGATCCGTTTAAAACTTCGCCTGTAACTTCTGTAACTTCGAACATTGTATATCTAGACTCAATTTTAACTAGACAACAGATTTAACATGCCGAGCAACTTCCCTTCATGAAAAGTTACTTTATCCAAGAGTCAATATTTTCGACGTTACCTCATAGTTTGTATCGACAAGTTGTGAAAATTTCTGCTTGTTGGCTTAAATTTTTATAATAGCCAATTTTTATATTTTGGATTAAAAATTGTAATTAAACGATAAAATTTCCCTCTTCAAATTTATTAATACTTATCTACTACAACTTAATTCTTTTTCAGCTTTCACTTGTAGCTGGGTAGACGGAGTGAGGCTATTGTTAAGAGTAAAGACGGCCCGCTCTTCATTTTCAGCTGAATTCTGAAGGCATTGCGTGTTGAATTGTGAAACTCAACACCACCTAGACACCAGAGTGAAGAAATGAAGATATCAAATGTTTTATTTCGCCAAGTGGGAATCGAACCCTAAACCTGTCTCGCTTACAGTCACATGCTTGTACACTTACGCCCTCGACGATTGGCCTCTTTAAAACATATTGTTAATATAAATAATAGCATATAGTTTTTATATAATTTCTATGTCAGATGGACAGAGTCCAAGTAGACGCTCACCTGGAACCACGGCAAATTAAACTCTGCGCCACGTGCTTCGACCTCTACCACGGGCTGGCTAGAGCTTTGGAGATGACATTGGCTCTAGTGCCAGAAGTACTAACGAAGCCCGAGGCCAGTGACAATCAGAACGAGCTGCTATTGGGGAGAACTTGTCAGGTATATATATAAATATTTACTAACTTTTATCTAAGTACGTCTTTATGAGCATAGTTAAACAAAAGAAAGTTTAATTTCCACCATTTAATACGCAATGTCTCGAAAATTGGTAATGGAGTGTAGGTACACTAGGTTCTCTCTGCCTATCCTGCTATATGCTAGATACAGAATTCACTCTAAAAGATAGCTGTGTGTATTTAGAGCCTTCTCCTATAAATAGGCTAGTCCACACAAAAATATTTTTTTCAATCCGACCAAATACACGTAGTTCACGAGATCAGTTCCTGAGATTAGCATTCAACGAAATGAATTCTTCAGCTTTATAATATTAAATAAAGATAATGTTCGACTATTGAGGATATGATTATAAAAAGAGAGAGAGAATTACAAAAAAGATTATAAAAAATATATCTGAATTATTAAAAAACAAATAAAATACGAATTATGCTTCGCACAGCATTTCAAGTCGTTCAATTTAACTCCGAACGATTCGAAAAAGACGTTTTATTTCTTATAGTAGTGTCGTTTACTCCAAAAGTACGATTCAGCACAATATACCTATCGAATGGTCCATATAGAATCAGATAACAAAAGATTTAGTTGACCAGTGCTCTCGTTCCTGCTTCAGAGTTAGTTGAATTACAGGCTTCCGTGTGAATTTGATTGTGCTATCTTAATAGTATTTAACATGGGTAAATTTATAAAATTGTTAAATTCATGTATTTTGTTAACTATGTACTATAGTATGGTAGGCAGAGGGAAGTTTGGGAACCTAGTGTTAAGACATGCCTTTCTATCTAGTCTGTCCACTACTATGAAATATAAAAAATATTTAATGATAAAAAACATTAAATATATTGAGGCACATATCACTACATTTATTACATACGTATATACAATCAATATGAGCATCTTTTATATGAAAATTTCTCTGAACATATAATTAAAAACGGTTTTTAAATAAAAACTTTAATAAATAAAAAAAGAAAATAAAGAATTGCATAATTATTTTCAATACAATGCCATCGTCATTAATTCGAAAGTAGTATTTCGTAATTCATTTCCACTATATAATACGAATACTTGAAATCTCGTATTCTTCTTCTTCTTCGTATTGTGAAACGTAACGTAAAACAAAGGAACGTTTTCACGCGCCATTGATCTCGGGCGGTCCAGTCGTTTTGCTGGACTTATTTACTTTAATCTGTTGGCGCAGAAACGTTCCTCGATCACGTAGGTGGGTTTTCTTTTTGTTTTGCCGTTAATTGTACTGGTGAAATTTATTGGGAGTAGTGTTTTCTTTGTTTTTATTGCAGAAATTTTTATTATATGTTATTAATTTAAATTTATATGGAGAAATGGGAAAGGAGAACGGAGTGTCTGAACGCTCGCTGATACAGCTTCACGCTTTTGTCTCGGATATAGCAGGGCAAGTAGAAAGAACTCAATGTTAAGACATTTCGTTCTCTGCTTTCCGTCGGAATATGAGATACAGCGTTGGTTGACCAGCCCAGAGTGAAAATGTCCCTTACCTCAGATAATATATTTCCTCGAGCGGGATTAAACCCTTAATGTTTCTAAATAAAACCTACATCTTCGAATTGTACATATTTTGTTTTCCTTAATAATTTATAATTTTACTATTAACACAACTATTGCATAATTCTTCTTTTTAATAAAAAAATAACAGAAGACAATGACTCTTGATAACACAGCATTTGATTAAGGAAATTTCGTCCAAAATGCCGGCCGGAATCAATTTACCCTGAAAAAAGAACCCAATTTTATCAGGACAATGCCTGAAGGTATCAGATAACGGGTGATTTCCACTTGCCGTTGGAACCCAACTCAGTCGAAATACTGGCCGTAGCTTAGCCGTATTTGTTTTAATCTTTTGGCACAGCCTATAGTTGCTTCTGTCGGCCTTTTATTAGCAGTATAGTGGCGCAGGGGCAGAATAGTGACAGTAAGTTGTGGGTTCGATCCCCACTCGAAGGAATGAATTATTATTATTTATTTATTTTCATTTTTTCGCTGTGGCACCAAGCCATAAGCCCGGCATTGAGTACCGCCGCTCAACACGCAATGCCTTGAAAAATGCAACGAAAAGTGGAGAACGGAGTGTCTTAACACTATGTTCCCTCTGCCTACCCTGGTACAAGCGGAAATTATTAAATAAATAATTATTTTCTCGATCTTAAACTTCTACCATGAGGTCAATCTATGTATTGTCTGAATGGGATGTTACTCCCATTTCTGAAAGGTGTCTTAATTCAATCTTAAGGAACTAATAAGCCACTATAACAGGACATTTTTTTTTATTTAACTAACCAAATGCTGGAATGGCTGGCAGTGGTCATATTTTTGGATAGCTTCCAGGAAGCACGGATTCGTGTTTCGCACACGTTCTAACTTATATATATTTTCTGATTGCCTGTTATGTCAGCTATCTAAATTGTATAAAATTATTATTCTTATCATTTAGAGTAAAATATGGGATTGCACAATTACTATTCTTCTTATGTTTCCTTCCAGATACTCCTAGCAGTGATATCTCGAATATGCGTCAAAGGCGGTGGCGGGGCTGGTTTCAGTAGGCTAGTATCAAGAGGGCTGCCGGACACCGACCGGGTGCACTACTACGTAGCACTGGCGCCCGTGGCTGGGTGTTTGATAAGGATGATAGATCCCAAGTTGTCTGATGAGGTTATTTTTTAAATAAATATGTATGGGGCTAGAGGTGATGGTTGTGGATTCGATTACCATTTGAAACACAATTAATTTCCATTTTCTTGCCCTGAAAAAAAGATAAAGCGCGGCTTTGAATTCCGAAAATCATTAAGTTCAAAGATCAATACTATGAACTAAAAAGGTGTTGTTTTTTAATGTGGTTTATAAATCCAATTTTATTTCAAAGAATAGCAAAAATCTATATTAAATATAGCAACGCAGTAACAATATGTGAAATATTGTTCCATATGTTTGCACAACGGTCTTTGTTTTGTGATCGCGGTGAATAACTATAGCCTAAAAATAAATTGTTTTTGCTTTCAATAAATATATCACGTGTGGGTTTTATACACAAAAATATAACCGTGTTATTCATAGAATATTTTATCTTCGCTCTATATCCCGCACTCATAAGGGTAAGCAGAAGGAACCTAGAAACCTTGTGCTAAGATACTCCGTTCCCAAATATAGATTTCCGTTCCCCACTTGTCGCCCAATTCTTGATTGTTCATCGAATGGCGGAACTCAACATCGCGCTTTGCCTCGTTACAAGAGCAAGGAAATGAAAATATTAAATATTTCATTACCTCGAGTGGGAATCAAACCCAAAACCTGTCACGAAAAGGAAATATTGTTTTAATTCTTTAGAAAGTATACGGCTATACCAACTTGTATAGCATAAATACTCTTTGAACATCATTTAATATTACAACTATCATCTATAGATAGATAATGCTCTATTTCAAGATGGTTTTTTAATATTTAAATTTATACATATAAATTACATAAGTAACTCCTTACTTTTAGGTAAATCTTCGTTTGCCTTTGACTAAAAGGTGTAAGACCTCCCTTTTAGAGTTCCGGAATGTGTTCAATACGGAAGCCTTTTCGTTTAGCCATGTCTGTCCGTCTGTATAGCATAGCTCAAAAACTATTGGAATAACCAGAAAGTTATAGCTTGGCACGTTAACAAAGTGGTAAAATGAAAATAAAAAAATCGTGGAAAAATGTTGCTTTAAATTCCTTTCCTACATGTAAAGTGGGGATGATTTTTTTTCTTCCCCATAGTGTCGGATATGTTCGTGCTTGGTACAGAATTCTCTATATACCATACACACCCTTAGGAACTTTAATGCTAAATTTCAGTTTTCTACGTTTTGTAGTTTCGGTTGCGTGTTGTAGTCTGTCAATACATAAGTACCTACAGATTTTTTTTTTTTGTTTTCAGCATTTAAGTAAAGTGAGTAACTTCATAGTGAGCGAGCCATTGTTCCGCATCGACGGACTCCAGTTCATGCTGGAGAAGGATAAGAAGAAACACTTCTCGTTTTATGACTGTTAGTTTTTGTTACTTACTTTCATTTCTTTTTTCTTTGTTTCTAATTTTATATTCTAATTTTATTTAAGATTTAGAGCCCAGTCGCCCAGCCCACGGCAGGTTGTGGGTTCGATTCCCACTCAAGGAAATGAAATAATTAATATTTTCATTTATTCGCAAGAAAAATTATTATGCATTATGTTAATAAATCTATGAGAATAGCTTAGTGTGATTTACCTACAGATTTATTTTAATTATATACAAAGTTGTTCGCCTAATTTTCGTGAAGTGGGTGTAGATTACAAAAAGATTTAGACATAGTCTCTACGTATATTTACTTTTTTAAGAAAAGTGTAAACAATATACCAATATACTAGTATATTACCAGCATGGTGGTGCAGTAGAAAAATACCAATTGTATTCTACTATTAGATAGGAATTACGTAATCAATTATGAAATACTCAATGAAATGAAATGCTAAAATTTAACCTGACCGTTAAAAATCCGGGTACAGTCCCAGAAGACGTGACACTAGAGGAGCTCAGGACTCTAGAAGCCGTAGTGGAGAGGCTGCGTCTGGCGCGCGAGGCGATACTGCGGTCGCGGTCGCCGGGCTCCAGCGGGGCGCAGTCCGACCTGCTGTGCACTATATGCTATGCGAGGCCCGCGGACACCGCGTTTGTGCCTTGTGGACATCACTCTTGCAGGTAAAATCTTGAAATCTTTGTTACTAGAATTTTATTTCCTCACTCTAGTGTTAAGGCAACGCACGGAGTTGAGTTTCGCCACGCAATGCCTCCAGAATTCATCAGAAAGTTGGGAACCGAAATGCCTTAATTCGAACGGAGTGTCTTAACACTAGATTTCTGTGTTAGATAAAGCGTAAAGCTTAGGATATAGGTAAGTATATTTTCCTTTTGTTACTTCACAGAAACTTGATGTTTAATAAAATATATAATCATTTTTCTTTGAAAGAAGCGAAACATTTTCTAACATTATTTATTCAAGTCCATGGAGAGTTTGCGCTTTATAGCCTATTCATGCTGGTATTTTATTCATCTTTATCGATGTGGGCATCGAGATCGACTGGCCGTGCCTAGATTATATACTATTGTTAAGCTTAGAAATTATGTCGAAAACTCTTTGAATCTAAAATAAGATTCTTTTAAAATTTATGTTTTATTTAAAACTACAAACTACTTGCAGCAAAATTGTTAAATATGCGAGTAAACGATAATTTTGATTTGGAATCTCACTAGATGATGACGATGTAAAACTAATATTAAAAGCTTGAAGAGTTATTTGGTTAAACGTGCATATATCCAATATCCAGAAACTCCAATATATCTACTAGAACGGAGAAATGAAAATAAATTTATATAACAATTTTTCCAAATGGTAATCGAACTCGCAACCACCGTTAAGGCGCCATTATCGCCTCAATCTAGTAACATATTTTAAATTTATAAACTTTAATATTTTATTTTGTTCCAGAGCGTGCATAATGCAACACCTATTGAATAGTAAGCAATGTTTCTTTTGCAAAGCCGACATTGACACAATGCGGGAAATTGAACCTGTCTCCACCTAATTGTGACTAATGGCCTGTCCTCGCTGCTCGCACTCAGCGGGTGAATTGAAATGAATAGTAGAAATAAAGTATTGTGGCTTTTTTAGTATACTCTCAGTATTGGTTTGTTTATTTATTGAATTGAATTTTATTGGTTATGGAGGATTGAATTTGTTAATTTTATTTATTTTAAATAAATAAATATTATGTATTGGTTGTGTTTTGTGTTATATTTTAAAAAGAAAAAGGTGGATATGTCTATAAAAAATTAAGTTTACACGAATGTTTGTTCAAAGCCAAATCCAGATCATATTTACAAAGTCAATTTAGAGCGAGTCGTATTTGATGATTGCGGTAGCCGTATATTATATATTTGTAGCTGAATTCAAAATATTGTTAGTTACTATTGAATTTTCGAATGAACATACCAAAAAAACTACATACATATATTAACTACCTTTTTACGTAACCCTATATATTATTACTATACTAAAACTGATATTTTTAAAAAGAAATAAAAAATAATCCAAAACATATTATTTTATATTTATTTTATTTTTTTAAGTACAATCATTTTGAGAAAAATATTAAGTTTATTAAATCTTTTTACTGGAGTAAATTAAATTGTAATTAGTAAATTAAGTTTAATTAAACTTAAAAATAGTAATTTTTAAAAGAATGATTTATGGATTTTTATGTAGATACATATTTATATATAACTAAAAGGGGAAGTTGGTAACGATATACCTATATAATATATCAAAATCGAAATAAATTACCTATATATTTAAAAAATTAGTGATTGTAGATCTTTTACAATTTACAATTTTAGATTGTGTAAAATAAAATCTAAATTGTTTTTGGACGACATACATATGTAAAATAATATTTACTTTTAGAAAATCCAAAAAAAAATATATATAGTTGTTTTGTATATACGTAAATATATATTCAGAAATCAAAATTTCCTATTATAATCTTACTTAATTAAATAATGAACACATTAAGGGCCTTTATTGTTGCCCATCGGTGAGTAGGCATAATATGCGACAGTCGGGCACTCGCAAGTACCGCGAGGACCTTGAACACCTCGTGGACCTATTGGACCTAGTAAGAAAAACATGCTTTTGAAATACAATTCACTAACAATAAAGAAAAATATTAGGTAATTAATAAATCCATGTAATTACAATAAATGAGTTATTTTTCAAACTTAAGAAAGTGATACACATTTTGATTGTAAACAATAAATTTGCTTCTTTAGTCGTAATTTTCCTTGTATGTTATTGTTGTACAGTGGTTTAAAGAATTGTTTTAATATGCAGATAATTTGGAAGCAACTATTTTTGTTCTTATTACTTAGTATCATATTTATTTATAACTTAAACTGTAGGACAATTTAAGGAGAAAATCTTTTAAAAAAATAATATTATTTGTTTACCTTCTCGTCCAGGATCTCCTCGATCTCCAGTCCTTCCTTCAGGTCCTGGTGGACCCGCTGGTCCTGCAAGTACGGAAACATATGTTTACAAGTACAAAATATTAATTATTAATTGTTATTATTATTACAACCACAACAGATTTTATTTACATTTTTAAAAAATATGCCACGAGAATTGCATTTCAGTCAGGTTATTTTTCCTTTTTTTTCTACTATAGTTTAAAGTTTTGAAAAACTATATCAGACCTGGTCTTCCTCCTGGACCTTCTGATCCTGGCATACCAATACCATCTGGGCCCCTCTCTCCCTTATCCCCCTTATCTCCTCTTGGCCCTTCACTTCCCGGTCTTCCTGGTTCTCCAGTCTCCCCTGGATAACCTCTTGAACCCATTGCACCTGCTTCACCTGGTGTGCCTGAAATATGTCGATTTTTTTCATATCTCTGAGGCTATTAATATTGTCGTCTTGTATTTTAAAGAATATTATATTTATGACACTATTGGTTTCTGAACAAAGTAAAACAACAAAGAATAAATTAATAATTTTAAAATATAATGTTAAGTTAATTAGTAATATTTATTATTTTCTATAAAATTTTTAAAAAAATCAAGTCTAGAAAAAATACTAACCCGGAGTGCCCGGTGGTCCAGGCCTGCCTGGAGCTCCCCTTTTAATGATTGGTTCCACAGTAGGTATTATTAAATTAGCAGCTAGCTCTTGGAATCGTTCTGTAATATACATATTTGCACAACATCATTTTATTAGTGTTGATATATTTTTTTAATTATTCAAGTTTTTGTTATTATTATGAAACAAGTTATAATGATAATACTCCCTTTTAACTTTTAATTACACGTATAATTACTTAACTGTAATTATATTGTATCTATGCGAATTATAGATAATACAATGTGAAAGAATTTCTCATTTCATCATTACATTCTTATTTCTCACAACATTTACAACGCTTTATTTATATGAATAGCTTTATATCAGTCGGTTTCGCCTTCAGTACTACTATAATCTCAGACATTCAATTACGGAGCACTTGTTACAAAAGAAACGAATGGATCACAAGAGATTCTATTAAAAAGTTTCCTTTTCACAAAGTTTAGTGCTAAAATAAAATCTAACTTGAGCCGAGTTTTAGATTGGATCGTCCTAAATCACTTACGAGTGTAAAATATACTTGTGTTTTCTTAAGAACCTTTTAGGTTTATTTTTACTTTCTTGACCTTCAACATTATCATTAGTTTAATTTTAATGCAATTTCTTTCATTAAACTAAAAAATATAAAGTATATTAGTATTTTTCATTAGGAATTCGGACGTTATGGTATGTTTTCTATATATATCATTAACCAGTTGTATACATAATTAAACATGAATGACAAAGAAATTACGATGAAATATTACCTATAATAGAAAGATTTTATATATATTAAAAAAAATCATTTCAAAAAGTAAACAACACATCTAATTGGCATTATCCACTACAAACTTATGAAAAATTTAAATGAAAATTTTGATTTCCTGTACTTAAATGAATTTAAAGTGTAAAATGCAAATATGTAGTTTAAAATGTGCTGGTTCAATACTGCACATTTAAATATTTGGAGTTCAAAGCCTATAAAAAATACGTGACAATATATTTAATGTTTATGTTATGCATTTCACCACTTCAAATTATTATTTTACGTAAATTGGTAATTGAAAATTTTATTAAATATAGATTGCACAGGTATTTTTTAAATCAGTAGGAAACACAAAAAAAATGTTTAGATTTAGTTGAAAAAAATTTAAAGATCTTACCTCGTATTAAGTCTTCACAAATATTTCTTACGTCATTTTCAGTTAAAGATGGCGACTAAAGCAATGAAATGCAATTGAATATTAAATATCTAAGGATTTGCGTCTATTAAATTCAAATATTATGTCATATACAGTAAATTTAAATAATATTACCTGGGTTATAAAATTACTAGGTGCCGATATTCCAGGCGGTCCCCTCTGTCCTGGGGGCCCCGGCAACCCATCCAAACCATCTTTACCTGGAAAACCCGATATTCCCGCTTCTCCTTTCTGTGAAATATATATGTAAATTATATACAGGGTGGAAGAGGCAGCGCTTCTTTTACTGAAACTGCATATAGGGTAAAATATTGCAAACCCAGAATTAAAAAAAATAATCAAGGTACCTCAACGGTTTGGACGTAGGATTTTTTTTACATTTCACGATTTTTATCCATACCTGTATTTCGTGTCACGCACACATACGTATGCGACGTTGCCGCTTTGACGGTGCGACGGTGCGTGCCTATGTTATACTTTACAAATGGCGTTTTATTTTAAAACGATAATTTTATTATTTATTTTGTTTGAAAAAAAAAACTTTTTCATTTTTGAGAATTATTTTTTTTTCCGAATTATATTAGGCTTTTATAGAGTAGTTAAAACTGTGGTTTCATTTAAAGTGGCGCTGACAATTCCACCCTGTATAACAACTGACGCTTTCACCGTAATAGATAATAAAGTTATATTCTAAGTTACACAATGTCTTGTTTTAGCTTCACGCGGTTTCCTACAAAGACCAGGGTAGACAGAGGAAACTTTATTATGACCCAAAACACTCTGTTCTTTATTTTCCACTGATTTTTTGGAGATATTTCACGTTGAATGGCGGAACTCAGTGTCGCGCTTTATCCTGTTACCAAAGTGTCGAAATGAAAATATTAAATAATGCTAGAAAAAAATAATCGCTTTTACAGCCCTACGCTGTGCCAATGTGAAACGATAGCCTCATTGAATATTTTAATAAATAATATAAAAGTTTATACCACATTGTTAAATAATTTTGTCTCTTAATTAGTTTACTCACTTGTCCTCTCTCACCTGGTGAGCCTGGAGGACCTGGTACACTAATACTAGATGCACTAGTTGATGTACCAGGAGGGCCGGGCGGCCCTGCAAATCCCCTTTGACCTTCAGGACCCTACAAGAAATTTTATGATTGTTATTAACTAAAGAAAAGGACCCTACAAGAATTTTATAAGGAATTTTGATATAATCATAAAATAAGCATAATAATTATAAGGAGAAAAGCGGTCCCCAAGAAATGTAGATTAAGCAAATAAAATTTCAATCCATACCTTCCATATACCTATATTATAAATTCGAAAGTAACTCTGTCTGTCTGTCTGTCTGTCTGTCTGTCTTTTACGCAATCAGGCCCAAACCGCTAATTTAATTGTGATAAAATACTCATATAGAGATACTTGAGGGTCTCGGGATGAACATATGATACTTTTTTTTCTTATATTTGTAATATTGTCGTTATATACTAATATATTAAAATACTTTTAATTTGACATGCAATTTATTCCGCCATGTTAATAACAATCGTCGCTACGCGTTGCTAAGCAACGGCTTGCAAAGTTTGTTGTTTTAAGAAAACGTCACCCAAAATGAATTTGCTTAACGCGTACATGGCGCGCGCCGATCAACCCTATGAGACACAAAAACAACATTCTACAAAAATATTGTCCCTTAAATATTGTTTAAAAAACGTCCGCGTTGATATATACTATAGATATAGATTTGTATACATTAACAAAAATTAGATCATTTCTATAATTTGATATTAATCCTTATGAAAATAAATATAATAGTCACTTTTAGCATTTCATCGAGATTGAAATTATAGTTTACTGTATAACATTCTAATTAAGGAGATGTCACTGATTCGAAATGACCTAGCCTACGGGCGGCACAGTGTGACCGACGCGAAAATATTCTTACAGTTCAAGCAGGCGTAGCCGCGTCCGGACCCACTAGTCTTTATATATATTAAAAATACAAATCATGAAAAATATATTTAATTGTATTTATTGATAACAACAACTTCTAAAATATTTTATTACAATATATATTTATTTTTTTGCAAATAGGAGAAATTAATTATGTCAAAAAAACTTAAAATTTATTCGTCAATAAATTAATTAAATTATTACTTGAGGTCCTTCTGGGCCTCTTTCACCTGGTGTTCCTTGTACGCCTGGTAGTCCTCTCTCTCCTGTTATACCTGGTAGACCTGGAGGACCTTGAAGACCGGGAATCCCCTTAAAATAAAAAGAATAAATGTAAGTAGTTAAATAAATATTATACATAATTTTGAAAAGTAACATTTAGGATAGTCTAATGTGTCTACTCGTGACCAGGGTTTGGGTTAGGGTTTTTACATATTTGATAAAACGCGGCGTTAAGTTCAGCAAGTCTACATTCATTGTATTGCAATGAACGACGATTGGCGAAAGGTGGTGTAATAAATATTTAATTTAAGAAATACTTACAGCAAGGCCAGTATTACCAGGAGGTCCTCTCTGTCCGGGTTCTCCATCTCTCCCCGATAGACCTGGACTACCTTTATCACCTTTGGCACCTACATGTTTTAAGATGTCAATATATCAGTTTTTACTAACTCATTTAATTTATAATATTTATATATTATAGATATTATATACTTCCATCATATATTCATCTTTATGTAATAAATTGCTTAAATTTAGTTGCTTTAGTTTATAAAAACAAAATTGTATACGTACTCGTATACAATTACAAATGTGAAAAACATAAATTATTACAACAATATAAATAATGGCAATTACCTTGAGTTAAAGGAAAATTAACATTTGAAGCTGGTCCTGGGGGACCAGTAGGACCAGGTTCTCCACGAGGCCCCGTAGGCCCTGGCGGCCCAGGTATTCCCTTTTAAAAATACAGATAATATATCAATTTCAACATTCACAATAATCTTAACATTTTTAAAATGTTATATCAATAAAGACACTTTAGCTTAGTATATAATGTGTGTATAAAATACAGGTATAGGTTGTGGGTTCGATTCCCACTAGGGGGGAATGAATTATTCAATATTTTCAGTTCTTTGTTCTAATTATAAAACAAAATGCGACGTTGAGTTCTGCCACTATAAAGCAATGCTCCGATAATTCAGCAGAAAGTAGGGAGCGGAGTGTCTTAGCACTAGGTCCCTCTATCTACTCTGTTTTATGCGGGATATAGCATTTCTTTTTTTTTTAATATTTTTTAAAGTCCTAAGCTCTTACCTCTTTTCCATCTACACCAGGAAGTCCTGCTAGCCCAACTAAACCAGCTTCTCCAGGAGCTCCTGAAAAATAAATATTCACATCATAATTTACTTTTAAAACATTTTAAATTACTAATTACGTAATTACTAATTAATAAAAGTTACTAAATGTATAAAATATCAATAAGCCTATAATATTTGAAATTAATATTTTACCTTTGAACCCCTGATCACCTTTCTCCCCTTTTTCCCCACGCCGTCCTGGCGCCCCCGGAGCACCCGATACTAAAGTCACCTTGAATAAAAACGAATTTATCCCAATAAATACATCTTAGTCCCAGACCCAATATATATATATATATATATATATGTTTTTTTTCTATGTATTTATTGTATAAAATACTTACATTACTCGCGTTACCAGGTAGTCCTCTTTCCCCCTTCTCTCCTTTTGGGCCCACAGGGCCTTCCAGACCAGGAGGTCCGCTATTACCACGTATTCCCTTTAGAAATATAAGTAATATAGAAAATTAATTATTACATAAATACAATTATATATTTTATCTTATAATATTTTATCTTTTGAATACTTTTTTAGTTTTGCCACTTTTTCGGTTTTTTCTCCTACATAAGAAAATGCTGAGAAATACGTCCTTATAAATAATAATATAACAAAACAAGAGCAAATTATTATCGAATCCTTACTTCAATATTTTTTATGTAAGAATTACTTTAGCCTAATATATTTTATTCATTTGCAAATGTTAACTCACTGGTAATCCAGTATACCCTCTCGGTCCCGGTTCGCCTTTCTCCCCCGCTTTGCCCTCGGGACCCTGAAATATTGAGATAAGGCCTCATAATACGTTACTTAGTGATTTATGTTGTACGACATAACCGGTTTATTTGAATGAAAAATAACTTATTTTAGCATTTTTAAAATGTAATTCTACACTAAGTATAGAACGATATTATAGATATGAAAAGGTAATAAGTAGCTTGTTTATAGCAAAATATTAAAATCCATGGAAAATTAAATTATATGGAAACTCACCGGCGGACATGTTTGATTACAGACTGGTTCCACAACTTGACCTCCAGGCAACAACTACAAAAGTAAATAAATATAAATATACAAATATTTAAAATATACATACATACAGCATAGAAAGCTCAATTAATATAAATTTAGAAAAAAGATTAAAACCATTTCATTTACAATAAAGCTAGGAATATATGCAAGACAAATATCTAATTGTTAGCATTCAGGCCATTACTGTGGTTAAATTATAATAGAATATTAATAATAAATAGAATATTTTTGACTTAACTTAAATTAATTTGTGTTCCGTTAAATAAAAAAATGTATACATACCGGAGGAGAAGTTGCAATTAATAGCTCTGGTACATCCTGAAATTTTTTTTTTTTTTAACTTCACTGTGAATCTGACATACAAGATAGGCAGAGGGGACCTAGCGTTACTCTGTTCTTCAATTTCCGCCGAATTTTGCAATACATTGCGTATTGAGTAGCGGAATTTGAATGAGGAAATAATAATTTCGCCTAGTGGAAATCGAACCCACAACCTATGTGTTTTGCGCATACAATAGGAGCCTGTCTGTAAATGCCATTGATCTGGGTTCGACCCGACTAGGTAATTACTATGTTTATATTATTTTCTCCATTCTGGTAGACAAAACGTCGCGTCAAGTTCCGCTTTCCCTGCTATGTGAAAAACGCGAAGCTAATTCATTTTATTTTTTTGTTTTCTGTTTGACTATTGAAACCGCAATAATTCTAAAGGCCCAATAAAAAGGGGAGAACGTGTTAAAATTAAGTGAAATGTTTTTTTTTATTTGAAAGCTTATTATTTATTAGCTTATTAAAGCTTATTACAATTATTTAGATTTCAAATTAAAAAATAATCGAAAGAAATAAATAATGGAAAATTTAAACAGAGCTATTTTTATAGATGTATCGACGAGGCGTGTACTCACATTGGCTATTTCCTCGCAGTTATCTTCTGTCAAGTTGTATCGAGTGCAGCTCAAAGACAACCATTGCAGGTCTATCTGAAAATTGTAATAATTACACATATTATATATATTTTTTATCACCATCACCCTGTATCCCGCACAAGCATAGTAGGTAGAGGGAATCTAGTGTTAAGACACTCCGTTCCCTATTTTCCGCCGAATTCTGGAAACATTGCCTATTAAGTGGAAGCACTCGCTACCAGAGCAAAGAAATATTAAAAAATTAATTTCCTCGAGTGCGAATCGAATTCACAACCTGTGCTGCGTTGAACCTGCGCCACTAGGTACTGGCTTCATCCTGTAAATTCTGCATAAACCTTACCGGTGCAGGTGTGCCATCGTCGTTGGTAACTATAGTAATCGAGGTAGCGTTACTGAAATCATGTGGACTTATATTTTCCGGTTGTAGCTGCAAGAAAAACAATATTATTTTCTTTATATGGTATAACAAAGTTACCTATCGATGTACACCTATAATATATATTTTTTATCTTATTTTAACACATTTTTAATTTTTTTTAATTAAATATCTTCCGCTCTCATCATAGGAGCAATATCTTTGACATTGACTTTATACAAAAAATATCGCGAAGTTTCGAAAAGACAAAATGTAGATTTTAAAAATAGTATGTACTATAATTATATTTAAGAAAAACTGAATAACAATATTTAAAGAAAAATTTATTCAAAGAATGATAAATTAAATGGACTTTATTGCTTATTCCTTTAGAAAATAGTCAAACTTACATAATTTTATATTTTATATTATTAGCGCCTTAAAAATAACCTGATAACTTAGATCATATCCTTACCTCGACGCAATCCACCGCTGCGTGGACAGTATCATTAGTAATCGCTACATGAATCTTATGCCAGCCTGGCCTGAACAGCTGAAATGTTAAAGCAGTTCAAATTTTATAATATTATTGAACAATAAAAAGAGTCAGCGATAAGAAGGGCTGAAGGAAGACATCGAAAGCACATCCTCGATGATACTAAAGGAAGGTCAAGTAAAAAGCACTCCCTCCACGGAGACGGCAAGGTTGATGAAAGTGGACGAGGCGAAAGAGGCATGCAGAGACCGTAGTGTTTGGCACTACGTTCTCTCTGGCTAGGTTGGGTTCTCCCCGCTAGGGAGACAGCGTGAAGCTAAAAAACTGAGGCGTATTACACGGTTGGCGGTCGGTACATACATTCCGGTCATCTGAATTTCGATCGGATTGTCCTTAAATTTTGATATTAGGTTTATTCACATGAGTGTATCTTATTATTTTTTTTACAATTTCAATTTTACTTTTACTTGTTCTTACAGTAAGTCAAATATTATAAAGTCTGACACCATTATTGTTCAATTTAAAAGAGTCAACTATATACTTGAGGATTCGAGCTTCTATGATGGAGTATTAAGTTTAAAAAATATATTAATTTTACCATTATAGTGTTTAGATAAAAAGTGAACAAAAAAAGCATCTTATGATCACGCTTTCTCTTTTACCCTGCTGCTGTAAGAAATGCGTGAAACAAAAATAGAAACAATATATTTTTTCAAGAACATAATAAATAATCATATATGTACATAAAAACATGCTCACCTCGGGAGATGAGAATAGTACCCGCGACCCTTGCACAAATACAGCCAGCCTCTTAACATTGGGTAGCAAAGTCAACGAGAACTGAAGTGTTTGCGATCGAACACGGATTAAACTCCACGGCCGGTGTTGAATGTTTGCATTGAACGTGCCGATTATACTGAACTGATCTGGTAATCCGTTGGGGAATATTCTCCTAAAATAAAAAATTACATATATTAAAATTCGGAGACTCAACAAAAGGATGGGACTTATGCTGCTGCCAGAAATACTAAAATTCCTTTAAAAGTTAAACGTAATAGGATTACCAGCTCGCTTTTTGATCCAAATTGGTTTGAAGCAAATCTGTTCCACACACTTTCATCGTGTTACGGTAAAAAATAATGAGGTTTTTTTTCGTATTGTAATAGTAATTTAAGTACTTTTAATAGTTATTACCTTAAAGGTAAAGTTAAATTGGATCCATCTCCAATCCTGTACGCCTTCTGTAAGTCTTGTGAACCCTGGACTAACGTCACACCTGTAGTGTCTGGTCTATCTAGCCTATATATCGCTATTAGATCTACCATTTGAAAATCGACATCTCCTAAACCAAGGACGGAACATGGAGATGCCAACAATGGAGACAACGTTGTTGTGTTTTCTGAAAATATTAATCATATAAGTAATTTAAAATGTTATAAAATGTTAAAAATAATCTAGTGTCCAATGAGTCTAGATATAAGTGACTGCTAAGGCAGATTCGTTTCCTACTCAAGTCGGACCTCGTCCTCCTAACGCAACCATGATCTAACATTATATCATAAATGTTAGGAATTGTTTGAGAGCGAAATGTGGCAAACTCCTCAAAAGGTGAAAAAATACTCATCTATTCTTATTACACTATTTTTTTGTAAGTAATGACCATATTCAAAAATTCTTTTACATGAAATTACTAGTTCAATTATACATATATGTAGATTGTTGAGGTACTCCTAACTGCCCTCTACTAACACTTTTTTGTCGTTTTTGAAATTGAGTATTTATATGTGAAATTGTTAGTAAATACAAGTATAATAATTTAATTTGCCCATACCTATCGGATCTCCATTGGCAGAAATAATCAGTGTTACAACGGACACTACGTAAAATACCCTATAAAGAAAATATAACATTAAATATAGAGTGTTGAAATAATCATTTAGTTTTATTGTATTTAATATTACCTACCTAATATGTTCATAAAATTTATTAGTATTATTTTTTGATTTATTAATCTACATACAAATTAGATATACTTTTATCACAAATTATTTATATTTCACAACGATTGAGCTTTAAACGAATGTAAGAAAATCCAACATGTTTCAAAGATATTTTGTTAAATCGTCATAAAATATTTGAAGCTATTACTTAACAAGTCAACTAATATTTAACTGATCAACAACTCATAATGTTATTGTCTCATATTGTTTAATAAAAATTCTAATAAAACCATTTTATATTTTGCAATGCATGTCAGTGCGTTAAAAAATTAGCCTACATCTAGCTATAATGACTAATAGAGACATTTTCTCACAGACGATATACTAATTGAACTGTGAGGGCCCACTGACCTCATAACAACTGGGTTACATTCTTTATATGATCATTTAAATATTTCATCAAGTTTTTTTTTAGCTCCACTTTTTATACTGCATTTAGCTGGGTGAGCAGAGGGAACCTGAGAACCTTGTATTATCCGTATTCCATAAAAGACTTCCGTACTCCACTTTCCGCCGAATTCTAGAGGAATTGCATGTTGAGTGGCAAAGGCTTGCTCAGAGCTTTGCCTCGCTACCAGAGCGAGGTACTTACTTACATTAGTAAGTATTAAATGTTTCCATTTCTCGAATAGGAATCGAATATGTCATAAATGTATCGCAATCACAATATGTCATAAAATAACCAAAGATACATTGACCAATATAAGATTTATTTGTGATAAATTTTGTTATGAACATTTTAAACCCATGCGAAAGTTCACCAGATTCCAACTGTATCAAACAAAATAAATTAACATTTCTAACTAATACGAACTAATACGAACAAAAACTACTAAAAAACCACCATGTCCACAAAAACAATTGAATAGCACACATCCGCCCCAAAAGCCTCAATTCGACGTCAATAAAAGATAATTAAAAAAAACAATTGACAGATCCGCCTATACCAGGCAATGGTGGCAATCAATGCGAATCAATGAGACCTCGCGGGCCAATTCTGTGGGACATCAAATCTCGATAGCAGTACATAGGTCAATGATCAATTGACATCCAGGATACCATTGCATGTCCTATTTCTTGTGACCTTCAAGTTATTTTACATTAGGCTGATTCGCAATTTTTTTTAAATTATTTTTTAATCTTCCATTCTAACATTTTGCCTTCACACAGCTATGTTTTGCATGTGTATTTGTTGCTATGCTACACCATACTAAATACTCTACTTTATACTAAATACTCTAATAGAATATGTCGATCTTGGTAACAATATTTTAAAAAGACAATCGGGTCCAAATTATAGAAATACGGTATTAATAAAATATATCATTAAATCGACTTTTAATAAGTAAATTATTTATTGAAATTTATTGGATAGGTATGTGGGTTAATTTAAATATTATGTAAAACATTCTACGACACACGGAAAAAGGTACATTATCGCATTTTTGATATACCTAAAAAAATTCAACAAATAAAATTCATCGAAGACGTAACTACATTATATGAAATCAATCTAATCTATAATATTAGGATAATTTATAACTGTATACCTAATTCAACACTATTATTATTACGAAAAATATTTTAATATTCAGCCACATTTTCGCGGCAAAAATTTAGAAACAATGACAATTTTATAAAAAAAAAACTAATATTCTACTTCTATTTAATCTGTGGAATTATAAAATCTGAAGTCATAGTGATTTTTTGGCCAACAGTAATTAAAATTTTACGACCTCTGTCGTTTTAGAAACAATTAATTACAATTTAGTAATGACATTTGACAAATTTAAAAAGCCACTAACTGCTCCACTGAGAAACTTCAATTAGCTTTTATTTTAAGTAACATTAAATGTTAGAATTTATTAAGGCTGTAGACTTCGTTCACATGATATATTTTTTTATGAACTGATTCAAACAAACGCAATATATATTTTAAAAAAAATATTGGGTCCTATTACTTATTACCTTCCATGTACAGACAGAGAGTTACATTTTTATTATATGTTTTCCATTTTATTGATTTTATATATAGATTGCTAGGAATATTATGTACTAAAATAAGCTAAATTAATGCAAAAAAATTAATTAAATCATCTACACGCTGCATCCCGCCCACAGCAGGGGAGGTATAGGGAACATAGTGTTAAAATACTCCGGTCCCCATTTTCCGTTGAATTCTGAAGGCACTGCAATATTGAATGGCAGGACCAAACGCTTTTGGATGAACATCAGAGCGAAGACATGAGAATATAAATTTAAATAAATATTTCATTTCCTCGAGTGGAGATCGAACTCACAATGAGTCTCATTTGTGCTCTTGCACCACGACTGGCCTCTTCATGTCAAAGATAATAGTGCAAAATTATGCAAAAACGAAAAAATATTAAAATAATAAAAAATAACACTATTTACAATTTAAAGTACAGTTTAAATAACAGCATAGTGTTGTCTAACAACATAATATAATAAGCGACAATTATAATTAATTTTTGAAAAACACAATAAAAATGTATATTTCAAATTAAAATTTTAAATACAACTTACCCAAAGATATTCATTGTTAAATAAAACCTATAGATTTATAGAGAAACTGATATAAACTTATGTATATTTATTTTTTAAGAAAACATTTTATCTTATGGCATCACCATTATGTACCGAGTCGTGTGTTGGTATGCTCAATAACTGGCTAATCAACGTTCCGAGATTTGTTGACGCACAATGATATATATCAATTAATTTCGTCTGACGGCCTTTTTTATGACCGTCTGTCCACTGGAGATGTAGCAATATGGTGCACTATTTAGAAGTACATTTATTTATTGACAAATGAGTTATAGACCGAGGTCCCAGGGCCCCCAAACCTACGTCATTTTAGCAAAGTTGAAATTTTGAAGATTAATATTCCTTTCAGAGATAGCGCCAACTTAAGGTACACTTCCAGCTACATGAAAGTAGAAACGCTCGTTTTTAAATATGTTTTTAAGAATAATATAAAACGTGTATATTTATTATTATCAGACCCTTTACGTGTGCCTTTACTCCTGTCAGACGTTCTATGACGAGGCAAATGATGTTAACTATCAAGCTATCAAGCTTTAATTTTAAATATATTACTTACAGACCACCTCATAACCACCCAGATCAATCCCGATCGCTCGATCATCTTACCAGACATAGATATACTAGATAGGACTGGAGGCTCTGGGACCTAGGACTATTAGGTATATTATTAAACTTCAGATAATAAAATTCAATACCAATTCCTTGTATATTTAAATTTTATATATGTTTCCTTTCTAACTACATATGTCATCATTACATTTAGGCAGAGTAATAGCTATTACAGTTTCCCACTAACAGTTCATAATCCACAATTCCACACCAAGACCACAAAGGGGTAATCGAATGGTAACAAAAAGATAAAGAAACCTTCGTTAGAAAATAAATTTATAATTTAAATACAGTTGGAAAATTTATATCCTCTTCCAGGACATTATTTAAAATATACCAAGAATGTAGTGGAAACCTAGGATTGCTACCCATTTTGCGCCTAAATTTCAAGGCACCACCGGAGATTAAAAGTTAAATCCTCTTCGCTTCGCGTTAACGTTATCGCTGTGACAATGCGCTACAAGACATAAGAATGCGAGAGTTACATTTGACAAAAAATATAAATAAAATTCGTTCCTATGTTAAAATAATATAAACGTAGCTTAATAATAATAGACGACAAGCCTATCAAGCTTAAAATATAATATGTATGACTGTACTGTAATTGTAGGCTGTAGGAAGACTCTTATGTTCACTTTGTAATCTTGATCCGCATGAAGGATTTTATTACAATTTTAATTGCAATAAGACTTATCAAATTGATCCAATGATGACACTTTTATTTCTGTCCTGTCCTGTTATTTATAACACTGTAAATTTTAAATTCTTGACGAAAAGAAATATGTATGTACATAGATAAAAGCAAAAAATATTTATGTAGTTAGTCAAAATTGTTTACCTCTGTACCGTGTAATAATTATTATTGACATCAATTAACATAAAAATGGTTTATTTGCTTGTTTCTGAGTAAAATAAAGACAGACATTTATAATCATAATATCAACAATACAAATTGGTTTTAATTTAAATAAGTGATATATTACATGTTCCGGAAATATGAATGAACAAGAATGGCGCGAACTTCAAAGGAATGCATTTGCAGATCGAGATAAAAGAGTAATTAATGTCATCATATCATATGTAATTAATATCTATCCCTAGAGGAAAGGATGAATCAACACGAATCAATTTACAAATATTTTTGTCTTTATTTATTAAAAAAAAATTAAAATAGTTTATCATTTTATAATTATAATATGGGTATTATACCGAACTGAGCAAAGATGTTTTTATTTAGTCAATTATCATTAGTTTTTATGCTATTTTATTTCTTTACTAAAAATATTTCATAAATTCCGTTAGAGCTGTGAAACGAATGATTTATTTTAATTTAATATTTTTATACAGTATAAAAAATATAAATTTATATTTTATTGTTCGAATACGGAAGCGGTTAGCGTTTTTAAAAAAAAACATGATAAAAACACCTACCGTCTAAATGTTTCCAACGTAGGTACTCGGACACAGGTTCCACGTAGCTGCAATAAGTGACATGTATCACTCAATAACAATACTCTACACTAGATACCTTCCAATCAGGGCCATCGCCTACAAGCAACTGCCCGCGTTTGACATAATCACTGCTTTTATAGTCTTTTTCACCTAAATCTACCCACTTTTACACGAGTACGCTAACAATATTATATTTAATCTGTTTGAATTATGATGTCACTGACATTTTGTTAAGTCAAACAATCTAATTGTAATATGTAGCAAGGAACATAGTTCAGTTAGTTCTTAATTTAAGGCGTTTCCAACGTACCTACAAGGAACGTTATTAGATCCATACTTTACCTATAGATGTATATTACAATGACAGCTGTCAGCATTTGTCACGTAATGTCAAAAGAAAATGTTGAAATAAAGATCAAAAATCTCTAGCCTTCTCCACACACAGTGGCGTAGCGAGCTTAACTCGCGCCCGAGGCAAAATACTTTTACAGCGCCCCCTAGGCGAACACAATATAATTTCATATATATGTTTTAATAGTTTTGCCGACTATTTGGCGCCCCTTTATGAGCGGCGCCCGGGGCATGATGCCCCCCCTTGGGCCATCATTCCCCGAAAAAGAAAAGGTGTTAAATATATTGGAATTGAAATGGAAAATGAATAAACACAATAATAATTATCAAGCACTGTGTGCTTGCACTTTCTCAAAATTGTAAAAAAATATGTGGCAAATGCAGCATAATAATGGAATTATCTATTATGCGGGCGAAGCTACGTGTGGGCCGCTAGTAAATTTATATTTTTGCTTTTTAATTAACTGATCAAAAAAATAACAAATAAAACATTTTCCAAATTAGCTTTTTATTTTTTATTTTCTATGAAGTCAATTTATAATAAGAAAGAAAACATCTCTTCAAACAAAAAGGAACATAAGAAAGCAATTGAAACTTTACGAAAATCAACGTAATTAAAGTAAAAAATAATAATAAATAAGGAAAGTTTTTAGCGAGTGAATCAAAAATTTTAAACTTATTTATTATTCTGTGTTTTGTTTTCAGAATGTTTGTTCTTGAAGAATCTGCGTCCTTTATTGATAATATTTTTTATTTGAGGCTGTGACATGGCATCCTGCAACAAAAACTAGAAACTAAAACTAATTGTTAAGTAAGTCGTATACAAAAACTATTAATCATTCAAAAATATTTTCAAATATTATGTCACATAATACTGATACCAGTGGAGTAGTGGGGCCCTCACTACGCCACTGGTATCAGTATTATGCCCCGGGCGCCATACTATTGGTGTCATAAACGGAACGATTATTTCACTCTGATATCCCTACATATATCCTAGGGTAGACTCAGAAAATATAGTGTTAAAACACCCAGGCTTCCTACGTATCGTTTACATGTTAACGTTGCGATGTGTTTTTGTCACCAGAGCGAGAAAATCAAATAAAATTTTCCCCTATTGGAAATGGAACCCACCTATATCGCGTTTGTAATAATAAAATATTATACATGCTTACATCATTTCGCGTGCGTTTGTTGGCGCGCAGGGGCCCGGCGCCGCGGCGCTTGAGCATGCGCAGCGGCAGCGGCGAGACGGGCTCGCCGCGCGAAATCGCCACGAAGCGACGGTTCACCTCTGTCGCCTGGGGACGTATTAGATAACTTTGAGATCGATCTTAAGAACGATACTGAAATGGTCACGTTCCCTATGCACCGACATTCAAGACGCGACGTGAGTGAACGTCGCGCTTTGGTTGTTTTTTACCTTATGATACAAAGACATTAACAAAATGAATCAATATATATGAAATTATCATCTTATAACAAGGAAAAAGGTAAAAGAAAAACTTTTAAAATTGCAATACGCAATCATCTACAGCTAACTTCAGAACGACCACAACTCGTCGTCCATACTCTAAGTAGAGAGAAATTAGTGTCAAGACACTTAATTTAGTAACATAGCATACAATGTGCCATATCCGATCTGACCGAGGAAAACACAAAGTTTTTATAATAAAATTGAACTAATAACCACCACGTATTCAGTATAGGACTACCAATGAGGTATAAAGTAAAGAAAACACCAACATCCTTACATCTAGTGTTTTATCCGCACTGCTGTCACTGAATAAATTAAACAACACGTCTTCGATGTTGGAGTCATTGCGTGGCGCTGCTGACGCCGCTTGTTGCTGCTCCACGTTTTTTTGTATAATAGGCGAACATGGTATGAATCCCTGCATAAATATAATTTAATATAATTTAATATAATTTATTAAAAAGAGGGGCCGTCATGGTGTAGCGGTTAAACGCCACAGTTGTGTGTTCAATTCTCAATGGAAGGAATGAATTATTTCCATTTCCGCAGCGTTGAGTTCTGCGCTCAAAATGCAATATCTCTAAAATTTGGCGATGCGAGAGAAACGAAATGTCTACGAACTAATTTCCTTTTGTTGACCTATAGTTATAAAAATATATTAAGCGTCGATTCTGAGATTAGTACCCATAGATAGATAAACCCATACCCATAGATAGATAAACAGATAAAATTTTTAAAAATTATTGTTTTGGGTTCTATTACGTTAATAAAGGTTCACAATAACATTTTTTTAAAATATCTTCCAAGTACAAACACCGACTCTCTTACAATTTTATTATAAGTATAAATTTTGTTTGAAAACTACTTTTTCATTTTTGGGAAAAAAACACACATTTTTTAATTGTATTAGGCTTTTATAGAGTAGTTAAAACTGTGGTTTCATTTAAAGTGGTGCTTACAAAAACACTGTATTATAATAATGTTATATTTTTTTATTTTTCACCTTTCGGGCGTATAACAGCTTCTTCAACTAGAAATATAAACAAACCACCATCTTTCACAATAAGAAACATGGCGACACATACACATACGACAGTTGTTTGTTTGATTCTATATTTATATTTAAATGTGGTCGGTCGGAAATTGCTGCATTGGGGTTTGCTTTCAGTAAAAAATAATAAATCTAAATATGAAAAATACCTCATGTGGGGGTGTGACGGCATTGTCATCCAGATCCGCCTGCAACATCGGCGCGAGCGCGCGCTTCGGAGGTCTTGTTAGTTCAATTTGTATATTGTCTATTTTATTCTGCATATCTTGGATCTTCTTTTGGAGACGCTCCTAGATTTTGGATTTTTTATTTTGTTATCTATTTTTTGTTTTTCTAATAATTTAACTTAGCTTCACGCTGTATCCCTAGCGGGGTAGTCAGGGAGAACGGAGTGCCACACGAATTTTTTTTTTAATTCAAAGCGTGAAGCACGCAGTGTATAGAACCATTTTAATACAATCATTTCCCCAAGCAGGGATCGAGCCCACAACCATTAATTTAGGCTGTACTATTGCACAACAAATGTGCATCATCGAAAATCTGATCCACTCTCCAGCTGAAGCTGGACAGTACATACCTTTTCGTTCTTCATATCCAAAATAATTGTCATCTGCTTAGATAACTCCTCTTCTTTACACTAAAACAATCAAATAACATTAAAATATTTGTTACTATTACATATGTTTTCAGTAAATGATTCCTATGTCAGTAAGGACAGATGGATATTTTCCTCTAATATATCTTATACATTAGAATAATAAGAATGTATAAGCTACAATTAATGTATAATTTGGATAAAATATTACAATAAGTTTGAGGCCGTCGTGGCGCAGCGGCACAAGGGTGTGACTGTAACGTGACGGTTGTAGGTTCGATCCCCATTCGAGGAAGTAGAATACTTATTTACGTTTATATTTCCATTTCTTCGCTCTGGTGTCGAGGCAAAGCGCGGCGTTGAGCTCTGCCACTCGACATACAATGCGTCCAGAATTCGGTAGAAAGCGGGAAACGAAGTGTCTTAACATTAGGTTCCTTCTGCCTGCTGTGTGCGGGGGAACAGCGTGAAGCTGATTTATTTATTTTATGTTTATAAGTTTAACCACGTTGGAGTTGTTAGTTATAAGATAAAATTAACATAATAACTTACTTGAATTTCATTTTCGAATTTAATTGTGTTTTTATTTACATGATCTCTCTCTATTTCTATCTCCTTCTGAACCTTCTGCAATGCTGTTTCTAGTTTAGACCTAAGCACAAATTTGAATTCGATGAGTCAGTTAAAATAATTAAAACTCAGCTTCACGCACAGCAGGGGAGGCAGAGGGAACCTCGTGCTACTACACTGTGGTGGAACTTACCACCGCGCTTTGCCTCGACATCAGAGCGAAGAAATGAAAATATAAACTCAAATAAATGTTTCCTATCCTCGAGTGGAAATCGAACTCGCAACCATTCGATTTTGCAGCACACTTTGTGCTCCTGCGCCACGACTGACCTCAATTAGAAATTAATTTTTAACAAAAAGAAAAACCAACGAACGTTCTAACAACGAACTAAAAAGTGAAAGATAATTTTACAAAGATTTTATAATTTTGAAGTCATATATATGATATATGACAGATATGCTTTAAAGATTTCAAAAGCAGATTACCTGACATCCGTACCGATCTTCAGTTCGGACATAAGGTGGGTGATAGTTCCTGCTTTAGAGTCCAATTCTTTATTTCGAGCCTCGATTACTTTCCTCAAATCTTTAATTTGCTCTTCTGACGACTCGCTAAATTTATTTAGATAATATTTTTACTAAATACTTTGTTGATATATAATTTAGTACAAAAAACGAACGTAGCAAAATTTGTATTAACTAGACCGAACGGCCAGAGGCGCGGCGCATTTGTTGTATATTTTTAATATATGTACTTATTAATTTTAATACTTTTTACATGGCATGAAACGTAATTTAAATAATTTAGTAAAGAGCCAAATAAGGCATAATTCAATTTTTTTTTTATTTAGAAAAATGGGTTATATTTTGAAACTTGTATATTTTTTTACACTTTCGCTTACTATTGAATTTATATAATACAAGCAAAATATGTCGGAAAATATTTCTTCTTCATTAACATAAGCAACTTAAAAATACTCACCGATTTACTTTGTGTTCATTTTCAATGGCCGTCAGTTTTTTATGTAAATTATCTGTATTAGCGGTGAGTTCTTCTATATTTTTAAATTTCTCACTTAATTGTTCAGTGGTTTTGTTTAAATTTGTGATTATTTCGCGTTTTTCTTCATCAATTGTCGATATTTGTTCATTCAATTTATTAATGTCTTCTTTATACGACAGTAAAAGCTGAAAATTTTAAAATATTTATTAATTCGGAGAACCAACTTTATTTTCGTTGATTTAAAATTATATCTTATATTTACTCTATTATTTACTCAGACTTATATGGACTCACCGCTTCTTGTTGGCTTATTTCTTTTGATAGATGTTCTTTCTCTTTAATTAATCGTCCGATTTCGTTCTTTTGTAAATCATTTATATTTGCACTTTCCTAAAAAAATACCAAGTAAACCATGAATAATATTTTTTTAAATTAGATGTTATTTGTATGTATTTAAATGTTCCAATCGTCGTAGTATAAAAGGGCATATTCCGAAATATTACCAGTAAATGTGTATTTGAATCCGATTCGAGGGAATGTTTATATTAAAAATATTTTAGTAGTAATCGATTTTTAAGGGGCACTTGCTGCACAGGATTATGATTCCTATATAAACAAGCTCGAGTCAGGTTCGCCCACCGAGGGTTCCGTACAAAAAATAAGAAGTCCAGGAGCTTTCTCTGAAATTCGGCTTTAATACCAAATTTTGCCCACATTTAAGGCTTTGAAGAAGATGCACTTCCCCTAATTTTCATTGTACAGAAGTAAAAATAATAACAAAGAACTACAGTATGGTCAACGAGTCGTTGGCGCCCTGATGCTAGCTGTAGGTATATGAACAAATAACAATGGAATAGAAATTTTAGTAAGCCGAACTTCAAGACGACCACGATTCATCGACTGTAGCAGTACCTGCAGTTTATCTTTAAAATCTTGTATAACAGCAGTAGACATCGCCTTCTCTTCCTCCAGCTTGGCTAACTTCTCTTGATAGATGATATTCCGTTCGCACATCTTTCGTTCTTGATTGTTTATAGCTACTTTCAACGAGTCATTTGTTTCTGTAGCCTTTTTTAAACTAAATAAAGAAATTAATTAATAATGAAAAAAATTAATTAATAATGAAAAAGCCTATTAGTATTTATAAAATATTGTTGGGTGCTGTAACTGTATATTTTTTTATTTCTTTTTATATTTTTTCCGTAACAATGCTTTATATATAGTATTTATGGTAATATTAATAATAGTCAGTATCAATGCCGCTCTTCTTACCAGAGCGAATAAGTGTAGGTAAATAGTTTATCATTTAAGAAACCCAATATTGTCGCTCTCAAAGTCGAGCGTTGTCCTACTGCACCATGATGACTTAATTTAATAGTGTTATAACATAAACTAATAAACATACTCATTCGCTTGTTTCATAAGTGTATTATTCGCGTCCGCGCTTCGTATATTGTACTCCTGGAGGAGCTCCTTCTTTTCCTTTTGTAGATTTGCAATAGTTTCTTGCATCTATGATACATAAAATGCTTAGAAAAATATTTAAAAAAAAACAATGTATTTATTGTAAGTATAGCTACTGCTTAAAAACATTTTCTTATTAAAGCTAGTCGAAATTTTTGTATTGCTTCATAATCATTGGCGATATCACATAATAGAATTAAAAGAGTTTCGACTCATGCTACGTTCAAACTTTTATTTTGCCTATCTTTATAATTTTTTCGTACTATGACCGTTCAAAAAATAATAATATGTAAGAAGTAAAAACAACATACAACTATTGTAATAACCCTAATTAAAGTAAAAAAAGAAGCACCTTTTGAATATCAAAACTGCATAAATCGAGTTTTTGTTTCAGCTCCATTGCATTGCTGGTAAGGTGTTCCTTGTCGCCGAGCACCGTCTCCAGCTTATCCTTCAGCTCGCGGACCTCCGCTTCCGCTTGCTGGCGCGTGGACGATAACAGCTGCAGCAGCTGCGCGCTGTGCTCTTCGGTCACCCTCACTGTATAACAGTATTAGTGTGTTCGTTTGTGTTTTTTTAGTTTATATATTTAGTTCTCTTCCTTGTCCCGTTATACCTGCGTAGTCGGGTTTCCTTATCATGTGGCGCCCAGTATTTCGTTGACATGTATTCGTTGATTCGTATGTTTAGTCTCAAATTTATCATTTTTGCCAAAAATTAAAAAGTGATATTTTCAAACAAAATAATTAATAAAATTATTGTTGTAAAATAAAACGCCATTTGTTAAGAACGACTTTAGATATCCACAAACTCAATTGAGATCTGAGAGCTACCTTACCACCACACATACCTTTATCCTGTAAAGTATCAATTAAAAGCTGTGTCTGATCATCTTTCTTCAGCTGCCTCTGTGTCAATTCCTGCACCTCCTGGCCCGACTTCTGGAACGCGGCACTCAGCGCGCCGTGATCTGCCTTACACCTGAGCAGAGTCTCCTTCAGCGTGTTGCCGTAGTCCTCGAGCACGTCGCATAACTCGCGATTACTGCTTACTCTATACACGAGGAGGAAATATTGTTACAACTATTTTTTTTTTACTATTTCACACTATTTTAGAAAACGTATAATAATTTGTAAAAAAAATAGCATTCTCTTTTGGCGAATTATAGTTCTAAACCATTTTTTCTTTGGGCAGCGGAAATTTGTTAAAACCTCCCACAGAAATATCTACTTGTTTTTAAATTGCCAACATAAATAAATTGTAACTACTCAACTATATGAAACGCGTGACTCGTGAGACGTAAATGTTGACAATGTTTTTAATATTTTTTTTAACTTGACTCTATTGAAACAAACTAACCCGCTCACAAGTCTATACCCATAAAGACACTTTTATTCCGCACTTTCCGCCGAATTCTGGAGACATTGTGTGTCGAATGGAGGAACTCAACGCCGCACTTTGTCTCGTTAACAGAGCGAGAAAATGAAAACATTTCATTTAATAAACGTCAAATTAGATTGCTACTAATGTACGACGTCATTATTACCAATATACTTAATTTGGAATTTTATAACTCCCTCGTGATCTGTTGTGACATTGTAATATACCTAAGTTATAATACGGTTAAATTACCAATTATATATAACAAAATTCTTTAAAAATATACTAACTTGTTTAAAATTTCTGGACGACGACGTAATTCGTCCTGATATTGCCCAGATATGGTTTCATGCTGCATCTGCAATTCCACCATGTTCTGTTGTAGCCTCTCATGGCTACCTCCGACTTGCTGCAATTTTTCTTTTAACTCCCAATATGCCGTGTCTTGTGCTACCTATAAGAAATATTATATTTATCTTATTTATAATAGAGTCGTAACGGATTGGTGTCTGTACGTAGAAGATATATAAACAAAATGATGGCATTCAATATTGCACCATAAGCGAAAAGTTTTTTTTCATCACACTAATCTCTTTTTTAAGTTATATCCCATAATAAGGAGAGAAAAATATCTCTTTAATGCATATAAAAATTTCAAAGTAGCGGGGTTGAGGCTCGGACTCGCTTCACCCTTTAACCATAACGGCATAAAACGTTTGAGAATTGTATATATTATCATATCTTATACGCGCTGCTAACAACTTCTTCATGATGTTTAGTTTTAAATGTTTATTTTATTTATTTTTGTATTTAAAAATATACCTGCCTTTAATTTTATAATTTTTGTTGCCTCCCTTGAAACTTTTTCTCGAAGCTTCTCTGCTTCCTCATTTATTCTTTCCCTACTAGCATTTTTTTTTATTTCCTCCATTTTCGCTACAAAAGATAAAAAAAACTATAAACAATCCAAGTGTTTAATAAGAAAAATAAACTATATATAGAAAAATAAAGTATTCAGACTTGGTTTTAAAATCAGCCACTCGCCAGAAAAACAAAAAATGGCGGGAAAATGAACTTAAGCTCACACGCTTGTACAAACTAGTCAAGCGTGAGTCCGTCCTTGCCAAACAACAAATGCATGAAATAAAAAAGTGTTGTTAAATTTATTAAGTAATATTCCAAAACCGTTTAGTTTTCAATATTCATTACCTATATATCTCGTACCTCTTCGTTCATTTCCAAATTTTGTTAGTTTATTTTATTTACCTTTTCATGACTTACATTTTTCTTTTTTTTTTAATTATTTCCTTTTTTTTATTCATTTCGGGCATTTCCTTTTTTTAAAATTAAATATTAGCTTAAAGTACAGTATGTCAATATAGTATACAGTTCAGTTCTTAATTAAGGGTAACATTAAAATCAATATTTACTGTACGTAACCGCACTATGCCGAAATTATTCATTTAATTTATCCATTGCCATTTGACTACAAAATATAATAAACTCATCTCCATCTAGTAACATATTGACGTTTGACCAAAGAGCATAATTATGTCATATAATAGTATGCAATGCAAGTAGTTGTGTCAACTGTCAAGTAGGTAGCGTTCAACGTGAACAACTTGATTATTTCATCATTGTTTTAAACATTGTTTCTTATTAATAATATTTTGGTAGAATAAATAAAAACACATATAAAGGTATGTACATTATTCTATATAATATAGAAAAGTCATGGTTGATTATAATAGTATTTTAAAAACAAATAGGTTATGAATTTTAATTTTACAGATGCCGTTGTCGTGTCGGTTTTATCAAGAGAAATATCCTGAGGTGGAAGATGTAGTTATGGTAAATGTACGGTCCATCGCTGAAATGGGCGCTTACGTCCATTTATTAGAATATAATAACATAGAGGGCATGATATTGCTTTCCGAGTTGTCGAGAAGACGTATTAGATCTATCAACAAATTGATTAGAGTCGGCAAAACTGAGCCAGTAGTCGTAATAAGAGTGGATAAAGAAAAAGGTAATGATAACAACAGAATTTTCTTTGTAATTGTTTACATTAGACGATTATGTTAAATATTTTTTTTATCATAGGTTACATAGATCTATCAAAACGTCGTGTCTCAGCAGAAGATATAGATAAATGTACGGAAAGATACGCTAAGGCTAAAGCTGTTAACTCCATCCTTAGGCATGTAGCTGAACTTCTGAATTATCAAAGCTCAGAACAATTAGAGGAATTGTACAAACAGACAGCTTGGCATTTTGAAGAGAAGTACAAGAAAAAGGCATCAGCTTATGATTTCTTTAAACAAGCAGCTGTGTATGTGATTCATATTATTTTGTAATTATTTAAGATTAAGTTCTGGGGGTAAAATATTAAACATTTTTAGAAATATCAAAATTTCAAAATGATTTATAATAAGATAAATAACACATTTTTAGATTATTAGGCAAACAAGATTAATAGTTATCTCTGTTACTACTTTCTATATAGTTTTAGATTTAGATAGATTTTATATTGTGTCACTATGCAATGTCATAGTAGAGATCCATCATCCCCACCCATGACATTTTGTTTACCAGAACGGGAAAATGAATATAATTTAAATGTCATTCCTTTAAGTGGAGATTGAACCCCACAACCACTGAGCTTACTCAAACACAGTTCCACTCAGTCACAGCAGCCCAAATGTCATAACAGTTAGTCAAAAACTAACTTTACAGAGACCCCTCAGTGCTCAATGAATGTGGCTTAGATGAAAACACTAAAGAAGTACTCCTTGCCAACATCAAGAGAAAGCTGACTTCACAAGCAGTGAAAATTCGTGCTGACATTGAATGTGCATGTTACGGATACGAAGGCATTGATGCAGTAAAGGCAGCGTTGAAGTCTGGGCTTTCTTTATCTACTCCTGAAATGCCAATCAAAATTAACTTGATTGCTCCACCTTTATATGGTGAGTGATAATTGTTAATTGCATATGATTAGACTTGTATATTATTGATTATTTAAGTTGTGTGGCAGAGGCACAAGCATGCTACAATATTGTGACAGATTGTAGGTTCAATTCCTACTTGAGGAAAAGAAAAATATTTAAATACTTTTAGTATATTTTCAAGCCACTTAGAAATTATTTATTTCAGTAATGACAACTTCAACTCCTGAGAAAGCAGATGGTCTTAAGGCTTTACAAGATGCCATTGATAAGATTAAAGATACAATTACAGATGCTGGAGGCGTTTTCAATGTGCAAATGGCTGTGAGTACAACTTAACATTTCTATACAAATATTATAAAACTGAAGAATTGGCTTGGCACACAATATTTTTTTCTATTTTATCAAAAATAGTTATTTCATGAAATTGAAAAGTACTAATCTGCTTTGTCTGCTCAAACATATTGTTAATTTTATATGTAGCCAAATTATACTAAATCTTGGCATATTGTAGGCTATATGTTATTCTGATTTAAATTAGTTATGTAAAATTTTATTTAAATCTTCAATAGTTTTTGTGTTAAAATGGACAAACATCCATTGTCACAAATGTTTGAGTGTCTTGTAATGATTATTTCAACATGTATACCAACCATCCAACCAACATACCCATACCAATATGGGGGAAAGAGATATTATTTATGTTAGTAACATTGTGTACCTAAATTGACATTGATGTTTAATAATTGTAGTGTAGGGTATTAAGAAAATAAAATCAGTTTTGCTTCATACTTCAAACTTGTAGTATCATTTTATTCACATTATAAATTATATTGAAAAATAAGATTTTTATAATTTTTAGCCTAAAGTGGTAACAGCGACTGATGAAGCAGAACTGGCTCGGCAAATGGAGCGTGCGGAGGCTGAGAACGCTGAAGTCGCTGGAGACTCGGCAGAGGAGGATGAGGATCAAGGTAATAATATGTGTTTTATACAATCTGACAAATACTTTATAAAGTTTGCGTGCGTGTGCGCATGTACATTCATGTGCATAATATTGGCTAGGTATCATTAAATAGAGTTCAGTGTCACTGTGTGTAATATATAATGTAAATGAAATTTAATGTTGTGCTCTACTGTATTTAAGTGTCGTGTTTGGGTTCGCGGGGTAACAGTGGCCTATACTTATTTGTATGCAGAAAATCTGAGGCATTTGATTCTGTGTCACCCAAAAACTCTGCCTTTCACAAACCACAACACGGTGAATTTAATTCAAGTTGTGGTTATATATTTTTTAATTATTATATATTATAATGTGAAGCAAATTATGATTTTAAACGTGATGAATACTATTATTAACAATTTCCAATATTTTATATTAAACAGAAATTTTATATAATATATTATCGGAAAGAAACATTCACATCCAAAATTCAGAATGCAGTGTTAGTTCTGTGTAGATTTAGATTTATATGTTAGTTCAGTGAGGAATCACTTTAGCAAGACATAGCTGGTTAAGGCGGAATTTAACGCCGCGATTTATCCACATATTTATCTGTAAAAAGCAAAGAAGAGAAAACAATTCATTCCCGTGATATAAATCAATTGTTTATACATTTTAATTTTTTTACCCAGGTATGGGTGATGCTGGCATGGATGAAGAACCACAACAAAATGGTGCCTCCGATGAGGATGATGAGAACTGATACATTATATACTCTATAGCCATGATATAATACTATGTATATGACTTTTACAAAAATAAAAAACAACTAAAAATATATATATATTTTAATAAATAGTAAAAAATATATGAGATTTGTTCCTTCACAGTAATCTTGTAATTTTGCTCAATAATAATTGACAGATACATGTTTTTCTTACATTTATGTTCACACTCTTAAGTGTAACACTCTTAAGACAGTCACTTTTCATCACATTCGCATTGAAGCATTTTATTGAATGGCGGAACTCAACATCGCTCTTAAACTCATTACTAGAACTAACAAATAAAAATTCTAAAATTTTCATTCCTCCCGAGTGAAAATTGAATCCACAACCTTCGCTTTTACAGTCACACTCTTGGGCTCCTGCGCCACGACTGCCTTTAGTAGGGGAGCTAACATATACAGTTTTAAAATAACTTCTTTGTCTATAATATTATGATGAATAAATCAAAAGATATTTTTGTATTATTAGTTGTTTTAATAATAACATTATGTTAGGTTTAAAATGTTCACTTAAAAATATTGACACAAATATTTAGAAAAAGTGTTTTCTTAATTATTGACTGATATGATTGAAATATCGGACTGGTCTGGGTACTTATACGGGGTCTTGAAATAATCCGTACATAAAATATGTAAAATAAAATATGCTAGTATAACGTAATTGAGTTGGCCCCACTTTCGAGTTAGTAAGTACATATTAGACTATTAATCCTCAAAATTTCAACTTTACTGAAATGACATAGGTCTGGAGGCCCTGGGATCTGTCTTTTAGCATTAACTTTCATGTTTAAAAACTCAAGACAAAATATTAAGAGCAAAGTTACTTATCCCTTGACAGATCCTACATACACAATGAAAGAAAAAATAAAACAAAATATCATTATATTGTGTCTTTATAACATTATAATATAACAAATCTATACAATATGAATTAAATTAAATAATATGTAGGTAGTATAATCATTTATACTTGTCTTTAAAATAAAAAAATTGCACTAATGTGTATGTCTATCATGCAACATTACACTTTTTTTCCATTTATTCTGTTCAGTTTACTTCTGTGTATTTTGTCAAAGAATAAGAGACCCGCTGCTCTCTCAATAGTTTCTGGAGGGACCTGGGAAATGCGTAAATAATATATAAATAAATAAGCTTCACACTGTATTCCGCACACAGCAGGGTAAGCAGAGGGAATCTTGTGTTAAGACCCTACATTCCCCACCTTGTGCCGAGTTCTGGAGGCATTGCGTGTTGAGTGATAGAACTCACCACCGCGCTTTGCCTCGACACCAGAGGGAAGAAATGGCAATATAAATTTAAATATATCATCTCCTTGAGTGGGGATCGACTATACTTATACTTACTATTACTTATACTTTACTTCATATATTGAGGGCGTCGTGGCCAGAGGCGTAGTGAGCAGAGGGGAGGGGGGCATCATGCCCCGGGCGCTACTCACAAAGGGGCGCCGAATGGTCCGCAAAACTATTTTATTATATGTATTTAATCAAATACATAATATTCATTTGATTTAATTATGTAAGGACCATTCATTTAAAGTTATGCTTGAGCCTAAGACTATTCATTTATTAATTTGGGAGTATATTTTACATATGAAATTATGTGGGTTCGTCTGGGGGGCGCTGAAAAAGTATTTTACCCCGGGCGCGAGTTAAGCTCACTAATCCACTGGTCGTGGCGCAGGGGCACAAGCGAGTGCGATTGTAAACACGACGACAGCCGAAGAAATTAAATATTTTCATTTCCTCACTCTGGTAACTAGCAAACTACGGCGTTGAGTTCCACAACTCAACACGCACTGCCTCGAAAATTCGGCGGAATATGGGAAATGGAAGTGTCTTAACAGGTACGGTATTCCTAACACTAGGTTCCCAGGTACCCACTGCCTATTCTGCTATGTGTGATATACAGTGTTAAGATAAAAATATATATATTTACCATAAAAGAAGAAACCGGCGTCTCATCAGGTATTTTCTGGTTGGGCATGACATAAGCCTCCATGTCCAGGGAACCATCTGGGGCTTCCGCCACAATTACTTTGTAGAAATGTGTCGGTACCGCCACCGTATTAGCACCTATCACTTGATATTTAATATAAGACTTGCCATCTGGTTCTCTTCTGAAAATTTTTATTAAATCATATATATTTTATTAAATCTATAAAAATCCGACTGTTCGAAAAATGACCATGTAGCCTGGAGTACTAATACCATACAATTAGCATATTAACATCATTCTAAGCTATAGTCTTTGGGTAGTAGAAAATTGTAAACTTTATAAAACATCCACAATTAAGGCAAAATTTTAAAAAACCTGGATAAGTATATAAAAGTTAAAAACATACTAGAAAATAACAATAATTACCTGGGTAGATATAAAGGTCCAGTACAACAATATACATTGTTATATACTTTTGTTAACTTCCTCACATGTTTCTCTAAGCGGTTCCATGCATGTCTGTTAAATCCATCACCAACCTTAAAAAAATTCACTGATAAAATTATATTCTCTAAAAAATTACTTCTAATTTAAAATTTCCTTTTGTTTAGACAAAGACAAGACAGTGGCAGTTTACAGTACATTGTACTTTAATTTAGAAACAATTTAAGTACTATTTATTGTGAAACACCAATATTTTCTAAAAATTGTAAAGCTAGGCCTATATCAAGAATTATCAATTTGAATTGATATTTTGTTTGTAATAAAGCTATAAGCTATATTACATATTAATTATTATGATTTCACAGAACCTTCTTGTAGTCAGTCATATTTACTTCAGACACTTAAAATTAGAATGTGTTGTCACACACAACTTATAGTTTCTTCCATTTGACCATGAGGGGGAAACCATAGGTTAGAGATAGTGCAAAGTAGATTTCATATAATAAAGCTATATATTCTTATATACTACATACCTGTGGAGCCATGTTAGTAAGAAAGAATGTCTGATCCACATGAGACTGAGCAAGACGATGGTTGCCCGCTGCTGCCATATGACCTCGGTCAAAACCAGATCCTTTGTAATCAGTGTTTTGAGATCTATAATAATTTATTCAAAATATTTATATCTATACTCAATAAATACAGTCCAATTTAGAAAATATACTATTAAGACTTATTTAATAATTTATTAAATACTACATTATCTATATCCTGATGATGAGGCATCATAGCACAGTGAGTGACCACATGCAACTGTAAACATTCCATTCCATTCCACATTCCACACTCTAATAAAGGAATAGTTCTCTTTTCCACTATTCAGTTTGCAATGCCTACAGTTTTGACAGAATGCATAGAACAAACTCTCTATTCTCTTGTTTCTCTTGCTTTACCCAAAGTTCTCTCTGTTTATGCTATTAAGAGTGAAGCTGCTTTACTACTAATTTGAATAATTACCTAAAAAATGGATGTATGCTTTCATCTGGCTTAAAGTCACATTTGCTTCTATCAACTGAGTCATTTCTCATAATATGTTCTTTAGTGATATGTTCAAATACCCAATTTGGTACTTTATTTCTACGATCATAAGACAATACGTAGTCTTCGTAGGACCGCACATTGTCTAAACTTGGAAATCCATATTTCATTATCTGTGATACCTATAAATATAAAACAAACTTTAAGATATTCTAGAATTACAAATTAAATTATAAAAGTATTTTACTCAATAGTAAATACAAATTGCATAAACACATATAAATACACATTGCGAAATAGTTATAAACGAATAATTTATAATAAAAATAAAGAATAGTATAGAATTCTTCAAATAAACATACTCTGTCTTTTGCTGTGCCTCCTTCAACGAATGGTGTGGCCGCTGAAACTGTACCATAAATTGGTAAACCAGGCATAGAAGTTAATTTCTTTCCATTGATAACTACTGAAACTTCTTTATTTTCATTGAATACATCCTTTTGTCCTATATAATAGCCTACCAGCCCTACAGCACTCAACTGTGCTATATGTAATATACGCTTAGAAATCATTTCACTTTAATTATATATAGTTAAATTTGTATATTTTAATACATTATAGGTTAGAAATTTCAATTAGATAACACCACAAGCGGCTAAAATTTAAATACATTTGAGTAGGTATTGTGTTGACCACAGAACACATTAACTCATTGGTGTTGACTTTTGACGTGACATTTATTTTTTTCTTGTAGCAAGATCACTTTTGAAGTGACATTAAAATTTTTTATTATTACTCGATGCTTCAAATAAAACTTGAATTAATCATTATTATTATTTTTTTAATTAAATGAAGCATTCTAGTTATGTATTATTTGTTTTTTTATCTTTTATATTAAAATATAAGGAATATTAAAAAAAATGCAATATTATAAGAATCAAAGAATGACAATCAGCTGTTAAAATTAAATCATGAATGTCAAGCTATGAAATATAAGTGAAGTATTACGAAAGGTTTTAACATTTTACAGTGAGTTTATTATTATATTCATTAATATATTCTGATAAAGCGTCAGAAATAATAAAATAATATACAGCAATAACTAAAAGCCCAATTATGAGATTGCTATTAAGAACAAATCGCCTATACTCGACACTTTTTATCAAAAATAATTATAGTACAGCTCCAAAAACATGTAACACATGCCGGATACAAGACAAGGATTACCCTACAGACGAATATAGTAATGTAACATCAAAAATAATATCGTACTTAAACCGTAATTTACATTTGAAAAAAGACAACCCTCTATCGCTCGTGAGGCAGCGAATAGTAAATTATTTTTACTCATCGTTTACTCACAGAGGTAACCCAACGTTTAGTGTTTACGATAATTTGTCACCTATCGTTACGGTTCAGCAAAACTTTGATGATTTATTGATACCAGAGGACCATCCGAGCAGAGCTAAATCAGACTGTTATTATATAAATAATACGACATTACTTCGGGCGCATATGACAGCCCACCAAACTGAGCTACTGAGAGCTGGTTTAGATAACTTCCTTATGATTGGAGATGTATATAGGAGAGATGAAATTGATTCTACACACTTTCCTGTGTTTCATCAAGTAGGTAATTTTGTGCATGACTATATTTATAAAAAATACTTGTTTTCTTTACTGTTAAGCTAAAAGTAAACACTAATGTAGCCTAATGACCTTAAAATAATGTGAAGAAATTTCATTCTACATATCCCATATAAAGCAGGGTAGGCAGTGGGATCCTAGTGTCAACCATTTCATTCTCCACTTTTTTTATCTTCTTACCAAAATGAGGAAATGGAATTCATTTCTCTGAAGGAAAATCAGCTATAACATTTACAGTCGAGGTACTTTTCTATGATGATTTTAATTTTTATGTACTTATTTTTTCAGATAGATGCAGTAAGATCACAAAGGAAAGAACAACTATTTGAAAATCATCCAGATTTAGATATATTTGAACCAACTTTCAATCCAAAAAACCCACATACATTTGTGAATTCGATATCTGATCCTACAAAACAAAGTTGTCATACATTAGAGGCCACCAAATTAATGGAAACACAGTTAAAAAATCACCTATTAGGCATGGTCCAAGTATTATTTGGGGAGAATATTAAATACAGATGGGTGGATGCTTATTTTCCTTTCACCCATCCTTCTTGGGAGCTAGAAATATATTATGAGAATGATTGGTTGGAAGTTTTGGGCTGTGGAATTGTAAGAAACGAAATTCTTGCTAATGTGGGACCTAATAACAGTATAGCTTACGCCTTTGGATTAGGATTGGAAAGATTAGCCATGGCATTATATAAAATACCAGATATAAGATTAATATGGAGCAGTGATTCAGGCTTTTTAAATCAATTTCAAAATAAAGATTTGAATGCTAAAATAACATACAAACCTATATCTGTTTATCCTCAGTGTACAAATGACTTGTCTTTTTGGCTCCCATCAACTATGACTATTGATACGTTCATGAATAATGATTTTTATGATTTGGTTAGAGATATTGGTGAAGATATAATTGAACAGGTAAGCAAAAAACATTCTTCCAATTTAACATTTTTTGAAGTGTGATTGTAATTAGTTAATTAAAATGTAATGTTACCATTACTGATTAGTAACTAACTAAGAAAGGACAAAAATTAAAAATAAATTGGACATCCATCCAAGATTTTATCATACATTGTTATTTAACTATGTCCAAAATAGTAATGATGAAATTAATAAACTAACTTTTGACATTTTATTTTCTAGGTAAAATTAAAAGATAAGTTTATTCACCCTAAGACAAAGAAACACAGTCTTTGCTACAGTATAGTCTACAGGCATTTAGAGAGGACCCTTACGCAGGCTGAAGTTAACAATATACACAAGGAAATTGAAGAGGCAGCTACAAAAGCATTTAATGTTGTTATTAGATAAATAAATTATAATTTTAAAATTACTGTTCTTTAAATGCATGCATTTTTGTATAGCACATAGGGAAACAAAATAAAAATCTTGTGTTAAGGCCTAAGAAACTCCATCTTATTAATTGTGATATTTTAATGAGTATAGATATTACATAATATATTTTAATCAATATTTAACACGAAGAAGTAATTTTGTATAGAAACATAAAAATCAGCTTCACTATGTATCCTGTATACAGCAAGGTCGGCAGATGGAATCTAGTTTTAAGACACTCCATTCCCCTCTTTCCGCCGAATTCTGGATGCATTGCGTATTGAGTGGAACTCAATGCCGCCCTTTACTTTGACACTAGAGCGAAGAAATGAAAATATAAATGTAAATAAATATTTCATTTCCTCGAGTGGGACTTGAACCCCTCAACCGTCGCGTTACAGTCACACCCTGGTACCGCTGCGACACGCCATCATAAATAATAAATTTAAACTATTTTCAACAAAGTAATTTATTTAATTGTATTTACTATAATTTAACTCTTTTTTTTATATTAAAAAAATGATATATTAATTTTGTGGGATGGTCAGAGAAATTAAAGGTTATTGTTTATCTAAGTATTTGAAATTTGTAGAAATATAGATCATTTTTTTTATAAAAGTATATTCTTTTTTGCCTAATCTATAATTGCGTCGACCTCAGACGAAATGAGATTCAATAAAAAATTATATAAAAAATATCCAGCCAAAATTTATGAATGAAGCAAAAACGCGGAATGTGAATCAATCATGTATTTGAAATAAAACAAAAAACTATAACATCAAAAAGAACTATTAATTAAACTAACATAAATACAATATTGTACAAATTAAAAATATGTATTTACATAATTACAAGAGTATGTATAAGTTAGTAACTAGCTTGTACAATATTTATGGGAACAGAAGTACCTTAATGAGAACGTAATATGCGGTATGAGAATCATTTAAAATTTGGTTAGGTAGGGAAAGGAGTTCGCATCATACAGTGGAAGTGAGCGTTTACACTTTATAGGCATTTCAAAGAGGATTAAGTAGTTTCCTGTTTTTATAAACTGATAGTATAAATGTATTACATATGTAAAATTTATGTACTCAAATTCGAGTTTCTTGCCTAGTCAAGTCAACATTGATGAGTAATAACATGGAGACATCATATCAGAATATACCAATAATTAAGACATTTACTTAAGTCATCATCTGTAACATTAGTATATTTCAATGGGAAATTTATTTAAGTAATCCCCGCTTGCCTCGCGCCTAGTTATTATAAGAAAATGTCTTTAGTATATCATTTACTACTCTCCTATAGTAAAAAAAAGAACACACACAATCTTATATAAGTAATAGAAAAATTGTATTATTCACATAAAGTACATGTTCTTATCACAACTAAACCCGTTATATAAAAATAAAAATTAATTAATAAAAAAATCTACCTACTAAGTTATTTTATTCATAAGAAAAAGTCTCAATTATAAATAACAAGTCAAACATTCAATGTTTTACTACTTAAAACTAAGCGGGATATTTCAATACTTTAAAATATATTCCGAAAATATGCCCCTAAATAAATTTTAAGCATCTTTTACACCAAAATTATTTATCAAACACCGAGTATACAATCCTCGTCGGAGCTATCATTAAATACGACTGGCTCCAGTACAGGGTTGTTTAAGTTTACTTCAGGTTCATTAGTATTGGTAGCACTAGCCGATGCTCCCAAAGACTCTATTACCTCGCTTCTATTTTCATCTCGACTTTTATCTTCATTATTATCATCATCACCATCATTTTTCTTTCTCTTAGCTTTAAAAGCCAACGGCTCGTCATCCGAATCGCTAACGATTAGCGATTCGGATTCATTTCTTATTTTGGCACTTGTGTAACACTTCACAACGCTTTTGATACCTTTCATTTTCACCTCTTTTAGTTGATCTTTTCGTTTTCGATCCGGAATCATCTTTAATGTTATTTTTTTTTTTTGCGATAGTCCCTCTTTACTTATTACAGGATTTCTCAGTATACTTTTGCCGCTTGTTCTTAATAACGTTGGATGTACAGCTCTATACAATTTAAGAGGTCTCACTACTTGTGACTGTTTCGGTTCATCTGGCGGAGAATCGGAAGTAGTCTCTTCTTCTTTTTCGCCGTCGTCAGTTAAGTCGATCACAGTGTTGTGGAGTATTGGCTTGTGTTTTGGCTTAGTGTGCTTTTTGATGCTAACGTTTATGGGAACAATTTCTCCAGTTTCAATATTCAGTTTATAAAACTGCTTATTTTTATCGCAACCTTCTTTTAGATCATAAAGAGAAGATACCACGTTTAGATCTACACTCAAGGTTCCGAACTGATCACTAGTAACCATGTTTAAATTTGTGTTTATAGTAGCTGAAAGATCTGGATTAGGAGAAATATTTGATATTTCTTCTTCTGTCGTATTATTATTGCTTACTCCTGCCCCATTCCCCTCTAATTGAGTACTTTCACTATTTACAGTTATGTCTTCTAAGGATATACCCGACATTTCCATTAAATCTGATAATATAGTTTTTTTAGCCGAACCATCTGTGATCTTATGTGGAATAGATTCAAGTTGCTTGGAAGTTTTATCATTTTCTATTGTTTTTAATTTTGTTGGTGAAACAATGGTATGAGTATTATCAAACTCGGAGCTCTCTGTCACTCTTCCTCTATGTTTTATGTTAATATCAACAGCAAATTTCCTTTGAGTTAATGTATCGGAATCGGTTGATGTAGCCATATCTTCTGTGTTTTTATCACTTACGTATTCGACTTTTTCAACCGATTCAATGTTATCTGCGTTAGTATTTTCATTGTTTACATTTTGGCGAAGATTACAACTTGCAACGGTTGAGTTCGAAATATTATTGGTATTTTCTTGCTCTGGAACTGAGTTTGTCGTTGATATACTATTTAAATTTTGTGGATCTACATTTGCTGGGCTAACAGCAAGTGCCAACTCACTTGGTGGTAACATTAAATTTACACCTTCCAGTGATGTTTGACTATCATTATTTAACATTACAATTTGAGGAAGAATTGGTTCACTTATTTGCTTTTCAGCTTCCTCTTTTGACCCCTTCGAGCACAACAGAATTTTATTTTTACCTAAGGTTATAGGTTTTGGACTTTTTTGTAGCTTTTTATTGAGAAGAAAAGCTTTACTGGCAGGAACTATCACAGTAAGTTGTGAAAGACGTTCTGGTACGTTTGTTTTTTGTTCCTTAGGTGGTGTCAGATAGCATGGACCTTCAGAAAATAGTAAATTCGTTTTAACTTGTACTGATGAAGGATTTTTTGTTTGATTATTATTTATTTGTTTTACATCCTCTAGTACTACAGGTTGCGTATGGGATAAGCTTTGTACGCTCATAATTATAGGATTTAGACCACTTTTCATATCCACATGCATGTCTTTTGTTTGCATTTCTTGAACTTGTGATACCTTGTCCAATGTCTGTACAGAAGTCTCAGAAGAAAGATAATATTTTTGTTGAATTAAGGTCTGTTCGGGTAGATTTTTATTTGCATCTGCATCGAAAGGAGTTTTGCTAGCTTCCAGTAAATTTAGTGCATATTCTGGATTATCGTCAGTATTAATTCCCCGTGAGACTTTCTCAACAATGATTTTTGGTAGTTCGCATGATTGCTCTTTGCCACTCCTTTCATTATTTACTGAGAGTGAGTTTTGTCGTCGAGCGTGTAATTTACGAAGCACTTTTACATAATCATCTCTACAGCAACATGAGCATAATGGTAAAGAGCACGTATGGGCACTGAGAAAGCGTTGATGTGGCTTTGAAAGCGACAACGTTTTCTCACGAGCCCAGCAACAATAAATTGTTCGCGGAAGTTTTTTATTTTTTCGCTTTCTCCTTTTCCTTCCGTTATTATTATTTGTAAATTCATTCATATTTTCCATCGCGTTTCCTCCTGCCACAATTGGCGTCCTATCAATACCTTTATTGTCTGTTACTTTCTCAGAAATTTCCTTTGCGACAATATCTTCATTGTTTTCGATAGATATGTCTTGCACGTCACCAGTTTCCATATCATTTTTCTTATTTTGCTTACAGGAATTTGTTTTCTTAAGAAAATTTTTTCTTAATTTTTGTGTCTTATTTTTCATTGTCATCTCTGCGTGTTTTATAGGATCTACGTTATATTGACAAATACCTAATATTCTTTCTATTGTATCTAATGCTAATAGTCTGTCAGTTGGAATTCCTTTTTGAACAAATTCAGCAATTCTTCTTGAATTTTTGTGGAGTTTAGGTTTTACTGGTGGTGTCTTCGAAATTCCTTTACGTTTCTTTACTTTTAAACCAGAAGGTTGGGATTCTATAGAGGTTTCGATTTCTAAGTCCATACGTTCAGTTTCGGGTTCTAACATCAGAATATTGTAACCTTTCTGTGCTACGCTCGGTTGTGGGATATCTACGTTAATAATATTATTATTTCGTGGTAAACTTCGTTCGATATTTTGAATTTTATTATTTTTTTTATTTCGACGCTCTTGTTCTTTTATGCTTTGTATATTTGCAGTGTGTTGAAGTATTTCGATTTCTAAGTCCATACGTTCAGTTTCGGGTTCTAACATCAGAATATTGTAATCTTTCTGTGCTACGCTCGGTTGTGGGATATCTACGTTAATAATATTATTATTTCGTGGTAAACTTCGTTCGATATTTTGAATTTTATTATTTTTTTTATTTCGACGCTCTTCTTCTTTTATGCTTTGTATATTTGCAGTGTGTTGAAGTATTTCTACAGGCGGCTTACTGCTCGTGCTAGAAACCTGTATAGGAGTTACTTCCGCAATTAGAAGCTTTTCATTGGCTCGTCGAATTTGATCTATATCTGGTAAGCTAATTATCCTATTTCTTCCTACAATCTGCGGATCAACTTCAATATTTTGGTTTGGTATGTCACACATTTTTGGGATACATTGCTTAGAAGAATCTAATACATTTTCTATGCTAACTAGACTCTCAGTTGGCAATACGGTCGGATCCACAGGTTCGGGAACAGGTTCAATAATTTCTTTTTTAATTGTCTGTGAAGGAAATCCATCGAGCATTAAACTATTGTTAGTGAGCTTCGTTTCAAACGATTTATAAATGTCTATAGTCAACGGCTTACACTCTTTAAGCAATCGTCTATTCCTTTCGGAACTAAAGAAACCCGCAGTCAATCTCTTCAAACGTGTATTAAAATCTGGATTTCTGCAAAGTTGTATCGGATTATATGTTGATATTTTAGGTTTTTTAAAGTACCAACTTTTATAATTGATTCTTTCTCGATACTCATCATCATTTGAAGCATCGGCATCTGACATGTCACTTTTGTAACTATTTTCATACTCTGAAATATCTTCCATTTTAAATGATTTTTTATGAACTGGTATACTTTCCATAATAGCTTCATTTATTATACGAGCATCTTTAACTGATTTATAGTCTATGAAACGAAATACGTCCATATCGTTAAGCCTTTTCGTGTATACTACAGTTTGAAGCAAGAGTTTGAGGTCAATTTTGGGGGGATCTTTTTTATTGGTTGTACAATTTTCTTCAACCTTATTTTCTGTATTATCAATCATTACTGAAACAGAAACACAAAATGATTATTAACACTTTTATTATGAGTATAAATTCTGATATTTTAAATACAACACTGATTGAAAACGCAACGATTTTTGGAAAACAGAATGAACTATTTTCATTGCATCTCTATGTTAGAGCTAGAGCTAGAGCTAGAGCGGCATTGACTTTGACTTGACAGGCAATATCTATAAATTATAGGAGTGAGCTTTTTAACATCAAGATCCCTCTGCTTACTCCGCTATATACGGTATATTAAAAAAAATTATATATAAAACTTCGAAATACCTGTTGCATCATCGTCGTCGTCTTCTTCAAAATATTCAATGCCATCATCTTCTAATTCGAGTCCATTCATATAAACACCTAAGTTGCTAGTAACGTCATACAAAATATTTTGTTTTTCTGGTAAATTCGATGTTTCTTTCTTAATATCGGATATTAAATTTGTTAATAATCCTTGTACGTTTGTAATATCTGCCGTATCTTGATGCAATTTCGTTATTTCATCCGTTTTAATATCTTTAATATCGTGGATAACACGTTCTTCTTTATTTTGATGAGATTTAAGACCACTAACATTTGTGATTTTTTGTGATGCTATGTTGTAATGATAACTATTTCCTGCTGAATTTATATAATTATCATTTTTTTCATTACTTTTATTTACATCTACATCTAATATAATATTTTTTTTATACTCTGTTGAGTTACTGCCTTCGGCTTCTTCTTTAAATGCATGTTTAGTCTCAAGTGATGTTGTCGTATCATCCGAATCATCTAATATTACTGCGTCTTCATCATCATGATCAATAATCTCTTCACCACTATCACTTATCATTTCGTCACTTTTACTTATTGTTGTATTATCATTAATATTAACAACATTGTCATTTTTTGTGTAATTTGTATCATTATTTTCATTTATTGTAACATTAGATAGTTTTAAAGATTTCAATGGTATATCCACAGCTTCCAACATACTTACATCGTCTCCATCGCTTATTTCCTCTATTGTTTCATTTTTGACAATAGATAAATTAATTTTCGAATTTTCTGTTGTCTTATCTACCTCGTTAGTGGCATTAGCACTGTCACTATCAGAATCCGGTTCAAGTCTTAAGTCAATAGTGTCTACATGAGGCTCTATGACTACTAGGTCTGGTTCATTTTCTGCAAGTATACATTACACTATATAACTTACGAGTTATACTATATAACTAAGAATTATAATTTATGTATTCCCAACGCAATGGCAAAGCGCCGGACACACGTCGCGATCATAAAATCGTGACGTGTGTCAGTTCTATATTAACTCAGGGAATGAGTAATTTTCGTTTTCCGGCCCTGGTTGTCAAGACAAAGTGCGAAGTTAAGCACCACTATGTCTACGAAACGAGACCAATTATTTATTAAATTTATATTTTTTATGTAAACTAAAAGAAAGAGCCTATAGACAAGTACTTTTGTGCTACAATGAATATATCACCCAATTAAATAAAAAATTACCTTGACCAGTATTAGTTCCTTTCTTTAGTGCTAGCTCATAACGTTCCTGTAAAAAATATGAAAAAAAAATTAAATGGCACTTCCAGTTGATCTTACTCAGTACAAATGTTTCTAATATCTCCCCTTTATTTTATTTGTCAATGAAATACTAACTCAGTTTATAGTCACCCAAGAAATTGTTATTTTAGTGTAATATATTATGGTTTCATGAAATTATTCTTACAAGAAATAAATAATCTTAAGCAGAAATAAGGAAAAAAAATCATATCGTAATTATAAAATATATTGAGCAATTTCTTTGATATGTAATGAGAAAAATATAATTAATTTAGAAACCGTATGGCGCAGCAGCATTAGTGTCTAATCGTGACGGTATTGGGTGCGACTCCCAGTCAGAAATGAAAACAGTAACGTACGCACTTGAAGCTTCAAATTGTCCATGATTTTATTTAAACATTAAAATAGTTGTTTTTAATTTTTTCCTCATATAATAGTATTGTTTTCCCGTATTTTGTATTTTTTTTAAATCGAATAAATATATTTTTAATCAAATAATATATATTAGCGTATATTTAATATGATAAATAATTTATGAGTGTATGTGTTATCTCATATTTATTTTAGTGTTGAGATACTTACAAAATCCTCAAGCAGGACAACTTTTTTTTGTTCTATCAATTCTTCCCATGTTTGAAATGGCTCTGTTACTATTTTATTAAAACTATAACAAAAACAAATTCATATAATTAACTATAGATTAATATTAGGTAATTAATTATTTATTTAATAAGGCCACTATGGCGCAGTGGGACGGCGTCGACTGTAAAAGCGATGGATGGTGGTCCGTTCCCCACTTTAATTGTTGGAATTAATTGTTGTCGCATCGTTGTTATGGCTAGACAAAGCGCAGTGTTAAGTTACGCCACTCAACATGCATATAGGATGCAGCCTGGCTTGAAATATTTGGAAACGACGATATTTACATAAGAACTTCGTAAGAACGATGCGAAAAATTTTATATTTTTTAAAACTTACAAGGATATAATAAAAAATCTACAATATAAACATATACACTCACTATTTTATTATTTCCATTTGTAGCGGAGTCGGCTTGAAACGTCCGGCGCTTTGCAAATTCCTTATATCTCCGCGGTATGAGAACCAGAAATTGTAGAAATTGTACCAAACCAGCTCTTTCAATTGATACCACCGACGCTGAAGCAGCATTGGTGAACAGAAGCGACCACTAAAAATTATATATTAATAGAAACTAGAGTATAAAATAGGCTGACCCTTTTAATGACATTGTCGTCCTGTAGTTAGGTATAGGAAAGTAACATGTTAAATACACGAACAAAATATGTGTTACCCAATTAACCAACTATCACCACCTATCCGGTTTTAAGGGAAAGAGCGTGAATCAAGGTATATACAGGAAGTAAGCGCCTGCGCTCCTTATACGGGAGCAGCATATCTATAAGGTAAAATATTACAAACATACCTAAAAACAATTTAACATGATTCAACATTTTAGAGTTAAGACGTAGAGTTCCGCCACTTAACAGGGGACCTGTTAAGTGGCGGCACTCTCTGCCTACATTGCTATAAACGGGATACAGCGTGAAGCTGATTAATATTAAAGAAAAAACTCACCGTTTATTATAATCGTTCGCGGCGTTATACCAGGCTTCAGTTAATTTGTCGCCGCTTAACTTTTCTGTATTATGCTTCAAAACTAATTTGAATAAATATTCTAAAGTCTTGGGTTCATTTTTGTCTTTACTATCATCTTCATCCTGTATTAATAAAAATAAAATACTAAATAAATTAAATCGGCTTATTCAGGTGGGCAAAGGGAACCTAGTGTTATGACACGTCGTTCCCCACTTTCTGCCGAATTCTGGAGGATACACGCAATAACGTGTTGAGTGGCCGTACTCGACGCCGCGCCTCGACACCAGAGCAAAGAAATGGAAATATAAATGTAAATAAATATTTCATCTCCTCGAGTGAGGAACGAACCCACAACTAGCCGGTTTTACATATAATTATAATGCTTACCTGGCCAATAACATCCACTTTTTCATGCACCAAAACGAGATCGATCAATAGCCAGTCTGTTACGGAGAGCCGGGCGATTTTAGTTATATTCTGTGCCTTATCTTCAACCGCGAACAGTCTTTTAAGTTTCTTTATGGTGACAGCTCGCATGCGAGTCCTAAAATTGATACAAACAAGCCAATGATCATTGCCGTGTTCATTATAGATAAAAAAATGTTAATTCACGCTTCAGCTCGCAAAGCTAGATAATAGGTTGTTGTTGTTAGAGACATTCCGTGTCGGGTGCATATAAATAAGAATCTTGTAGATATTGTTCATATTGTAGACAGCTATTTTGTGTTATGGGTTTTAAAAATAAAAATAATAAAAAAAAAATTACCATAGTAATCGACAATCACACGTAGTGACTTTCTTCAGTTCTGTCCAAAATGTATTTTCTGGTTTTTTCTCAATAACCAACGATCTGGCAATGACTCGGATCAACCTTCTTTTAAATTTATCTAAGTCTAGACTAGAACTAGTTCCAGGCGTTAAATTAGCTTGTTTGTTTTCAGTGTTTTCTTCATATGTCGTTTCAGTGTCTATGTCCGCATTACATGTTGACGTTGAGCTTACATTACTTTCTTTTGTATTAATTCCACTTTGACTTTCATTATCACCAGAAACAGTATCATCACAATCCAAATCTATTACCTCCATCATTCTAGAAGCTATAAGTTTATCTGCAAAATATTTAACAAATAAACCTAGTATGCAAATAATTAACAACTAATTGCCCGAGGCTCACGCATCAGTACCTCCTGATTAAATTAAAACGATTGATAAAAATGATAATTTTGGAATACAGTTTTCATCTAACACGACTACTATGTAAAGTGAAAATTTCATATACCGTCGCTCGACTTAACAAATATCTAAAGTATCGGAATCATTCAACTTTGGTTGGCTTAGCAGTTTAGTTTGCAAGTATATCTATGTAGCGTCACACCCACTCTCAATAACGTATAATCAACATTACGCTATTGTGAAGTAAAATTTTTAAGTTTAAGTGCCGAAATAATAGTACAACTGGTACTGCTAAATGCGGTCTCTTGATTGTCGAGTTGCTTTATCATCTAACCCGTACTACTGCAAAGGTCAGCAGAAAAGTTCCAAGACATCCATTCTTTTGTTTACATATTTGAATTCTTTTCATGTGCATACTGCAGTTAAGGAGTGATCTAGCGACATATTTCCTTCCTACGTTATCATACTTTTGTTTTTCACAAAAATTCTATTTCTAATCTATTTTCGTAATTCCGTTTCGTAATTGATGTCGCCGATCAAATTTTCGACTTTCGTATCTGACTGTTTTAGGTACCTTGTGTACGTACGTTCTCCATGACAGACACAATGAGCTTCAATAATGTGTTGCAAGCAATTGTCGCGATTACGTACTCTCCCACTCCTTACTGATTGACGAGCCATGTCAATCAGTGCTGACCGCGGTTTTCGAGAGTTTTCCCAAGAAATTAATTCGGATAATCGAGGTTCTACTGTAGGTACTTTGTGCAACATTTAGTTTTTTTTTTCATCAGCATTTTATGTTTAAAGAATTTAAAAAAATGAAATCAGATCGGAAGTTTTAGGTTATAGACAACAAGTAAGTATTTAAGTATTTTACTATTATAGATTCGTAAGTACATATTATATGTATGTAAATAGGTGCAGACTGCGAGGTCTAAGCTGAACACGACTGGCCTCAACTCCTTTTTATTTAATCCTGAGTTTTTATAAGTAAATTTTATATGGTTTGTATAATATTTTAGTAACTAGTGAAGCCGTCGGGCCGCGCCGGCACAAGGTGTGACTGTAACGCGACGGTTGTGGGTTCGATCCCCACTTGAGGAAATGAAATATTTATTTACGTTTATATTTCCATTTCTTTGCTCTGGTGTCGAGGCAAAGCGCGGCGTTGAGTTCTGCCACTCAACACGCAATGGCTTCAGAATACGGCAGAAAGTTAGGAACGGAGTGTCTTAACAGTAGGTGTGCGGGATACAGTGTGAAGCTGAGATTTTGATTTAATTTATTTAATTAAAATTTATATATTTTTTTTCTTACCGAAATATTCGTTTATGGCAATAAATTAGACCTGCTCAGCCTAATATAGAAAACTAGTGAACGCGCGCAGCTTCGCCTGCTTATTTACACCCTTAGGGGTGAATTCTAAAAAACCACGAAACACATGTTCACTGAAATAATTTTAACAGTCGAAATTTCAAATTTTATGAAAAACGGTGCCAATTTACAATTTTTTCCATACAAACTTTCAACCCCCTATTTCACTCCTTCAGGGTTATAATTTTTCAAAAGCCCTTCTTAATCGATGTCCAGATTAAGAAAATAAACATCTGTCCAAATTTCACGTTTCTACCATCAGCGGTTACGGCTGTGCATGCGTCTTACCTCAGTCAGTGGGAACATGTCCTTTTATATAACTACAAGCGACCCTCCCGCGGCTTCGCCCGCTTGAACTACATGATGATTCATTTATTAAACAGAATGGACTGACAGTCAAATGTGTTGATTGCAATGAATAATTTACTGTACTCGTTCAGAAACAGCCTTAAATATTAAATTATTGATTTGGGTAAGGATTTATAATATTCTTTGTAAAATAACTGTAATGATTGCATATCACAAAAAATACCCAATTCGAATCGAATAATCCAATATCGAAATCGAATCCATAATAATTAAGCGAATAAATGAATCGAATATCGAATCGAAAATAATTAATTAAAAAGGTCCTCCTTGTTTTGAAAGTCGATTAAGAGTACAGATTAATTTAAAAACATTACAGATTTATTATAAGTACTAGTGGACCCGGACGCGGCTACGCCTGCTTGAACTATAAGAATATTTTCGCGTCGGTCATACTCATACTATGCCGCCCGAAGGCTAGGTCATTTCGAATCAATGACATCTCCTTAATTATTTATGAGAATGTTATACAGCAAACTATAATTACATCTATATAATATGCTAAAAGTGACTATAATATTTATTTTCATAAGGATGAATATCAAAATGTCGCGGTAACGGTTGCGTAGCGACGCGACGGTTGTTATTAACATGGCAGAATAAATTGCATGTCAAATTAGAAAGTACTTTAAAATATATTAGTTTATATGTGTAATGTAATGTTACATAGCCTATAGCACTTCTGAAGAATGCAGCTTTCATACAAAACAAAAACAATGTAAATCGGACCAGTAGATCCAGAGATCTTAGCGTTCAAACAAACAAACAAACAAACTCTTCCGCTTTATTAGTAGGCACACAGGCCTTAGACAATTCTTAGTTTTCTTTATAGACAGAAATGCAGAATAATTTTGCAACACTATGTACGAAGGACTCATCAGCCTAGCCAGTTTTTATTTTGTTGACTCGCCCAACCGTGGCGGCGGTTATCGAGCCCTACAAGTTTTTCGGCGAGAATAGCGCTATTCTGCTGACTGTTTTTACTAGTCAAATCTGTAAATCTGTTTTTTTCCTTTTCGGATGTTATGTGCATCGTTCATCCGGGTGCGTACATCACAATCTCTGACTCCCTAAGAAACAAGAGGATTCACGTTAAAGTGTGAGGCGTTTTATGTCAGTGTATAGATTCGTTTTTCCTGGATGCTCTTTCGGAACACAAAGTCGATGTCAGAATTCTTTACTAACACAAACGCCACCCCCTTTCAGTGAAAGCCTCAGACTCGCGTAAAAGAGCATGGCGGTCTAGGTCAGGTGATAACTCCAATTCACATTTCCCGATACTCTCTTGAGAGCGAGTAGCCGCTGTAAGGGCACGCTGTATTCAAAACTTAGACTCACATGAAGGTGTTTTTGATGCAAGATTTTTGATGAGGTTAGCTCTTATTTCATTTAGCATCACTTTTCGCTTTTCCTCTAATTTTTTAGACCTACTTAGTTGCTGGCTTTTAGCATTTCGAGTTTTTCTCGAAAGGTTTGATTTTCGTTTCGGCATTTTCTAGAAAATATTGAAACAATCGATTAAATAAATAAAGAGAATTAAGTTTAAGCGAAAAAATTCAAACTACGAACTAAACGTAAAGAAAGAATCTAATCAAAGAAATATGAACTAAATAATTATGTTGTTCTTTTGCACTTTTGCATTTGTAAACAAATACACTTCTTAATAAGTATTTTTCTTTACTGAGTGTGGCACAGCACTTTAAAAATGTTAAAAATACACTAGTTTTTGCCAAAAATATCTAGTAATTTGGATTTTACCGATATATCAACTTGCCGCTTTAACTTAACACATGTGGTGTAATTTTACAACGCTTCGGTTAATAGTAAGTCGCCAGCGGTGATAATACAGTAGAAACTCGATCAACCGTACTAATTATTGTCGTTGGTCATTCGGATAATCGAAAATCCAGATAATCCGATCTATAAATAAAAGGTAGTTTTGTGCATATGTAGCACAAAATTGCTATATATCTGTTAAAAGCAACAAGTACATATTAACGAAAATCAACGTTTATAATAAATTACGTTCAATGCCAAGAAAAAATATGCATCTTCCTGTTCAGGCCATGTCGGTCAGTGACGGTCGACAATTAGACTTTCTATTAGAGCCATGTCAATCAGTGCTGACCGCGGTTTTCGAGAATTTTCTCAAGAGATTAATTCGGATAATCGAGATTCTACTGTAGATACTTTGTGCAACATTTTGTTACACAAAGTATCTACATCTATCTGTTTACATCAAAAGTTTTAGGTTATAGACAACAAGTAAGTATTTAAGTATTTTACTATTATAGATTCGTAAGTACATATTATATGTATGTAAATAGGTGCAGACTGCGAGGTCTAAGCTGAGCACGACTGGCCTCAACTCCTTTTTATTTAATCCTGAGTTTTTATAATTAAATTTTATATGGTTTGTATAATATTTTAGTAATTAGTGAAGCCGTCGTGGCGCAGCGGCACAAGGTGTGACTGTAACGCGACGGTTGTGGGTTCGATCCCCACTTGAGGAAATGAAATATTTATTTACGTTTATATTTCCATTTCTTTGCTTGCCTCCAGAATTCGGCAGAAAGTCAGGAACGGACTGTCTTAACAGTAGGGGTGCGGGATACAGTGTGAAGCTGAGATTTTGATTTGATTTATTTAATTAAAATTTATATTTTTTTTTCTTACCGAAATATTCGTTTATCGCATTAAATTAGACCCGCTTAGCCTAATATAGGAAACTAGTGAACGCGCGCAGCTTCGCCTGCTTATTTGCACCCTTAGGGGTGAATTCTAAAAAACCACGAAACACATGTTCACTGATATAATTTTAACAGTCGAAATTTCAAATTTTATGAAAAACGGTGCCGATTTACAATTTTTTCCATACAAACTTTCAACCCCCTATTTCACTCCTTCAGGGTTATAATTTTTCAAAAGCCCTTTTTAGTGATGTTCAGATTACGAAAATAAACATCTGTCCAAATATCACGTTTCTACCATCAACGGTTACGACTGTGCATGCGTCTTACCTGTCATTGGGAACATGTCCTTTTATATAACTACTAGCGACCCGCCCGCGGCTTCGCCCTCTTGAACTACATGATGATTCATTTATTAAACAGAATTGACCGACAGTCAAATGTGTTGATGTCAATGAATAAATTACTGTACTCGTTCAGAAACAGCCTTAAATGTTAAATTATAATATAATATTCTTTGTAAAATAACTGTAATGATTGCATATCACAAAAAATACCCAAATCGAATCGAATAATCCAATATCGAATTCGAATCCATAATAATTACGCGAATAAATGAATCGAAAATAATTAGTTGAAAACTTCCTCCTTGTTTTGAAAGTCGACTAAAAATATAGATTAATTACAAACAAATACAGATTTATTATAAGTATAAGTATAGATATGGATTGCTATATATTTGCAGGCAAACTCATGCCTTGAGTTCATTTAAATGCCGATAACTTTTTTTTTAATGAACCGATTTTGATGAAACAAACTTTAGATGTTAAGTTGAGTTAAAACAAAACAATTGGTGAAAGTTTTAAATAAATCTGTTCAGTACTTTCGGAGATTAGCGTGATCATACATACAGACAGACAGACAGACAAGAAATTTAAAAAAAAATTTGCTTTCTAATACTATATTTAAGTTTCTCTCTATCCATTTCAGTCAAAAATACTAATAGTACAGACAAAATATTTTTACTGGTTTTTTATATTATATACGAGTAGATTATTTATTTTTAAATGCTTGTTATTAAAAGCTTTTATTTAACTTGCAATGTATGTATGTGGCTTCGGGTGAAATATGAGCTCAGTTTTGAAGTAGATATCTTCAACCGATTGAGCTGAAATTTTGTATACACGTTTAATTTGGGTGACAATGCATGATAAAATATGTGAAGTCATTCTAAATCCAATATGGCGGACCATTCAAAGTAACAGAATAGTTATTTTTGATGCACTTGTACATTATGGGTATCAAATGAAAGGGACTCTTGAGAGCAACTGGAAAAATTATGTGACATTATTCTAAATCTAATATGGCGAATCATCCAAGATAGCCGAATACTTATTTTTAGCCTACTTCTACAATATGGATATCTATTGAAAGGACTCGTTGAGAGTAACTCGAAAAATAATGTGACGTTTTTCTAAATCCAATATGGTGGAACATCTAAGATGGCGGAATAGTTATTATTTATGCACATCTGCAATACGGGTATCAAATGAAAGGGCTTGCCGCGAATAATTAGAAAAATAATGTGACATCTAGTGTGAGAAACCTAGCCAGTGGTAACTAAAAAGTAAAAAATAAATTATAAGCAAAAAATCATTTTTAGAATAAGCAAAAAATCATATTTAAACGCTCTAAAAAGGAGAAAATAAAATTTGTCTTTTAAATTTTAACTATCAACTCATAACCTCATTGTACACAATTTATATGATCATAAAAGCTTGTGTTCCGTTTTATTACGAGCAAAAGAGTAAAAAAAGAGTAAGAAACTAGTTCGAAACCATCTTCTTTAGTTGTGTAATGTGTATATTTTATTCATACTCTTTTAACTGGTCCAGTTAAGAATAAACAAAAAAAATGGGTATTTTCTTAGTACCTGAACACCCATTAGGCACTTCATTGTCTTCTTCACATCTTTGGCCTACTAAGTCCTGATTTTGATCTTCATCTTTTACGCAATCTCCAATCAAAGATTTTCCTTGTCTTTTCTCAGTCGAAGGTCTATTCAAGTCCGATAAACGTTTTCTGTTGGTTTGACAGTCGAATTTAGAAGGTACGCAATCTAAATTCATCCGTATATGAGACACTGAACCCTTTATCTCATATTCCGTAAAATTTCTCATGTCATTTGGCATCTGAAATAATAAAGTGTGACGTTAAACAAAATAACACATCGATTATATAGTCAAAGATTTACATCAACATAGTACTTACATCAAAATGATCTTCACAATAAAAAACATTTTTCGATGTTGGTGGTTTGTCAAAACCCGCAAGTCGAAACCATTCATTTCGTCTTTCTTTTTGAATTGGCACATATATAAATAGTTTTTGTGGGTTTTTATTACTTTTGTTATGACACAAGGGCACTGCGCATTTTTTATAGAACTTACGATGCGTTTTTGTTGACTTATTATATGCCATGCCGTTGACCAAATATAATGCTTTTGAAAAACCTTGAATAGCGTCCGTACTCCATATACACATCACTATATTAGAGTTTAGCGGGGTGTTAGGTACGTCCCAGCGGTGCCATGATAGTGCTGGCTTTTTAAAAGGAAATTTATAAAACTATATTTATTTCTAGTTTTTTAATTTGTATACATATGTGGGATGTGTTTATACAAAAAATCGTTTAAAGCCTTATTCTGCCAAAAAATATGTTTAAGTAGTTTCTCGAAAATACTCTTCCTGAGTGACATCAACGTGCATGCGCATTTGTTACTCTCAAATAGAGTGCTTAAATAAAAAAAAACAAACACAAATTATCGATCGATGTGGATGAAAATGGAGTATGAAAAATATATGTATTGTATTATATTGTTTCCAGTTACAATTGTTGTTATTCCCAGTTCGATATGCGGTTATATGCTGCTGTATGAAAAAATATATGTTTTATTAAACATTTTTTTTTATTTATATTTTTTTCTTCATTCCGCAAATAGCAAGGTGGGCAGATGACATAGTTGGTCATAAATAAAAATCAAATCAAATTTAAATCAGCTTCACGCTGTTTCCTGTACACAGCCGGGTAGGTAGAGGGAACTCTGTGTTAAGACATTCCGTTCCCCACTTTCCACCGAATTCTTTATGGTCAGACGTTTATTTTCATAATGTTAAGGTAGCAAAGTTCTAGTAAATTAAAGGGATGAAATAGGGATTGAAAGTTTGTATGATTTTTTTTAAATTGGCACCGATTTTTATAAAATTTGAAATTGAGACTTATAAAAATATTTAATTGAACACGTGTTTCACGTCGTGTTTTTTTATAATTCCCCCCTAAATAGAAAATAATTTCATAAACATATTTAATAAATATTCGTATGTACAAGCGGGCGAAGCCGCCCAGTTCGGCTAGTTATATATAAGATAACTTTGTATTTACAAACAGATTCCAGTAAAATAATCACTAAATGTTAAGCAAACTTTACCAAAATATAATAGTGACAACTATATTTAAGTTTAGCCGTTTCTGAGATTAAAGTGCACAAACACGCAGACAAAATTATTATTTGAGAACGTTTACGTTTGTAAGTAGCCCCAATGATAGTTTTTTTTTCTATATTTAATGTACAGACAGCAATTTCACTATATCTATTATCTATACAGATGTAAAATATATCTTTTTCACGAAGGCAGTTCCGTTTACAAAATATAATGAAAATATACAAATGCTGCCTTAAAAAAGACAATAAGTTAAAAAAAAAATAGTAATAAATGGAATAATTGAAATTTAATAGAGGTACTTAAAAGTTACAATATCCAAAGGAACAAGTTTAATTTTGTGTAAAGAGCTGATAAAAAAAAAAAATCATTCATATGTTAAGAAGCTATCACTTAATTTTTAAATCAAAAAACAGATGTAAAAGAAAATACTTCTACCTATACCTTATAACAAAGAATTAAAAGATATTAATTATATTCAAATGTTTACATTAAATATAAATAAGCAGTATATAAAATTCTAATAGTTCCGCTTTTGAGTATTGAGTTGACATTTATTTAGTATTAAAATGAGATTTCTTTATATTCATGATTTAAAGTATTTTAAATTTCCAAACCCAGTGGCTTAAGTTTTAGAATTAAATGACTCGTGGCAGTTGTCGGACGCTTTCGTCAGTTTTATAAAATTATTTTATTTAATACTTTCTTATTATAATATTAATATTAAAGAAAACCTCATATTTAATATTTAAGAAAAAAAAGGAAATAACAAAATGATTAAAAATTTTCATTACGACATCACCACGTCTGCACACAACGAACGCTCAAGTAACAGTGACATGAATTCGGAAATACAAGTACCACACCACAATAAAAAACTGATTACCTATATTCCGTTTCACTTCAAACGTGCGTATGTTTTTAATTCACTTTGCACTAAACAACATTATATTAAACAAGCAACTATCACAGAAAATGTTAATCATCACAAAATACTCGCGGAGTCGTGTACACTGTGACGTTATAAAACAAAATGGCGAAAGAACGCTCTTTGGCAGCAGATGGGGCGCAAGTCGCAACCCGAAGGAAACGCGCGAGTGAGACGAAAGATATCTTTTGTCCTGCTCACTCTCGTTGCTAGTATGCGGAATATCGAAGTGATAGTGCCTCATCGATTTACTTGTTATTTTGAACTCGGACCGCCTTCAGCGTAGACGGCGATTTTGTTGTTGAAACAAGTTTTATTATAATTACGTTAATTTGTTTGTATATATTTATTTAAAGTTTAGAAATTAATGTTATTTTATTAATAATTAAAATTGTATTATCAATATAATGAAAATATATTTTGGTTTATCGAAACGACCTTGACATAACGTCGGTATTTTTAAGTTATCGATACATTATTACTATTAATTTTCGCTATGGTAGATATTTACGTTTCACTTTTGAATACTAAATTATTTAAATACGCCTTACTAATATTATTTTTGGTTTATTCTTAAATTCAGTTTTGCTAAAACTAATTAAATTATATACATTTTCTGTTTTTTTTTAATCAAAATGTCATATAACTGTGACCAATTCATCCACTACGTGTTGGACATGCGTCGTCACTCCCACTGAATTCATTTGAGGCCAAAAATATTCTACAGATTATAAATGAACATTAAAACAATTAATAATAATAATAAATCTTTATTTTCATCTCGTCTTTATGAACATACATTTAACAAAGAGATTTATCGAACAGTGAAAAGCTAATGTGAGAGACTTGGTATGTACTAGGTATGTTTTACAGATCACCAGGCACTCACCCTTGCATAAATTATAGTATGAGTCCGCCCCTCAACATGCAATATCTCCAGAATTCGTCGGAAAATGGGGACCGGAGTGTCTTTACACTAGGTTTTTTCTGCCAACTCTGCTATATGCAGTATACAGCTTGAACCTGAAACAAAACTTTAAACTATGTTCCAAATTACAATCGACATTTACTTAAGTGAGTAACGTTTTCATAGTAGGAGTCAACACTTTGTTGAATTGCTTGACGAAATGTTAAACTTGCGTAATATTTTATCGAAACACTTTCGAATGTTCTTTTTAAAAATACTAACATAGAAAATAGAAACATATAAACCTAATATTTCTTCCAAGATTGTAAAGTATTATAATAATTTATTATTATAATCAACATTTACTATTATAATTTATAATAATTATAATTTATGTATTGAAAAAATATGCAATTATTTAAAATAATAGAATGAAAAAACAAGGCCAGTTTTTCATTCTATTCTATTAAGGTCAATCAGTAAAGGCGACAGGCTTTGGGTTCGATTCTCACTCGGAGCAATGAAATATTTAATATTTTCATTTCTTCGCTCTTGTTTCGCAGCAAAGCGCGGCATTGAGTTCTTTAACTCAACACGCAATGCCTTAAGAATTCGGCAGAAGAGAAGTGTCTTAATGGAACCGTAGTGTTTTACAACTAGAATCTCAAATTCCTTCTGCCTACTATACTATGTGCAGGAAACAGCGTGAAATAAAAAAAACACACACAAATACTTATGTAAATGTACGGCGTTATATTTTCTAATCACAGAGTACAAGTGCAAAATATTTACAAACAACAATATTTTTCATTTTCATTTTTAGCTCTTAAGTAAATATTTTTTTAATAAATCAATTATGCCATTTAAGTCTTCTTTAAAAATATTTAATTAAAGAACTAAATATTACCTAGCATTATATAACTATATCTATATCATTCTTATTGTTTACGTGTATAAGTATATTTATATATATCTTATATTATATTTAGATATATGAATTAGTATGCTTTTGTGTATAGGTGTATGTAAATGTAAGTATGTGTATATATATGTATGTATAATTGTATGTGTATGTATATTTAAAGTGTTCATAATAATTGTTACAATAACCATAATTTCTTTAGCTTCAAAGACTTCAAAAACAACAAAAAAAACATAACACTAAAAACAATCAAAAATTTTAAAAAATAATAACCTTACATCTAGTTTAAAACTATAAATTTCAGTTAAAAAAAATTGTACGCTGAACAGGAATATCTTTACGGAAATTTTTAAAAATCTCATCTTTAGCAGTCAGATCAATTTGTTCACATGATGTTGGTGGTAATATACTACTACTACAGTCTTCTTTCACTACATCAAAAGGTTCTCGTAAGTCTCCAGATGTTAACATAGAAAAATTATTTTCTTCTTTCACTTTGCCACAAAAAATGTCTTGACTAACTGTATCTAAATGTTGATTATTGACAAAAGAAAGAAATTCGTTTTGAAACACATCTACGCCACGGCCATTTAAATTAGACGATTCCATTTTCTGTATGACAAGATTGACTTTTGTTTCAGATGCCACAATATCTTTTATTTCATCTTCCACTTTCTTCAATATTTGTACAAATATAGCCATTTCTTTTACTGTTACTTTTAAGTCTGTATTTGGTGTTGCCAAAAGTTTTTTATTTTGCATATAAAAATCTATAAAAGGAGTTTTGTTGATAATACTTTCGGCTAGCCATATTGTTAAATTGTCTATAGTAACGCGTAGTCCAGGCACTTGCAAGCATTTTATTGTTAGATGTATATTTTTATTAAAATTTTTGCTTGAAGATCCCACCACAGTTTCTGATAATTTATTATAATCATTTTCTTTTAAACTTCTTACATCCGATATTTTAAAGGGAGCGTCACTATCAGATACATTTTGTTTCAAACATTGCAGTGTTTCTGCATTCTCAACTTCAATTAGTGAAATAATATCATCATCACTTTCTGTGGTCAAAGTTCCTTTAAAGTTTTCCATTTTTTTTGATAGCACTTTGTTCTGTTGCTGAAACCCTGATGATATTTCAGATTGAGCCTTATTTAGTGAATCGTTTTTATCTTTTATATCTTCATTATTAATAGTACTATTTGATACTGACGTTACATCTTTATTTATTCGGGCACTATTAAATAAGTTTGTTCCTTTGCAACAGCATAAACAGTCATCTTTTGGGCATACATGGGCAACATGCAAATATTTTTGTAGTCCATGTATATTTTTAGCCCAAACACTGCTTATAATTTTTGTTCTATTATACCAGCAGCAGTAAGGGACTTGAATTATTGGCTTGCATCTGCAGATCTCCTGCAGCCGTTTCAAATGACCTTTTAAAAAATCAAAACGAAAATTTTCTTCTACAGTTCCATTTCCATCAACATTGTATATATCAAGTAATTTACTTGTTCTGTTTTCCATGAATATTACAACATTTTGAAAGATCTGTGAATTTTCAGGTATTATATCATTATGATACTCAGTTTTCTTAATTACATTTGAAACACATTGAGGCATTATATTGTTACTATTTTTATATGATTGTCCCATTTCGAAGTTGATGTGTTTTATTATTAAGAGAAGAAATTCTTTAACAATTTGTTTTTTTTTTTGTTCATATAATTGTTATTATATTTCAATTTCTATAATCTTGTATGTGATATGTTAATTCTTTTTTATATTGTATATACATAAAGGATGTATGTTGCTCGCCCACAACCTTAAAAAAATTGAGAGGTAATATTAAAAAGATGTTAATTTTAATAAGTTTTAATTTATGTACCTGATAATTATTTTATGCCAATTTCTTACAAAAGACATAAAACCGTTTATGTCTAAAAAACATAAAACATGTCGACAATAAAAAATATTTTTTATAGTTTAAAAATGATTTTAAAGAATCAGGATAAATTATTTTCATTCTCTGGTAACAAGACAAAACTTTGCTTTGAATTATACTACTAAATATGCAGTCTTGTAAATTAAGTAGTACTAACAGTGTCCTAACACAAGGTTCCCTCTGCCTAACATGCTATATATGAGATACAGAGTGGAGGTAACAACAAACCATAGACTTACAAACTACCTAAACTGTGTAACAATAAATGTCAAGTAATTTCTAAATATCTACCATCATACCAGTATCCAAGGTTGTTACTATAGCAACAGATCTATTTATCATTTATAATATAAGGCTAAAACAAATTATTTGTTTATGATGTAATCTACTTGATTATTTTGCATATGTTAACAAAAATACACAACAATAAGCCTTCGCTAAATTTAAAATGTTTTACAAATAATTACATAGAAATGGATGAGATAATAGTGTCCTAATTTCTAATTGTGGCTTACATTGAATTACTCTTAAGACAAATAAGAAAAATTGTATAAAGAAAAATATATTTTTAATAATACAATTACAATTGTTATTATCTTTTAGAAGGATGTCCTAGTAGTGTTGAAAGTAAGTGTTATTTGATATTTTGTTTTAATTGTATAATATTTTGCTGTATAATCCGCTTATATTAGTATATTATGGAAAATAATTAAATATCTTGAATTGTAACTTTTTTATAATGTTTAATTAAACAAATGTTGAGGATTTTGGTTTAAAAATTCTGATAAAATAGGCATTTTTTAAAATGCCAATTTTATATTATATTATATTAATGAACTTTATTTTCTACTATCATATCAGCTTCACGCTGTATCCCGCACATAGCCGGGTAGGCAGAGGGAACCTATAGGGAAACTCCGTTCCCCACTTTCAGCCGAATTCTGGAGGCATTGTGTGTTGAGTGGCAGCCGCGCTTAGGCTCGTTTTTTTCACCACAGCGTAGAAATGGAAATATAAACATTTTTGAGTAATTACTAAAATAAACTTATTTTGATTGTATACTCACGTTTACAAAATTTATATTTATCATATTATAAATATACTATTCAGCCGTATAGTTAGGAAATATAAAGCCAATTATTGATATTTTCCAATAACATGGCTTTCAATATTATAATAAATTCAGTTCTTTACAGTTCTTTATTATATTAAAAAAATATAGGTTTTGACAATTTAAATATTTTTCCCTTCACATTAAACGTCAAAACAAATCAGCAAATAAAACGTCAATAAAATTTGAACAGATAATATTTCTAAGACAGGATAATAATAATTTAATAATAAGTTTGCACTATATTTTTTTTTATTTTATTTTAATGTCATACTGTATGATTGTACAGAATTATAGCAGTATACCTATTATTTTCACACGAATATAACGTGATTTTAGATATGATACTGGTATATTACCAAGTTAGCATTTGTTTGGACTTTGGATTGCTGTCCGAAATATTTTATATTTTAATTTTTTCGTATATATACGTATATTGCGTTTAAAATTATAATGTTATTAGAATACGATGGTAGCTCAGATTAGTAAACACATAATTGTGTATTTCAGGCAGGTGAAGGCGCGAGCGGGTCCCTACTATAATATAATATTAAGCTTTATTAAGTAAACGAATTTATTTCAGCACTTATTTTATTGAAATGGGTGATGCATTAGGCAAGCTCTGTTCAGCATCAGGCGTACAGGCTGTTGGTTCAGTGCTTGACAGAGTTATTTCACAACCAAGTAGCGAAGATCATACTGTACTCTATAAGTTAGCAGATTATAAAAAAGGTACAAAAGAAAATCTTAAAAATTAACTAAGCAATTTCGGTATCATCAGTATGACGATTGTATGTGTACAATTTTAGGAGGATTATTGCTAGAAACATATACAAAAGGTGGTATGGCATCAGCGGAAAAATTAATACGAGAAGAATTTTCAGCATATATGTATGCAGGAGGTCGAGGTCGAGTTATTAACAGGGCTGAATATTTGCGATGGAAATTTAGGGACCAAGAACAGGTAGATATATTTTTTTAGCTTCACGCACATTGCAGGATAGGCAGAGGGAACCTGGGAACCTAGTGTTAAGAGTAGAAAGTAGTGTTAAAGGAGAACGTGTTAACGTTACCGGAATTACGTTAACGGAACTCAACGGCGCGCTTTGCCTTGTTACTAGAGCAAGGAAATAAAAATATTAAATCAGTCGTGGCGCAGGGGCACAGAGGGTGACTGTAAAATCGACTGGTTGTGGGTTCGATTCCCACTCGAGGAGATGAAATATTTACTTAAATTTATATTTCCATTTCTTCGTTCTGGTGTCGAGGCAAAGCGCGGCGTTGAGTTCTGCCACTCAACACGCAATGTCTCCAGAATGGCAGAAAGTGGGGAACGGAGTGTCTTGACAGGTTGCCTACCCTGCTGTGTGCGGGATATAGCGTGAAGCTGATTTATTTAATTTATTTTTTAACATTTTATACCTCCGCATGGTAATCGAAACCACAACCGTCGCGTTTACAATCACATGTTTGTGCACCTATGCCACGATGACCCCAAAATCAGTAGTAATAAATAATACCTACTATTCATTATAGCAATATAATGAGGGAAATAAAAAGTAAAAAAAAACCTATATTAGGTACATGATAATATGGACTTACTTTTAGGTAGTTCTTCCCATAGAAGCATCGCTATCCCCTCATGATCCTCTAGCGAAATGGGAAGATCATACTGCTTGCTGGCAAATGACGTATCGTGGTGCACTCGGGGAATCCTTGTTACACGTTCTTATCATTTGTGATACAAAGGTAAATTCGTATCAATAAATGTATATGTTATTTATATAATATTTTTTAGGGTTGGATTTTGGATTTTATTAGTATTTACTTATATTTATTTTAGATCCACACTCGTCTAGCAAGGACTCTTGTGAAGTGTTTTCCAAAACTGTCACTAGATGTTGTCGAAGGTGAAGAATACCTTGGTATGTGAAATATATTTGTTTAAAATAATAAAATAGTGGAATCAGATCGTACTAACGTTTTTTATTATTATTTTTCGATTCCAGGCGCAAGTTCTTTGCATTTAGCCATAGCATACAGTAACAATGAATTGGTCCAAGATTTAGTCGAGGCTGGAGCAGATGTCAGTCAAAAAGCCATTGGTATAATTTCTTCGTATTTTAAAATTTGTTATACTTTTTATCTATATGTAAACTTGATACTAATAAAATATAGCAGAAAAGTTTATTTAGTTGAACACGCTAATCTCATGAACTACTGGTGCGAATGGACAAGTTCATTTAGTATTTGATAGTGCATTTCTGGAAGAAGAATATGGGGTATATTATATCATGTTAATAATTTCGATGTAATTCACTGCACCTACATATGTGTTGAATTTGTAATGTATCATATAATCATATTATTTAATTTATTCCCATGTTTTTGTTTAGGGAGCTTTTTTCTTCCAAGGGACCAACAGCGAGTGCCTCCTGCTCGACAGACAAATTACGAAGGTCTTGCGTATTTGGGAGAATATCCGTTAGCTTGGGCCGCCTGTTGTGCTAACGAGGCGGTGTATAATCTCCTTCTCGATTCTGGAGCAGATCCCGATGCTCAAGATTCTTTTGGCAATATGATACTTCATATGGTTGTAGTGTGCGATAAATTGGTAGGTTCATTAGGAAAGTATTATATATTCTTTCTTTTCTCTGTAGTTTCCCTAATCCGTTGAAGATAAATAACGAAACTATTTATATATCTATATTTACTAACGCACTTAACTCCTATTTGTATTAAACATAATTTTTAAAATATACATAAGTATATGGTTTAGTTTTTGTTTTAAGGATATGTTTGGGTATGCTCTCAGACATCCTAAGCTACCAGCGAGCAATGGCAGGCAAAACAAGGCTGGCTTCACACCCCTGACGTTAGCATGTCAGCTGGGTAGAGCCTCAGTTTTTAGAGAAATGTTGGAGTTGTCGTCTAGAGAATTCTGGAGATACTCTAATATTACTTGCTCGGCGTATCCTTTGAATGCTTTAGACACGTTGTTACCAGACGGTCGAACTAGTAAGTTTTAAATTGTGCAGTTCGTAGATGGATTTTTCTTACATTTGATTACTTTCTTTCCTAGTGTAATATAATAATATTATAATATGCAAAAGTTCAGGAAGTCTAACTGCAAGGTGGCCAGGACTCGGCGACCGTGCTGGAAATCTCTAGTATTTAAATATGTACATACTTACTGTACCATATTTAATATATCTATCATATTTCAATATTTTACTTCATTCTTCTTTTAGTAATAAGGTACATAGGCAAAACATGGTGATATACCATATTTTACTAATATTTAAAATATTCACCAGATTGGAATTCTGCGCTATTTATTATTCTAAATGGAACAAAACAAGAACATTTAAACATGTTAGATGGAGGTATCATACAAAGGTTGTTGGAAGAGAAATGGAAAACATTTGCAAGGGTATGCTTTTCTTTATTACATACTAGTGGACCCGAACGCGGCTACGCCCGCTTGAACTATACAAATATTTATTAAATATATTTATAAACTTATTTTCAGTTTTCAATAGAGAGATGCTTAGCGGTTGTTATTAAAATGGCAGAATAAATTGCATGTCAAAGTATTTTAATATATCGGTATATATCGAAAATATTACAAATATGAGAAAAAAGTATCCTATGTTCATCCCAAGACCCTCAAGTATCTCTATATGAGTATTTTTTCACAATTAAATTAGCGGTTTGGGCCTGATTGCGTAAAAGACAGACAGACAGAGTTACTTTCGAATTTATAATATCGGTATGGATTTATTTCAAACACACAATCCACTTGATATTTGCATTCATAATTTTCAGACTAAATTCCTGAAGCGTCTTCTTATACTCATGCTTCATCTTCTGTTACTCTCTGTATCCGTATACCTACGACACAGTAGCTTGGAGGCAGACGCTCACCCTAACTGGGGCCTCGAAGTGGATGATGCAAGGAGTGGTATACGGTTATCTACGGAATTGGGCACCATAATAAGTACATTGTGCTATATTATTTTGCAGCAAGGAGATGAAATTAAAAATCAAGGAGTCATTGCTTATATTAAGCAGTTGGTAAGCTCGTAGGATTCCCCTATGTTTTCCATTTAATTACTGTAAGTATTGATGGTAATGACCAACAATGACAAATCACTTATTTTACTTCTCTAAATTTGAGCAAAGATTTAAAAGTTTAAAATTCATAAAAGTACCGAAAACTATTGCTGATATCAAAATTAAATGTTTTTGCTTCTGTATATTATATAATTAATTATGTTCATTTTAGATCCACGAACCTGCAAAATTTATATTCCTCGCTTCGAACATTTTGCTCCTCGCATGTATTCCAGCACGTTTGAGCACACAGACGTCGCTCGAAGAAGGAATTTTAATATTTTTGCTGCCAGGTTCTTGGTTTTTACTCATGTTCTTTGCTGGGTAAGGCATGAGTCCTTAGCATTCATGTATTATTGCTCTTTATACTTTTATTTACGTTATACATATACCGAAAGAATAAATAAAAGTATAATATACAGGTGGATGTGACTGCGATCTTTTAACGGGAGCTCCCTACAGAGATGTTGCCAATATAAATAATAAGTTGTAGCAACCATATAAGAATTTCGACGTAGCTTGATGAAAACGTATGGCTTAGTGGTCGGAGCGCTTGGACGGTTTCCAAGAGGCGCGGGTTCATATCCCGAATACGTCTAAATTTTTATATGTTCTCTAAAAAATATTTCTCATTCGCTTTCATTTAAAGTGATGGAGACAAACATACTATACTCAACAAAAATATATTTTGGTTTCAGGGCAGTAAAATTAACTGGCCCCTTTGTAACGATGATATACAGCATGATTACTGGCGATATGTTTACTTTCGGTATTATATACTGCATCGTACTCTTTGGATTCTCACAGTCATTTTACTTTTTATACAAAGGTAATATCAATAATGATTATATTATTTTTTATTATTATTTTATGTTTTCATTATTCGCTCTGGTGTCGAGGCAAAGCACGGCGTTGAGTTCCGCCACTCAATAATGTGTCCAGAATTCTGTGGAAAGTGGGGATCGGAGTGTCTTAACACTAGGTGCCCTCTGTCTGCCCTGTTTGCAGATTTGAAGCAGATTTATTTAATGATTTTTATATACTTAGACTTTATAGGTAGATATATTTTTACTTTATTCACAGGGTTTCCAAACGTACAGTCAACTTTATACTCTAGCTATTACAGCACATGGATGGCTCTGTTTCAAATTACTTTGGGAGATTACAGTGTAAGTATTCATTTAAACAATTACATTGTTTTCATTATATTTTTATTTCTTAGCTCTGGTGTTGAGGGAAGCCACGGCGTTGAGTTCCGTCACTAACTCGCAATGCCTCCAGAATTCGGCGGAAAGTGTCTTAACACTCCGTTCCCCATTTTTCCAGGTTTCCTCTGTCTACCCTGTTGTGTGCGAAATACAGCGTGAAGCTGACATTTAAAATTAACAATTTGTTACAGTACTCAGATTTAGGGCAAACGACATATCCGAATCTTGCAAAAACGGTGTTCGCACTGTTCATGGTGTTTGTCCCCATATTGCTGTTGAACATGTTGATAGCTATGATGGGCAACACGTACGCACATGTCATCGAACAATCTGAAAAGGAATGGGTGAAACAGGTAAATTAGAATAATCAAATAAATAAAATAAATTAGCTTCACGTTGTATCCCGCATATAGCAGGATATGCTATAGGAGGTAGTTTCTTTTTATTAATGAGATTTTACAATATCAATGTACCTTAACTTATCTAGGTACATCAAAAATTTTATTCGGAAAGCATTAAGAAAAAAATAAAGAAGAGATAAACATTTAATTGTCACTAGGTACCTATAATATTTATATAGGTATAAAACCGAGGGATACCTACTAGACAAGATACCTACTTAGATAATAAATTTTAAAAAAAAATTTAGTGATAAATCACTAATCAAAAAGCATTGTTAAGACAACCATTAACTTTTACTTTGATTATAAATATTTTAGTGGGCCAAAATCGTAGTGTCATTAGAAAGATCAGTGTCCCAGGAAGACGCACACAGATACCTCCAAGAGTATTCTATAGGCCTCGGACCCTCTGATGACCCTCGATATGAGCAACGTGGGGTAATGGTAATCAAGAGTAAGGCTAAGACCAGGGCGAAGCAAAGGAAGGGGGCACTCTCTAATTGGAAGGTACCTTGTGTTTTTCTACACATTCACTTTTAACGTATTGAATTTATCGATTTAACGTTCTAATTTGTATTGTAGGTACAATGTATTTCAAATTCTCTTAAATTTTTAAAATTTAATATTTATCCTAGTAAAAGAAATAAATAAATATTGTTTGCTTCGATAAATGAGTAGTTTTTTTTGTTGGTATTTTAACCACTACCACTATTAATTCTCATATAATTATTTGTAGCGTGTAGGAAAAGTGACAATTACGGAATTGCGAAAACGTGGTATAAGTGGGGAAGAGCTGCGACGCCTCATGTGGGGACGAGTGTCCATTTCTACGCCCACAAAAGCACCTTTGCCGTAAGTGAAGAATTTACCTGTAAAAATATGTTACATATTTATATTTAAAGCAATATATAGAAGTTTTATTTAAAAAGTATGCAATTTTTCATCAATGTTTTCTTATAACGTCGACTTTACAGATAACCACTTTATTTAGATTTACATATAGGTATTTAGGTATATTGAAAATGTTTAAAAGAATTGTTTAATTTGAAGAAGAAAATTATTAAAACTATCTTTCACATTATAGCTGTGTACCTCCTCCTGAACTAGTGGCAACAGAGGGCCCTAGTGCGGGAGTTGGGCCGGCGCTGTCATCTGCTCTCAATGTTATGGCCTTTACACACGATCTTGATCTCACTAAAAGTAAGTAGTTTAACATGAAAATCAAGCACGTATTCTATCGAGTATTAAAATTTTGAAATTAATTACCATAGGTCATGAATTAATGATTGATTTAGTTAATGTTCTTTTTGTTTTTCTTTAGCAACGGAAACTAAAAAACAACCAACTCCAGATTTACTCGTGAACGGACAAACACCAAAGGTCCTTACAACACAGAATCAGACACTAAATCAAGCTTCACCAAATCTTCTAACAACTACGCCAACTAAAACAGACTTAGAAGTTAGATTACCACAGAATGTTCCAATATCAGGACAAGTCAAAATGACTGGGGACAACGTTCTTATTCCACCATCACAGAATATTGATGTTTTGGGTATCAGTTTGTCGTCGCAAGACCTTCAAAGAACACAAAATGTTAAGCCACTAGGTAACATTTCAGCTTATCTTTATATTATCACTATCGATATAATTCATTGCTTATATTTAAAAAATGTGCTTGTAATTTATCCAATTATGTTTTCGGCCGTCGTGGTGCAGTGAGACTACGTCTGTAAACGTGGAAAGTGGATTAAATTTCCACTGGAGGTTCTCAATGCTGCTTCTCTCAGCCACTCAACACATCGAGACATTGAGCCTCGAAAATTGGACGGAAAGTGTGGAATGGAGTGTTTTAACAATACCCTCCCCTATTTGACATATGCAATGCAGGAAATAGCGTGAAGCTGTATATTTTGTTTTTTTTTATATTTTATTATTAGGTATATATTTCATTTATCGTGTCGCCTACATTTCCAATTTTCTATAATAATTATTGTTAATTTTATAGATATCATCGATAAAATATATAGGGATTATCTTCATGAACTCGTCACGGTTGAACAGACGCTTGGTCCGGATAGTCCCGAAGTGAAGAGATTAGCAGAACAGGCAGCTGACCTAAACGATGTACCAGAAATTGATATAAATGTGTCGGTGAGTTAACTTTTGATTTTTTTCGCTTAGGATGTTACCACTATTTACCAATTGAGATTTTTGTAAAGAAAATTTAAGTTTGAACGCCTGAGCATGTAAATAACGATAAGATAAGTTCAATTTAAGATCGAGTTCACCGAATTTAAGTTCAAAGAAATACTACCTAAGTAGATACTTACTTACCTATATATTATTAAAATCTGTATATTATAGATGAAGCTACACACGACTTTAATTTCAGTTTTTTTTTTTCGTCTCTGTTACAAATTTTAATTAGATTTGATATAGATATTTGATATTGAACGCGAATGAGGACACAAAGAATATTTATTAAAAGCTGCAAAATATTTATTATTAAAAATTCTATTTCATAAATTTAACTTTATTTTTTTACAAAGACGGTAGCCAAGTCAGCCCGTTTAGTGGTAGCGGGTGCTGTGTCCGGATTGTTTGGTGTGGCCGCGGACGTCCCACCGCCGGACTCGTGGCGGCGAGAGCGGCAAGAGCACACCGACAGCGATCCTGTACCGGGTAAGAAACGAAACTTCCTCTTCCTAAGGGCATCTAAATAAGTTATATATGTTAATAATATTTAAAAAAAAAAAAAAAAAATGTCGGTAGGGGTCTCATCCAACCCCTCTAGTATAAGCTCTAGATATAAGTACAGTTTAAATTGTCCCAAAATTAAGTACGCCACATTAAAATAACTTTCATAAAATAAAAAAAGGCACGGGCAACTATGCGCCCGTGGATGTAGCTGTTAAAATAAAAGAAAAAAAAAAAAAAAAAAAAGGCATCTAAAAGTTTTAAAGAAAAAAATAAGTATCATAATAAATTTTAAAATTTAAGATTGGACGTCGCCGCCGCTCATCTAAGTATTTGACAAGATTTGTTTTAAAATAAGATTTGTATTATGAAATTAATATAAAAAATTGGAATCTTTCAATTAAATCTGAATGTGAAAATGGCATATTAAATTATATTAATTACTAGCGGGCCGCTCGCGGTTCCACCCGCGTGAACTATATTATTATTAATTTCTGTCTCCATGGCTACGTCCTACTGACGTCTATGCAAAATTTGAGACTCCTAGCATTTGTAGTAACGAAGTTTCATACAAACTTTCGACCCCAAAAACAACCACTTAGAAGTCGAATATTGCAAATTCCCGTCTTAGCGAGCACCTACGTCCTATAAATAACTCCTATGCAAAATTTGAGATTTCTAGTACATGTAGTTTCTGAGATTTCGTGATGAGTGAGTGACCTTTCGATTTTATATATATAGATTTAATTATGTGTTACAGACACAGTAGTGCTGGGCAGAGCGGCGCGAGCTCGGAGAGCACGCTCTGCATCGCGACGTGCACCACCCCCACCGCCCCATCTTTACGTGCCTGCCAGGCTAGTTATCATACCTAATATATATTTTTTGCCTTTGTGGTTCTTCCAATATTGCATAAGACATAATCATAGAGAACATCAGCCACTTCGTTTTCAGACTTTGAGACATTGCTTATTAAACAGCAGATGTGGAACTAAACGCCGTGCTTTTTATCTTACTTTCTCATGTGTCACCAAGAGGGCACCGAAACCACAACCTCTCGTTTAGTCGTTCACCAAGATACATAATGAATGATATCTAATAATGTAATGTAAATTATTTACAGATCCATGTACTTGGTTGCTTCTGAGAGCAGTGCAGTTGAAAGCGATGTTCCTCTGGAGGATAATTTTAGTTCTGGAAATAGCTCGTAAGTCATTTTACACTTTTTTTTATAATAATTATATTTACGATAAAAAAAATATTAGATTCCCTAGTCTCTGCATACTTCTGTTGTCTCGACTACAGTCATCAACCTCTGCGGGGTGACATCATGCTTTTTACGTGACCTTTTTCGAGTATCATTGAGACTTAGTGTTTTCAAAGGTCAACAGAAGTCAACCTCTAAGATACGATACGATAAACATGTTGTTAATCATCACTGTATCCCGCATATACTATAAGGAAACCATATAATATACATAAAAGGTGTTAAAACACTCCGTTCCCCAATTCCCCACGCACCGCTCAATTTTAGAGATAGGTACCTACTTAGTAGCTACGGGTACGGGTTGAGTAGTTAAACTCAAAGATGCATTTTGTTTTACCAGAGCGAGAATGCTTATATTATTCTATATTTTAGTAGTAGGTACTAGTAGTGTTTGCAAAATATAATATTAATTGTAAGTAGATATTAAGTTCAGTTCAAACTTTAATATCTATAACTTATTTTAGTGCTAACGACGGACGGCGCGACAACAGAATGCGGGCAGCTAGACCACTGTGTATCCAACATGCAACAGGGCAAGCGCAGGTTGAACACTCCCTTTTCTTTGTCGGTAAGAATCGTTTTTCTACCTCAATTCATAATTTCTGGATTTATTTTCTTTCAGAAAATAATTTCATTCTAAAAAAAATTAAATCAGCTTCACATCATATCCCGCACACAGCATGGTAGGTTGAGGGAACCTAGTATTAAGACTAAGAAGATAAAATATTAATTTCATTTCCTCGAGTGGGAATCGACACTTTGTGCCCCTGCGCCACGACTGGTCTCAAATTCATTCTGATTAAAACATATTTCATAAATATGTAAAAATGTATTTGAAGTGAAATTGTTTTAAAAAATTAATGCTCATTTCGAGATGACAAATTTCTAAGTACTTATAAAAAAACATATTTTAAATGGTAACAATTTACAAATATTTGTAATAATAGTGAAGAGATTTAAAATCCGTTATGGTTTTTGAAAAATTATTATTAAAATTCTATGAAAGCTAATAACGTAAATAAAAGTAACAGGTTATAAGTTAGTAAAATCAAATTAACGTAAACTATCATTGTATGCAAATTAAAAACTATTTATGTATAACAAATGAACATGGCGTTAATTTACGAATTATAAACAGTTTTAATATATATTTTTTTAAATAATAAAATTTTAATTCCATGAAGAAGGCCCAGGAAGCGGCGGAGAAGTAGAAAGCGCACCACCAATTCAGAAATCAATGGAAAATAGGAAACGACCAAAAACTGCTAGACCTCGTCGCAATAGGTTAGACTTTTAATTTACTTTATCCAATTAAATGTTAAAAAAAGAACACATACCTATATATGTTTAATTTTATTCATTTGTTTGGTGCTTTACCATTTATGCATTGCACAATTTTATTCATATTTTATATATGAATAAATTTTAGTACAAATTTTCACCATATGGCAACATTTTTAGTAATTGTATTGATGATGTAGGTATTTAATTTTTGATACAAGATTCATACTACTACCTAAATTTGAAAATGAACAAATTGGCGGTCATAATTAAGAAAAAGTGAACTTTAAAGTTTATATAAGTTTAAAAAAATTATCAACATTTGACTATTAAGCAAGCATCTATAATGCTTGTTCAAGAGAATGCGGGTTCAAATTCTGTGTAATTTATCTTAGTAAGCCAATATGAATTTACAATATGTATAATTTTACATGCGTATTTAACTTGCACATTTGTTCATTTTAGAGTTTCCCCAGTTTTAGTAGAGACCGGCAGCCCATTAGAGCCCTGGGCTACAGCATCCTTATCTCAACTGTCGAAATTGATAAGATCTTCCAGCAGCTCCTCAATGTCAGTATCTTCGCGCGAGGCAGAAGACAGTTCATTACAAAAATATTAATTTAAGTAAACTTTTATCGTAGAAGAAAAAAATGTTTTCTATATTATATAGTTTATGTGATATATTCACACATTTTTTAATATTTACACACAATTTGTTCGCATGTAATCTCATAATAATAATATATAAATAAAACTACGTTTTATTTGGCATTTTTTATTTGAGATCTTCGTTTATTCGGCGTAGAGAAATAAATATCATTGTTTAGCACAAATTAAAGAAATAAATGAAAGATGAAGAAAATAATATATAGGTGAAATAGATTTTTTCTGAAATTAAGTTTAGTAAAGTAAAAGCAATTAAAACTTTACCAAATAAATTTGACATTGGTTATTTTTAACGCTTAATGTTATATTGTGATTATTTAGTGTTTTCAATTAATATCTCCGATTGTATATTTGCAACTTAAGAAAATAATTATCTATGGTTTTAAATGGCGCTAAATTTATAACCGTTCTAAATTTTGTATTTATTTAAATATATAGAATGCAATTTATTATTTTAAATCTTGTTTAAAATATAAGTACTTAAAACGCCATATTGAATATTCTCAATTTATTTTTATGTTAGTTACTATTTAATAGTTCTAATTTTGGTCAAAATAAAATTATGCATATAATAAATATATATTAAACAGACTTTAATAACTTAATAATATTCGCCTCTCATTCGAATATTTAATTATTTTTATTGTGACCAAACAGTTTCAAGTTCTCTGTCATTCGGAACTTACCAATACCTCGTGTCGCCGCTGTCATATACTTATGCATTCTCTCAATAGTCCTCGATCGGCATTCCGAGTATCGACTCAAACTTCTTTTAGCAAACATGCTTTTTATATATTATAGCTTCTGTCACCTTCAACAGATCGACACAGTGAAGACATGTGATACATCACAAAAATGTAATAGTATGCAATAAATACATCAATAATATTTAAAAATCATCATGATAAGTAAAAGAAACAGCATGCTAAAGACAGGTGAGTAACGCAAGTGTTCATTATTAAAAACAAATAAATTCAATCGTTGTAGAATTCAAAATTGTGTAAACGCACATGTAAATATCAAGAACACACACAAATACTGAAATGTCATTCTACCAACATCATTGTAAAAAACACATATTTATATGTCACGTAATAAAGAAATAAACAGAAACAGAAATAAATCACACAGAGGAAAATGAACATTGAAAAAAAAATCAAAATAAACGAAATCGCCCAAAAGAGCAAGAGTACACAATTAAAAAAATATAATAATAATAAAAACAAAAAAGCAAGAAGTTTAAGTCAATGTATTATATAGATTATAACACCATTCGATATAGATCATATTGTATCGTATATTATACGTATAGTACGGTCGAGGAGTCTTAGCCACTCTAAAGTTAGGTTTTCCGAACTTTTGCGATATCCATCTACAGTTAACTTCACGGCTCGCCACGACTCGTCGATCGCACTGTACGTCATACAAGGGACACTTACCTCGAGGGGGTCTGTGGAGAGAATTTATAGATTATAAATAAAATGAACACTCAATCAATAAACATACACTTTATATCTTAATATTAATACAATTGATCGGAGACGGCCCGCGCGTGGAACGACGCCACTCGCCTCGTCGCTCGCTTTACACCTAATTAATTACCGTAGTTATTTATAAAGAAAACAAAATCTTATGTATCTATTATTATTATTTCAATTAGTTATTCTAGTGAGCTGTCGCGTCACGACGTGCCTAACCGCAGATACCTAACTTACATCTAGAACATATTTCACTCGGCGACGTCGAGTGTGGAGGAACTGATACATGTTAGGGGATTTCCATAAATTACGGCACACGTTAAAGGGGGGTCGACGACGTAAGTATGACGTCACTGTCATGTCAATCATAAAACGTAATTTATGGATGGCCCCTTATCTCACTCAGTTCAGCGTTCGACGTCTTGTAACACAATGAACATATCAAAATGTACGCCGTTTGTATGTAGCGACAAGCCATGTCACTCCACATTGCATTTACCTCGCTCGAGTCCCCGCAGCGGCGAATCTCGCTTATCGCTTTCGCTTCGCTCTTATAGCTCCGTCCGATCACTGTTACATCGTTATAGGCAGTGTGGCATTCTAAGTTAAACCTGGACAAACTGGCACAATCGTCAATATTGGCATTATACAAACATATTACATATTACGTTATGAAAATAATACAATAAAAACGTATACACAGTGCAATGGAAATACGAATGTACCACACGGCCGTGAACATTATAATATATATTATATCATCAGGAAGCAGTCAAAGTGAAAATAATCTCATACAGAACGTCGTTAAACTCCGTCGCGGAACCCACAAGAAATAAATGATATGTGGCCGGTTACAATAATAATAAAAGACATAGTACTAAATAAAACATATATAGGGGTGCGTAGTTATTTATTGTGGGTCGCAATCGCGTGGTGTGTCTTATACAATATTTATTTAACTATATATGCATATATCGGAGAGGTATCTTCTGGGTCGTTTGGGCGGTGCGGCCGGCGTCTGGAAGCATAAACAAACAAAAATGGCAAAAATCGTTGACCACAATGGTGGTAAGTGCAGTTAGCGTCGACGGCACCAGCACTGGCCGGCACCAGCACTGGCCTAAGTACATCTGCAACACTACACACACTACACAAAATGTATTCCTACCATCAATCAAACTTATATAAATAAATAATATTTAATTTGTCTTTCTATAAAAGTTACAAATATCATGCAAAACTGAAAGAGAATCGTATAAATTATATCATGCATTTTATATAACCAAAATCCCTGGAAGGCAACATTTTTATGAAAAATGTAAAATAACGTAAAAATATTAGCAATAATGTTATTTCAACAATATAACTATAACGGCACATTGAAAAGAACATTGTGAACGAGTTATAGACTAATATGATCATAATATAAAAAAAATAACACATCTTACATTTAATAACAAACCTTGTATAACATTTTTATTCAGTAAAAGGTTAATGATTATATACTCTAAAATAAACATTTTGAAATGTATAATAAGTAACATGGTCATATAAATTATATATTATGTTAGTAATTTTATAAATTCTACAGCAACTAGAAAATATATGTAGACTTTCTAAAAAGATATTAAGCATGTTTAAATAATATGCCAGTCGAAAATAATTAAATTAAAAATTGTGCTAAATAGGGATTTGCAGCTTTTACCAAATCATTTTTATTAAATATATTTTTATGACTCTCTCCCAAATTAAATAAAAGTACCTAGTTTCAACATATTAAGAACAATAAATAAAGACATAATAATTCATATATATGATAGATACAACATAATACCATAAAACATTATAAACTTAATTTCATTAAATGACCTAATAACACTACATATTCACACCACCCTACACACCATACTAAATAAAATATAGTTAACAAATATATACAAAAAGTACAGATCATAGAAATAAATATATAGATCTATTCAATCTGACTAGCGTATCGCGCTAGTAAAAATAAACTATAAAAAAAACTAAACCGTAGAAATGGATGATTAGAAACAGAGCTTTGTTTAGTTAGACTACCGCACAAGCATATATGTAAAGCGGGAACAGAGAAGAAAAAAAGAAAAGGCGCAAATAATAAATAAAAAAAATTACATATTTAAAAAAAGAAACAGGTGGGATAAAGCAAGAGGATACAAAAACAACACAAATTCAAATAAAGAACACAACTCACATTCACTGGTGTTGCGTGTGCTCGGGCGCGGGCGGGCCGGGGTACGGGTAGGGGTAGCCGGGGTACACGGGCGGGTACACGCCGTACTGGCCGTACTGCGGGGCCACGTTGCTGCCGGGCGGGGTGGGGTTGGGCGGCGTCGCCTGCGCGGCCGGCTGGGGCACAGTGGCCGGTTGTTGTGGCTGCTGCTATTGTAATTATTCATTCATGTATGTATTATAATATTAAGTAGAACACGGATATTATTTTTCTTTTTTTAAAATTTTAGTTTAAAACTGTATACTCAGTAGTAGGGTAAGCAGAGTGCCTAGTGCTAAAACAGTCTTTTCCCAACCCACCGCTGAATTTTGGAGATAGCGTGTTGAGTGGCAGAAATATAAACTTAAATAAATATTTCATCTCCTTACTCGGTCTTACATTCACACGCAATGCCTCCAGAATACGCCAGAAAGTGTTACACTAGGTTCCCTCTGGCTACCGCACTGTGTTTGGGATACAGCGTGAAGCTGACAAAAGTAATATAGAATAAGAGATATAGGTTTTGGCTCACTTTAATCTTGATCCGCTCCTCGATGGCCTCGGCCTCCTTCATCTTGCCGATGCTGCGGTAGTACTCGGCCCACTGCGCGCTGTAGTCGGCGGCGGGCGCGGGCGACGCAGACTGCGCAGCGGGCGCGGCCGGCGTCGGCGTGCTGGGGGCCGGAGCTCCTGCTGGCAAAGTACAAATATATATATTTTTTCTTTACTCTATAGACTGCATTCCCTTCCCCACGCACTGTCTAATGTGCATGCTGCATTCTGTGTTTAGTGTTGGAATTAAATGCCTCATTTTGTCTTTTTACCAGTGCAAGGATATAAGAACTCACGTCTCGAACACTTTATTCCACTTAATAGGACTCGAATCTGCAATGCAATCTGCTAATTGAGTTCAAATATAGTTGCATGTTCATACAAACAAAAATGAAATGAAAAGTTTTTTATTTACATAACAGTATGTACAATGGTACTGACACTAGGTGTGTTGACCCACAACACATATACAATTTAACAATTTACTTCTGTTGACACTCGTTTCACAAACAGGTTAATAATCCAAAAAAAAACAGAGACATACACCATTCAATAATTTAAAATTAATTTGAAAATAGATATTTACAAATACATACAACACAAGTGTATCAAAATGTTGACCTAAGAAAAGTATATCCAATAAGATATTTTACATAATATTCATAAGTAGTATAAAATTACCTTGCTGCTGTTGTTTAGCCTGCTGTTCAACTGCCTCGGCTTCCCTCATGAGTCCTAAGGAGCGATAATAGTCTATCCACTGCTGAGAATAGTCTGGTTGGCCTGTCGCTGGATTTATTTGGACTTGTTGCTGTTGAATGAAAAAGGATTACTATTATTACTATCATAATATATTACATTGTTTATTAATATTGACATGAGGTTGTTGCGGTGCAGTGGGATTACTTTTCAATTATTTTCATTCAATTTTGTTCAATTGCCCTATAAAATACCATAAATATAAAAAGCTTAAATGATCACTTAAAACATGAAAATAAATCAGTCAGTATTATTTTTTTTAAACAATACAGTAATTGTTATACTTATTAAAATTAGAATTCAATTTAACCCATTAAAAAATTTAAAAATAATTTCTTTTCACATATACAGTATAAATTATATATAACTATAATCTTTATAACATACCTGTGGTTGATGTTGTTGTTGATGATGCCAATGAGGATTATAACCCCAGGCCGGAGGACCGGGTGCTGGACCCCCACCTCCCCTGTAGTAGTCAGTTCCGTCGTTACCGTTCCCGTTACCATTGCCGTTTCCATTACCATTCCCGTTGCCGTTACCGTTCCCATTGCCGTTGTCTGGGATGAAGTTCACAGGCTAGAAGAAAATGATTGGTTTATATTTTTTGTTATGTCCCAACATTTGCCAAACGCCACAAGAACGAGTATTTTGTAAGCCGAGGAAACAAGCATTATTTAAAAATATTAATACAGTAGAAACTCGATTATTCGTCCCTCAGTGATACGGATTCGCGATTATCGGGACTATCAATCACGATAATTATTTTATACCACCTATTGCAATGAAACCTAAAAAAATTGTATGTACGTAAATATGTGTATAAATCGTATGTTGGAAAATGTTAATAATTTATATTTATTTATATTATTTTAATAAACGTTGACTTTCGTTGATATGTACTTGTTGCTTTTAATAGACATGTTACAATTTTGTGCTACATATGCACAAAACCAACTTTTCTTTATACATTAGATTATCCGGATTTTCGATTATCCGAATGACTAACGACATGGTCTGGTTAATTGGGTTTCTAATTTATTTCGACAACTTGGGGCTACTGTTAACACGATGGTTGTGAGTTCTACTTATTCTGGAGGTATTCTGGGGGTATATTTCTACTGGAGGTAATAAATTTTTATCTTTGATAAGACAAAATCCTGCTACTCAACATCAAATATTGGAACAGATTTCTTTCTCTGCCAACTCTGGCTGGATTGGAGATGATGAATGAGAGACACAGGGAACTAAAGAAACAAACAAACAAATTACTAGAAAATAAAAATAACAAAAGATTAGCTGCTTACCATGCTAACTTTCTCCATAATAATTCGCTTGCAGTGCTCCACGGCCTCGGGGTGTCCGCGTATGTAGAATGTGCGGTTGTTGCGATCGTTGTTCTGCGCACGACGGTCTAGTTCACAATGGGCGCCGGATTGGGCGTTTATTTGTTTGATTACTTCTCCACCTGTATATGAAATACATGTATAATGCTGTATCAGCCTATATCCCGCATGTAGCGTGATAGACAGAGGGAACAAAGTGTTAAGACCTCAGTAAATCATTAAATATAAATTTTCAGATTATTTTTTATTTATCACACTCCCAGCGCCTTAACTGGCCTATTACTAAGATGTGCATAGCTTAATTTTTATGCTAATTTCAATATGTTTTACTAGTATGAAACACAAGTTTCCTATATACGACTTTTTTTGTAATAAAAGCCAAAGCTCAAAATAAATTTATTATATTACAACCAAATGTAGCTATCATTTCGTTGTTACGCACTGGCCTCACTATTTGGTTTTAATGTCCCACGAACGCGACTAACACATTATTGTTTTGTGTGTTCTTGTGTTTTTAAAATTTTGATGCAAACTGTTGTGGGGGGACTAGATGAGCCCTCCCTTCACGGTTTATATCTGCTACACTACGGTCAACAAATCGTGTCGCTCTTAACTTAGATTTCCTGAACTTTTGAGAAATATTCAAAGAAAAATCTAATCGCAGCGGAGGCATCTGCAGCTAACTCGAGAGCGGCCAGGACACGTCACTAAGACCCACCTCTCCCAATGATGAGTCCGCACTTGACGTTGGACACGGTGAAGGTGACGCGTATCTCCTGGCCCTGCGGCTCGGGCCACTGCTGGAAGTCGCGCTCGCCGCCGTTGCGCTGGCCCGGCGGCCCGCCGCCCGCACCCGCGCTATTAGGGTTGCGGCCGCGGCCCGAGCGGATCGCCATCTGATAGGGATCATGTAAAGTAAATACAAATTATACTACGTATCTAATTTATGTGTTCACTAAACAACAATAATCATAATAACAACTTTGATTTTCACTATTTTTATACATTTTAAAATTTCTCATCACGAATATTTAGTTTTATACGTTTTGGAAAACCCGACGTTTCGAACAGTAGACTTTGCAGTAGTTTTAATAGTTTCATTAGATCAAGGACCACTTTTATATCATTCTTGTTAGCAGGAACTACTGTGTAGTTAAAAAAACTGTAATAATTAAACTACAACTTTAATTAAAAGCTCAATAGGAACTTACATAACAAAAAAATAATAATGTTCTATAAATTTGTATTATTGTAATTTCTGAGAAAATATTAATACATATCATCTACACCGAGCCTCGGTGTTCACCATGAACACTCTTCTCACTCACTGCCCTCCAATAAATGGCTCACTGGGTCCTAAATTAAAAATCATTTGCAGACCATATTTTACATGCTTATGACTATTTGTTGCTTTTGTTGGACGCACTAATCTCAGGAACTATTGGTTTAAATTAAATATCAGATACTTATCGAGAAAGATAAAAAGGCTATATAAATCAAATTAACATTTTCGATGTAACCCACTGTAACTGCGGGCACTTAGAATATGTCACGTATCAAGCACACGGTCGACACTACAGATAAATAAAAAAAAGTAGCCAAATCATAAATTAAATAAATAATTCAAACAAACACTATTAATGCTTACATTTACGCTGGCAATCAAATCTTCGATCATTTGCCTGGCCTGATCCACTTGATGTGGCTTGCCTTGCAAGTAACATCTGTTAAATAAAAATATTCTTATAAATGTAACATATATTTTTAATTTCAATAACAACTAAAAAGTTTAAATTGATTAAGGGAAAAAGTTTCAACTTTTTCACTTAATCAATTTAAACTCAAATTCGAGACAGCTGAGTTTCAGAACTTACTAAACTTCATAAAGTGAAGAAATAAAAGAAATTCATACTCCTCTAAGACGAAATCGCGACCGTTGTGGGTTTAATTCCCACTCCATCGAAAATTATTTATTTTCATTTTCTCGCTCAGGTAAAAATACAAAGCAAAGGTTGTTGAGTTCCACTACTCAACATGCAATGTCTCGTAAATCGGCGGAAAGTGGGATATAGCGAGAAGCTAAAAAAAATGTACCTCTTATCCCCAGGCCCATCATCCCTCTCCTGGTGGAACTGGACCCTGCAGCCAGTTTCCGCTTGAATCTTCTTTATCATGTCACCGCCGCGGCCAATAACAACTCCCACGGCTACTTTTGGCACCAGCACCTGATTTATGTTCATATTATTTATTACCGAGTCGTAATTATTTTTATAAAAAATACATTGGTCCGTTTCTATAGTGGTCTATTTTCAGAGCTCAAATTGAAAAAAGTTAATTAAAAAAATAAAATTTAACGTGCGTTACAATTGTGGCCGAATAAATGTGATATTATACACAAACATTAACAGAAAATAAAAAAAAGAGTATTTTTTATTCCATCAATTTTAAATAAATTTCAACAAGCCTACATACAGTTTTAGTTTTGAATAAAAATTTTAAAAGATTAGTTAGTACATTTAATTTATATGGTTAATAATGTTTTACATGAATAACAGCTAAACAAACAGCACGCTCACGTTAAATGAAATATCACCTCAGTCAGTCTTCCAATATAAACTTTAGCTCTACATAAGGGGCAAAAGAGGAACTTAATATTTAAATATATATCCTTTCTATGTATTTGTATTAATAATTTCAATGCCCTCAAGCACTAAGATTAGTTATTTCCATTTGACGGCAAAGCCGCAAGTAAAAACTAGTGTATCCTTACCTCAGTAGAATTAGTAGCGAGTCCATTCCCCTGCTCCTGTGAGTATCCATCGTCATAAGGCCTGGAGCCGCCCTGCTGCATGTCCTTCTCAGCAAGCAGTTCGTATACTAACTGCTTGGCGTGCTCCACCTTGGATTGATCGCCGGATATCCGCAGGGGTTTTTCCTACGCATTTTTATTGGTTAGTTATTTAATATTTTGAATGTGTGTATGTCATAAGAACAAAAATAGAAAATATGTAAGGTTAATTAAATTTTCAAGCATTTCAAGTGATCAAAAAATATTATAAATGACTTAGTCTGCAAAACACATGTTTATAACAAATACTCTTCCAAATTTTAACTCGTAAAGTATTATTTTAGTCAGATAGTCCACTAACTTTATGTAATAGCATCAAAATAAAAAAAAACATCTTTGTAACAAAAAATAATTTAAAAGCCGTTCTGTAGTGCTTCTGACTATTAATTCGATGGTTATGGGTTTGATTCCCACTCGAGGGAATGATGTATTTTCGTTTTCCTCGCTCTGTTAACAAAAGAAATCACAGCTTTGAGTTCCACTGGTTTACCTACAATGTCGGTTGTAACGCTATGCAAACTCTGCCTTGCTATGGATGGAATAGAAAACCCTTATCTATACTTACATATTCTGTATTGGGTCCCTCTTGAATGACGACCATTTTGGCGCCAGATTGCTCTTGCAACTGTTTGATGGTTTTACCATTTTTGCCAATGATAAGACCCACTTTAGGTCCAGGTAACATTATTTCTTCCTGTTTGAAAAATATTGTTTTTAGTTAAGTTCATAATTATTAACCAGTCGAACTAAAACAGTCAATTAAATATTTGTGAAAGTAGTTAATTTAAGTTATGTAGGGATAAAACAATTTAAAAAAAATTTTTTTTTCGTATAGTATATTATATAATCTATTGTTACTTAATATTTTTGTTTATCTCCGCGCTTCTTCCGCTTTACACAATTGTACAAATATAAAACTTATATGTACTCTATTTTCTTATTGCACGGAAAAAACATAAGATCAAGACACGCGCCAGCGTGTCCAGTCAAGTAAAAAACTGGAAACGCGTAATGTTTATTTTATACCAACCATTTCAAGCTACTTTTTAGCCCTTCATAACTTGTTAATCAATTAGGATGATGTATATAAAATTAAACTAAAACGATTATTGACATATTAACGTTTGAAAATCGGCTTTTTTGTGACTGTTTGTTCACTCGGGATAAAATTCAAACTTTTACCACCAGACACCAAACCATATATTAACCCTGCTTGCAAATATAATTAAGGCTGTATGTAACAAAATATCGAGTAAAATTAGTTAGAGCTTGATTTTTATCCTGAGTGAATACAGAACTCAGCACTCATATAGTTCTCCCATTCTATTGTCGGTCCATAACCAATGTGGTCCACCACGACCACCATCTGCCAACCCCAACATATACGTAGGACAGCAGTAAGCACAGGAAGGGCTCTAGTCCTTCAAATATTGTAACATCCATTTGACATTGACGAGGGCATTCATAGCTCTCATGAACGCATGCTATATGTAGCCTTTTTACTGAGAGACCGAATTATTCTTCACTTCATACAAACAAATAATTAACGAAAAAAAAGCAATTTATGTTTTTTAAACTATTTTTATGTATATCAGATTAGTACTTACTGTTACTGAACCTCCACTTCTATTCATTGGTGGCATACCACCACCACCACCACCACTGCCGCCTCCGCCGCCGCCGCCGCCGCCGCCACCACTAGGATTGTCTTGATGCTGAGGAGCATTCTCGCGTCCACGATGATTCACTATTTGATTCACTAACTCCCTATTTGGAAATACCGAATTCCGTATTAATAACTTAACATCGATACATAATAATAAGTTAATTCACAAACTTACATTACTACATAGCAATATATTAAAATATTTAATATACAAAAAAATTAAAATACATACACATATTTATTATAAATTATTATATTAGCATTGTCAGTTTAGAATAAAAAGCATCAACTAATAATACGAAACTCAGTTATGCCAAAGTATACGAAACTGAGGAAAAGAAAAGAAAGAAAGACAAAAAAAAACAAGAATGCCACAATAACAATTAAAAAATACAAAATATCCGACAAAAACTATTCTAAATTACAATTCAAAACTGACAAACACATAATATGTCTGAATTAGGCCTTATAAAATATCGTCATAGTGTGTTTTTATCTTAAATTTTCACAGTCGAAATCATTGTGATCACCTAGAGCGTGGTACATTTTGGCATAACTGGGATCGTACAATCGAACCGGCTACATGCTCCTTAAGCTTAATGTACAAGCTGGCTATATCTGAGCTATAGTTGTTCTTGATATATACCTGGCTCTAGCTATAGCCTCCCGCGAGCCGGTGAGCGTACACAGCCGGTCGGGCTGGCCGCCAGAGTCAGGCGCCATTTGTATCTTACAGCCTGACTCGGCTTGCAAACGCGTTATCTGTTCACCGCCGCGACCGATTACTGTTGGGGGATTTAACGTTAGACGCTTTTTTATGAGTATTGGAGTATTTTTCTCGAAATTAAATTAAATGTTTTTAATTATAGAAATAAAGGTCAATGACGAATTACTAATCGATATTATATTACATGTTAATGTGAAATAATTAATTAAGCTATTTTATTCGTTACACAAGATAAAGAATTTGTAACAATATATATTAAAATGTATCAAATATCACTTTAAAAAAACAGGTCACATATATTTTTTTTTTTGCTAATGTGACAACAATTTCAAATATATCTATTATATATCTATTCAACATGTGAGCGAATTCATACAACAAGCAGCTTTACAGATTATGTAACAATCCAATTATGGTAACAGTGTACTCATGTATATGTGGATAATCTATCTAATACCTATGCAAATACAAAATGCAACTTGACCAAGACCAGTCCATCTATCTTTTTAATAAAAACCACAAAATATATTCAAAATCTGTAAGTCAAGAATTCTTTTCAATTCAATCATTGACCATGCAAAGTGATTCTATTGAGAGTCCAAAAAAAAGCAAGAAAATCTATATACTCACTAAGTCCGACCATCTTATCAGGCACCCTAATATAGTCATTTATAGCCTGATCAGGCATCATGTTTGGCGGCGCTGCGGGCGGCGCAGGGGGTGCCGGGGCGTTAGAGACGCGCGCCGATGGTGCACTATGATTAAAGACAATACTTTTTGACACACTGAACTCTTTTACTGTATTTTTTTATTGCTGGACCAGTTATGCCAAAATGTATGGACCATTGACCGTCACAATGATTTGGTAATATCCCATATAACAATAAAAGTTTATTTTAGATTTGATTATGTGTTAGAACGGAAACGGAACGGAGAACCACCTTAAATTTGTTTTATTTTGTACATAGCAATAAGTCTGTCACATACTACATATTTAAAAGTTTAGATATGTGTTTTGATTTGTAAGATGGATTTTGAATTTTTTAGAACCATTCATCTATATAATGGAGAATTTACAGGTGGAAAGTAGCTGGATGCTCTGAAATATTTTAAAATGCAACTGCAACTTAGACTAAAAATTATTTTTGTTTTATTATAATATTAGACAGTCTTATGAATGTATATATTAAATCTATACATTGCCTTAACTTAAAGTTTTACTTTTTACTTGAATAGTCTTTAGGAAACTTATAGAGAGAAATAATATCAGGTCTACATTTGCTGCTTATTAATTATCACAATATTATTATTGTTATAAATATGAAAATTCTTCTGAAATCTGCAATGAATTGAGCCTTGTGCACTTTGAAAGTTCTAAGCAAATGTTCCATAGTTTCATGTAAGAATGTAGATAAATAAAAAAAACGAATATTAATTTAGCATACTCAAATCAAGTTCATGTAAATTAATATTAAAAAATACCTATTTATGTAGTAACCATTTTTTGTTTGGTTTTAGTTTAATTTCTTTTCAGTTTCACACTTTTACCCACATATAATGTAGAGCTTAGATAGACAAGGTCGGATGATAAGGGTAGTCTTAAGACACTGTTCTCAACTTTTCATCATATTTTCAAGACTCCACTTGTGTGCTTAGTCTATTAGAATAGAGAAATAAGAACATTTTTTGCTCTGAGTGGAAATTGAAACACTTCCCATTGTGTTTAACAGACACTAGCCAACTGCATCACAACAATCTAAACATTTTTTACATATTATATATTCTAGAAAGTCAATTTCTGCAATTCATACGTCTTCATACTCAATATTACTTGTTTATTTTTATTTCTTCTACAGTCTACACAAATAATTTAGTAGCTATGTTCTTGTGTAAATATCATAAATTTTGTAGATAAGTGAAAATTTCCTATAACTTCCTATAAGATTTGTTAACTAATTTGTTTATGCTAACAACATGAAAACATTTAACTTCTTTAATCATATATTAGAAATATTATTATTAATTAAATAATATTATACATTACTGTAATGTAAATACTTTTGTATAAAGTTTGTCAAAAAGCTATGTTGTTACAATAATGATGGCTTCACAGGAAACTACCGAAATAATAAAGATAACATATTGAAAATTGAAATGGTCTATATAATAATAATAATTTTAGTTTAAAAATAATAATTCTGAGCATCATCCAGTTGAGGCATGAAATAAAATTATATGTTAATAATATTCTTATGAATATATTGTGAAAAACATCAATAAACTGTTCTTAGAGAAACAAGGCTAAATCATTATATTTTTATGATATAAATGTGTAATATGTTAATTTTATACACTTTCTTTAGTTTAAAGTATTAGAAGTAGAAATGTATAAAATTGGGGGTATTGTAATATTAACGTCGGTAATACTATATTAATTAAATGTTTACCTCATTGCTTGTGGTTGTGGTGGTTGAGGTGGATAGGATGATTCGATAGACGCTAGTTTCTTAGCACTTGGTTCAGGTCCTTCTTCTAATGGTCTTTTGCTGCCACCACCTTCAATTTTAGCGGCAACCTATGAGTCACAAGGAAATGGTACTTTATCGTGCATTTTAAGTGATTTGAACACAAATCATGCAAATAAAGAGAGAACTCACTTAACGATTGAAACAAAAGTAGGTTACCAAAAAGCTGAGTACGTCAAAACGACTTTCTGTTTGAGAAGGAGGTAGGTACGTTAAAAAGCTAATAATTTAACAAATGTTTGAAGGAAGGTAAACTAAAATATATGATAGGGCTATGTGTCAAAGTTGGTACTGATTATGTAGATTATGGGTATCCGCTCACCAATCTAGCACGTTGTACAGCAGCCGCAAATCCCGCCGTTTGGCTATTATTTTGAAGCGTAGCCATAGAAGAATAATCACTCATGTTTAAATTAAAGCAACCATTCAACCGCGCAATGAGGCAGCCATTAAAACGAATCAAAAGATCCAAAAAATATTAAACTTTTGTCTCACAACTATGAGAAAAGACGCGGACCATAAACAAAAGGAGTTTTACATAGATGTTGTCAAAAATATCGGGCGACGTGCATCATACGCAAAACTACAACTAACCAATCACGTCGCATGTGAAAGAAAATGCTTTACGCCTATTGGTCACATCGCCATAGCTTTCCAATAAAAAATAAAATTTTAGCGCTTTACTCACAAAAGGCGTTAGAAGTTATTTATTTATTTCATATACCAGTATAACTAACTTGCATGTTATTTCTGCATTAGTTTAAGAATCAATACAAAGTTAATATAACTATTAAATGAAATTATCTGTTTATAACATTATGCAAAAATGTAACATTAAGTTGTCTATGATTTTAGCGTTTTGGTATTCCTCGTGTAAGAAAATATATCAGTTTTATAATTAAATTTTGTTTAATAATAAATTATTTAATTTTCTTTAATAACAAAGCTTGCTAAATATGAATAATTTTTTTTTTGTTTTATTTCATATATTTTCAACTATAATAATTTGAAAATGAATGCATAATACAACTAATAAAATGTATATTTATGCATATAATTTAACATTTTCAAAATATATAAATTAAATTACTTATTTATTTTAAGCTTAGGACAAAATTTTACTCTAGTAATTTGTGATAAATATTTGAAGAAATCTCTTTCACTAGCAGTGGTTGTAACAAAACGCATATTTTTTTTCTATGTTGTGGGTGCGTGCATTTGTGTTGTCCGGTGTTTGAAGACGCTTGGAATTCGCTTTCAATTTCTTCATAGGAAAAATGTCGGGTGATACCGATAAAGCAAAAATCAGTGACAATCAGGTATAGTTGTCAAAAATGTTTTTATATTAATTTTCTTTATATTAACGTGCATCTATTTAGGAGTTTTTGAGCTGTGAAGTGGTGTTATTTCCGTGTTATATCACTAATGTTTGCCTGCGTCTCAACATGGCTGACAGAACGTTCGCTTCCCGCTAAACGCGGGAACTACGCCACGAAGGGTTGTGATATTAGTCAATAATTCGCTTTTAAAACTGTGAATGCTATCTTAATCAGTTGTCGAAACTGATTCTAATGGGATATTTTTCAATATTTCACATATTTCGCACCCCCGCCCCTTTGCATTTCGTTGCAGGGCCTTTGTTAAATGTGCACGATATAATATGACATTGATAGGAAATCCGCATGACCTTGATATTTTGTTTCTTGCGAAATTTCTATTCAAATGTATCGTAAAATGATGTTATTCCACTGAGCCGTCACTTCGCGCCTTCTTATTTACGCTGCGAGCGCGACGGGCGATGTAAATAAAACCTTAGAACCCAGACTAGGGGCCTTTATTGGTGACCTCCTTAGTTTTTCTAGACGGTTTTTTTGTGTTACTTACGAACGAATTTAAGCGCAAATGAGGAATATTATCAAAATATTCAATGAAGGATTCATATTTTGATGTTATAAAAACATTTGACCTTAACATTAAAATTATATTTCGGGTAATAATCATACATAGTTGGTATGTACACAGATCTATGTATACGACATAGACAATACGGTAGTATAGTAACAGAGCAATGAACTTTGTGACTTAAACTTACAAGAGTAAGGCTGGAAATCGCTTGGCGCGACGCATTGACGCCAATAGAATCAAGGTGTACATTTTGAATTGATTGCTAACTTGATAATTTTTTGCATTTAGTATATTTTGCATTATTTTTCGCTTTTTTTTTCAACTATTTTATTGTCATTATGAAATTAAATTCTTGTCTATTTTACTGTTTGTATTATATTCTAGCTACCATGCATCTTATTCAAAAATATATACTTTGTCTTAGAATACAAATTTAGTCTCGTACAAAATTGATACAATTTAAAAAAAATCTGTATTAAAAGGTAAAAATTTGGTATTTAAAATTGTAAAATGTTAAAAAGAATATAAAATTTCACATATACATTATTTATATAGGATGAAGACAAGAAATCTGGTGCAGGTGACGGGCAGACAACAGAAGATGAGTCATCACAGGATTCCAAGGGTGAGTCTGCAGAACCAGAGGCCCAAGGTAACGCCGATGTAGACATGGAACAAGCAGGTCAGAGTTTGACTAGTCTCATGACATCGTCACTAACTGGGGCTTTTGTGTCACATTGTGAATTTTATCTTAATATTTCAAATAGAATTATTTGTTGAGAAGCTATATTTTTGCACATATTATAATCTGCTTATAAAACTTAATACATTTTATGTATATTTATATAATTTTTAAAAATTCCACATCTAGCCTTTTAGCAAATAATTTTCTTTGTAATGTTATAATTGTGTAGTTGAAATGATAGAGTATTTGACTTAGTCTTACTTAGAAATATATAAGATTTCCTTAACACAGAAGTACATCAGTAAAAATATAAATATTTTTTTAAAATTGTCATACTTTTTATATTCATTCATATCTGTAGACATCACTATGGGAACAAACAAGTTGACAGCATTATGTAACTACAATATTTACATTAACAAGTAGTCATAGAAATGAACTAACAAGAGTAAATTTTTTAGTATTCTTTTGATTTAGATTAACACATTGAAAAAGAAATAAAATGAAAACAGACTGAAAATAAATTATATTTTTTATGGGTTTAATTCGATCAAATACAATGTTGTAATTATTCTTTAATTTTATATGTTAAAGTCAAATACGCTATTATTTTGTGCCATTGTATTATGCATCTAACTTTACGCACACGCCATTTATACTTCATTTCTAAAATTAACATGAACAACATATTTGATGTGCATTTTGAGTGATTAATAATAAAATTCTCATAAAAATGTCTATTTTAAAGAGGAATCACATTCATTTCATTCTGTGTTGTAATTGCATAATTGGTATTTTTTATTTACTTTGTGTTTTCATCTTTAAAATCCTTCACTCATAAATTCCTCAAAATAAATAATTCTATAAATTGACTATAATTAAAAATAAAGTGCTTGTCAACGACTTTCTTTGCTAAATAACTACGTCGGCAAACGCACGCGATTGTACACAACTGTGCCACGAAGTTTATTCGAGAAATTTGTTTGCTTAAATACCTTTAATTAATCATTTACATTGTAGTAACAGCGACCATGATTTAATTAATGAATCTCAAAATTATTAATTTTTATTTTATGAGTATCAGATAATAAAAAAACTTAGGTGTATTGTAGTTTCCCCAAACAAACAGAAAAAAGACAAGATGAATTAAGTTTGACTCTAAAAGTTTATAACTTTTAGAGTCAAACTTAATTCATTTATATCTTGTTGAAATACAAATATAAAAAATCATTACATAGAATAAAAAACAATAATATAATTTTTAGCATAAAAAAAACAACTTCAACAGGTTTCTAAAGTCGGGATACCTAACCATACTCTCATCAAACTACCCTTGAAGTGTATCCTTTCCAATAAAAAAGAATCATCGTAATCGGATGGCGGTTATTGAGTTATTCGTCCATTTGTCGCACACCCATTAAGTTTATATTCTCATGTCACCCTTACAACATATTAACGTTCCCCAAATCGGTAATCGAATCCACTAACATCGAGTGCTAGACCCAATGATGTTAGTATAGAAGTCAGATATCTTATAATACTAAAACCAAAATCAGCTTCACGCTGTATCCCCCACACAGCACTGTAGGCAGAGGGAACCTAGTGTCAAGACTCCCTTCCCCATTTTCCGCCGAATTCTGTAGGCATTGCGTGTTGAGTGGCGGAACTCAACGCCGTTCTTTGCCTCGACACCAGAGCGAAGAAATGAAAATATAAATGTAAATAAATATTTCATTTCCTCGAGTGGGGATTGAATCCACAACTGTCGCGTTACAGTCACACCCTTGTGCCGCTGCGCCACGACGGTCTCCTAATACTAATTCAAAGTATTTTTGTTGAAGTTTCATTATTCACATATTAAATTACATACACGGCAAGTAACAATTAATGCTATATGCATAAAAATTGAGGCACATTATAATGTGTGATAACGTTTGAATAATAATTAAATCGGCGAGCTCGGCAATACCTACTGCTTATATATTCTTATCACTCTCTTATCAGTCAAGTTGTTGTTGTGCGTATCGGTGATCTGCAAAATTTATACACTCAGTTTTGTCATCTAGTGAATTGTAAATGTAATTTAGGTGGTATTTATCGGCCGTCAACTGATAACGTTTTAAAAATCAGATCCTTTTTTTTTTCTACAAATATCTTGTTGGTCATACTTATTTTATTTTATTAATATCCAAAAAATTTATTATTATTGATCGAACTGTTAATAACAGTTCGATCGATAATTTCTAGTATTAAATTAATAATTTGCAAATATATTAACAATCTGTTTAGTATTCATTTTATTAGTTTAAATAGTGTATAAAGTACATTTTTCAAAAATCTTTAGAATATCTTAGCTGGACAGACGGTGCCAGGTCTCAACAATATTAACACATTATCGTAGCTAAAGCGTTTCATTGCAATTTAAATTGCTAAGGAGAAATTCACAAAAACTAAAATTAAAAGAAAATAATGTTTTCTTAAATATTTTATCATAAGAAGATTATAGTTTAATAAAAAAGTACAGGTTTAATAAAGATTTTAATGTGTTTAACAAAAATAAAAAAAAATAAAGCTTTACGCTGTATCCCGCACACAACGGGGTAGGAAGAGGGAGTGTAAGTGTTAAAACACTCCAACACCAGGGAAGAAATTATTTTTGTTTAGAATTTTAAAAAAATGCTTATCAATAGCTATTTTAAATACAAGACAAAGCCGTGCAAGTAGGCAACATTTTAATTTGTTGTTTATGCAATATAACAAGATATTCTCGTTCGTACTCTCCCCACAAATACACCTTTCACTTTGTCGTCGCTATTAATGTCAAATAAAGTAGTAAATGTTAGACATTTTCTTTAAAATAATACTTCCTCTTGTTTTGACTATTTTCTTTCTCTTGTTTATTTACTTTCCGAATACTAAACAGTGGGACTATGAATGGGTTAATAAAGTTATAGAATTGCTCGTAACCAATGTTATCGATGTAATTATATAATAAAAAATCAGTAATTCATCCCGTATTATCGAGATGGCATTCAGGCACACCCTTGGCCGGCTTGGCTAATCTTGGCCGAAGTTACTTACTTTATTAAATCCGCTTATTTGTTATAATATTGGCAGCTTTGAGTATTAGCATTACCTATAGTATAGACAATATTTATATATGATTAGTAAGCAATAGATAAAATCGCAACTTTTTAGTTTATTTCTAAAACAGTCAATCGGCTATTTAATGTTTCATCTATGTATAACCAAGTAAGCTATTTAAATAGCTCAAACGAAATCGAAAAGGCGATATCTAAGAACAAGAAATTATTTAAATAAGTTAAAAGTCGTGCACGTATCCATTTCGATCCGGTTAAGATATGTCATCTTGTGTATGAAATATTCAAGACGAACGCGCAAGTAGGTATATTGCAACGAGAACTGTGCAAGGACTATTAAATATACGTTACATTTTTAGTTTTAGTTTAGTTTAATTTTTAAAGTTTGAAATTGTAGGTCATCGTGTCGTATGTATGTTACATAAGAACCATTTTGTCTGTTTTTTTCTATCTTTGATGCCGGAAGTAATTTTTTGCTTGTACAACTTAATAAAAGATAAAGCAAGAAATATATTAATTCAACCAGTATTTGTTGAACTGGTTTTTCGAGCACAGAATCAACTTGCATCATATCCTTTTATGTTGGTTAACCATTTTCATTTACGCATTTAGTTTTTTGTTCTTATTGTAATGTAGTAATTTATCTTATTTTTTTTGCTAGTATGACAAATCGTCTGCCGACGTAGTTTCTGTTTTTCTAAGTTAAAGTAGTAAAGTAAAATGAGATATTTAAATTTTATTTTAATTATTTTTTTATAAGGTCTAAAACATATTTAGTGAGTTTTTTTAAAGAAAGCTATTTAAAAATTGCGTCCATTAGCAATAACTTAGTGTCTCTTATAGAGAAGTCAACTATATAAAAGGTCTTTAACGCCTAGTAAAAAACGTTAAGTTTTACTAAAAATAATACTAACTATATACATTTAAATTACAAAGAAAATTTCTATTGAAAACAGGTGACGCGAAATCTGCCACAGCTAACGGTAAGGAAGACGACGGCCCTGCAGACGATTCTAAAGATGAAAAAGATGCAAAGCCAGATGGAGACTTTAAAAAGGTAGGTTGTTTAAGACATTTAAATGTTTTTTAAAAATATAATTTATATTTTACGAAAATTTAAATACAAAAATATTATAGTGAATATTTCTTTTTCATTTCCTTTATAGTAGACAAAGCGTGGCGATAAGGTTCGCTACTTAACAGGCAATTACAAATTAATGAAAAATTATTCTTGAAAAAATAAGAAACAGTTATTTTGTATTATCATCATTTGTCTGTAAGATAGCATTAATTTAATAATTAGTAATCTAATGACTTATTATTCGTAACTGATGAAACTGGCCCTAAACATTATTTGCAAGAGATTATTACGCAGGCATGACAAAGAGTTATTTTATTTCTATTAAAAGATAAATAGATAGAAAATTTTGGTCACTTATTTTCTTTGATTTTTAACGTATTATTTGGTTCTTAATGTTTTCTCTTTATTTACTGGCTTTGTATACTAAATTAAGATTAAAATGAGAATAGTCGTGTCGAACTTTAGAATATACATAAGTAATTTGCTATTCGTTGATAATGTTTACACGTGGGTATATTTTACAATTTATTTAAATAATCAAGTATACTTGATTAAACTATTAATTTTAAATAATTTTCGTCATTAAGAGATTTTTTTAAATTTTATGTTAGGAAGAAAATGGCGAAACACACGACGAGAATGACAAAGAAGACGTAAAGGAAAATGACAAGGGAGCCAAGAAAGTAGCACCGAAAAAGAAACCCAAGAAAGAGGTAAGAAATTTAAAGGGATACCCGCCTAGAAAATATATTAGGCTGTAATTGTTTTAATTAAAATTATTTAAAAAATAAAGCTATTACATACGGAATTCCTTTATGAGATTCTATGCAATTTTTTATGTTGTTAGTTTAAGTTAAAAAAAGTGTTGATGATGCTTCTATATTAAATACAAAAGAACCGCAGCGAAATGCAATTAGAGGTAAATATAAGAATTATGAGGGCTAAATACAAGAATTCCCTTATCAATAGGATACTGAGGAGGAGGAAGAAGATGAAGAGGAGGAGGAAGAGGAAGACGAGGAAGGTGAAGAAGGTGACGAGGAAGAAGAGAAGAAGCCTAAAGAAAAGTAAGTCAAATAAAAATATACTTTTGATACTTGTTATATTAGGAAATATTTTATTGTAGTTAATAGAGATTACAAGAAAAAATTTGTTCTTGATTTATTTATGATGCTCTCGTGTTTTTGAGTTGTTTTATTCTTTAATTAGGTCTATGAGCTACATTTCACATGAGATACATTTGATTTAGAAAGATAAAAAATATATAGTATTAATATGTATCTACGTATTCGGTCTAACTGAATGAACCGTTGTATAGGTTGATAACTGCAACCTGCAGTTTAAAAATTTCCTAAAACCTTAAGAAGTATCGTCTTCACTATCACTTGTGGTACGTGAAGTATTATAGCACCTCGGATATCCGTGACTGACGCGCCTTGCTCCGGTCTGATGCGCCTCGAATAGTCTGATAGTAATTTTAAAGAAACACTTCAAACGATGTTTTTTTTTGGTTATAATATAGCATAAACTAGTAGTAGTAGAGGTCGTCGCGCAGTGGCACAGCTCCGGTTTAACACGATGGTTATGGGTTCGATACCCGCTTCGATTTCCATGCTTTGGTGCAAAATTTGCGCGGCGTTAAGATTCGCTACCCAACGCGCAATATCTTAATAATCGGGCGGTGCGTGCGGAACGAAGTGTCTCAACACTAGGTTGCCTCTGCCTACCAAGCTATGTGGAAAAAAAATGTGCATGAAGCTGAAAACAAAGTTCATAACAGTATACATGTAAAGTAAAAAAAAGGTGTTTATCTCATATTAAAAATTGCATGTCTGTTATTTTGTGGGATTATATCCAGATTTTATACTTATTTTGGTTAGTAATAATAAATAAGATTTAGTAAAAAATAATATCAGGATAGGATGAAATGAGTAGTTTTTCTATAAGATTGTGGTTTAAATAACTGAAACTGAGCAAGAATTTTGTAGGATTTTATGACCACATTAAAATTGTATATTATAGAAAGGATGATATTATACAATAGCGATATACATGTCAAGAAACAGTTTTTTTAATCCGTTAATTACACAGATTAAATAAAATATAGTACAAATAGTACAAAAATCACTACATCAAGTAATGTTTTTTAAATAAAAAGTTTTTAGTGGTGAATCTACAAAAATATAATATAGTTGTTGTACTATTTATTAGAGTTAAAAAACCAGTAAAGAAACCTAAAGACGGTGAAGAAGAAGGTGATGATGAAGAAGAAGGGGAGGAGGAGGGTGAGGAAGAGGAGGAAGAAGAAGAAGAGGAGGAGGAGGCGCCTAAGCCCAAGCCCAAGAGAGAGGTAAACTTAAATGATCATTATAACATTTTGCAGGTTTATGCTTGTTATGTTGTGTATCCCTTATATATATAGTATTATATCTTGTTATCAATGTAGTACAACTATAATATAAGAAAAAATATTTGATTTTTTACTAAAAATCATGATTTTATAAAATAAATGGTTAGTTAAATATGTTACGAATTAAATTGATTCTTGTTCCCTACTCTATGTGCGAGACAGCATGAAGCTAAAAAATATTCATGAAGATTTATTGCATGAGATTATTAAAATTAAACTTTTAATGTGTCTGCTTAAGATATAACTGTTGTTCTTGTTTATTTAATAATAAATTTTTGCTCTGTTATTAGCCCACAGAACCCCCAGTGCCTCTACCAGCAGGTAAAGGCATACCACTAGGACACATTAGCAATGTAGAAGTATCATTGTCACGGTTCAAGACTCAAGATCAAAAGATACTTCATCAATATTTATATGGGGTAAGACATTGTTCACTTAAAATTTTACATAAACACAGCAACCTTCTGACGTTAAACACTATGGTTGTGGGTTTGGTTCTTACTCAGGAATGTATTATTTTCCTTATTTCGCTCTTGGTATCAAGATAAAGTGTGCTTACTTTGCTAATCAACGTGCAATAATAAAAAAATGGGCGATAAGAGAACAAAATGTCTTAACACTAAGTTCCCTCTGCCTGCCCTTGTAAATGCAACCCAGTCTAAATACTTTTTGACCTCTTTTAAGTACATAATATGATTTGCTTTTTTTATTATGTATAATGAATAATTATAATTAAAACAATTTATTTTCCATACAGCAACTATGCTTAGATCGTAACGTGAAGCGCAATATAAAGAAATTCAAAGGCTACGAATGGGCTATCGGCTCTACAGAATACAAGGCGAAGCTAGAGGAAACCGCCAAGATGGAGATGAAACAGCTACGCACGATGTGTGAAATGTTAGATTTAGATAAAAAAGGTAATTGAAACCCCAAAATTATAATATACGGTATATTTTTATTACAAAAATTCCATCAATTATTATTTCAAATAAAAGTGTATTTTGCTATATCTTTTAATGTTATATCTTTTGTGCCTTATGGCTCAACCAGCTCTCACAACACTTCAGATGGAAATTTTAATACTAAAACTATCCTCGGATCACTAAAACATCATAAAAAATTACATCTTATTACACTAGAAGGAGGTACATATGAAATATATATATAAAAAAAATCCTTTCATTTCCTCCTCTTTCTAGCCTAGTTCCTAGCAAAGTAAGTGTTTATGTCCAGGTGGTGCAAACGAGCTGGCAGCGCGGATAGTGGGCTTCCTGCAACAACCGACGGCCAACTCGCCGCACGCCCGCGGCGTGGCGCGCGCGCCTCCCGCCTCCGCCCCCGCCTCTGCGCCTGGCGGACGCCCGCGTCGGTCCGCCGCCGTTAAGATACACAATCGAGGTATTACAGAATTATTATATAATAATTCTGTAAATAATTATAAATAAATCTACAATAATTGACGTTTTTTTTAATGATCAAACTTCATTAGGCCATACTTATCTAAAAGAAAATAAAAATAATTTAAACTTAAGTGTAATCTTGTAGCAAAACATACTACATACATTGTCTATTATTATTATGTATTCGGATATCAGTATACATGTAGTATACTTGTGCCAAACAAAATTCGAAAAATAAATTACTCCCATTGCTATGCCATTTCAGCCATACATTCTTATTGAACTACATCAATATTCCCTTAGGTTTTTTATAACTCATTGATGAAATTTTCTTTTCTTAGGCTATTCAGATGAAGAATATGAAACTGATCCAGAGACAAAAGTTAGAGGTCCAAAACCACCTAAGGATGGATCAGAGGATTCAGATGTAAGTTTGATTATTTTAATTACAATTCTCATTCGAAGTTACTTATGAAATTTATATATCAGTGTTTTATACATAATACAAGCTTTTTATTTGTTATGAAGTCTTTATGTTGTGAAAACTTTTCACTGAAAAGGCACATAACTTAAATAGGTATAAATGAGTAACCTTAATAATTTAATTAGTTATGAATATATTTAGGAATAATTTATGTAACTACTATACTATTGTTTTATTAATAAATATCTAATATGATACAGGGCTCGTTTAACCCTAGCGGGTCAGAGGCGGACTCGGACTTTGACCCGGAGGGCGGCGAGGGCGTAAGCGGGCCCGGCCGCAAGCGCAAGAGCTCCGGCCGCCGCCGCTCCAGCGGCAAGCCCGGCAAGCGGGGGCGCAAGAGCAAGGGGAAGAAGGTAAGGGTAGAAGATTTGGTACAGTTTTTTTTTCGTAATTTTTTGTGTTCTATATTTACAAAATAAAGATATCTGATTTATTATTCTTAAAATACACTACGGACAATGAGTCGGTAGTTCTTAACTTTTGTTTTGTAATAAATTACTTTTTCATTATTACATACATAACATACATACATTTAAAGATTGCTCTAGAGATGAGCGGAATTAAATAAAAATATTTGAATTTCATGCAGTATATCATTGGTAGCCATTATAATATAAATAATAAAATTGTAGATTTTATATTGAATAACGCAACTAAGTTTTTTGCTTGTTATCCTCAGCAGGGCACAAGAGGTCGAGGCCGAAAGGCGAAATCTGAGTCGGACGACGAGAGCGACAAGTCTGAGAGTGACAGTGAAGCGGAGTCCGGCAGCGAGGGGGAGGAGTCCGATGTAAGTTGATCTTTGTTATAAAATGTAGTTTTTTTTTATTACTAAATATCAATAGTATACATGAATTTTCTGATAAGAAAACAAGTTACTTGAAAAGTTCACAAACAATAAACAAATCTATTTAAAAGTGTGTATTTTTAAATAGGCGATATAGAGAGAAACCTTCAGTTTTATTTATTTTGTTGACTTCAAAATATTGTATACTATCAGATATTCCATATACCAAATAAATGTAAAGGGGGTTATGTTTACTCGCTTATTTTTTTAGGTATATGCATAAATTTAATGGAATTTATTATTATGTTTTAGTTATTATTTTGTTTGTACAGGAACCGAAGAACAAGCGCGGGCGGCCGGCAAGCGCCGTGGGCAAAGGACGCAAGGGGGCCGTGGCCAAGGCCAGCGCCAAGGCCACGCCTGCTAAACGGAAAGCGCCTACGCCGCCAGGTAACTTCATTTAATTGAGTTGTGGATTCGTGGAATGGACTATTTTGATTTCCTCGATCAGGTAAGAAGACAAAGCGTAGCGTTAAGTTTCCCTACTCAATATGATGATGGGGTTCAGAGTGTCTTTAAAATAGGTTCCCTCTGCCTATTCTGCCATATGCACGGGGATACAGCATAAAGCCATATTATTCAAGTAAATATTTCCAGGTAAAAAGAAGGCCGGTGCTAAGCCAGTCGGCCGGCCCGCCAAGAAGGGCAAGAAGGCATCATCTGAGGAGTCCGGGGAAGGAAGTGAGGAGGAAGATGAGGAGGAGGGCAGCGAGGAAGAGGAGAGCGGGGAAGAGTCTGACACGCCCGCAGACAAGAAGGCCAAGCGGCCGCCTACTGTGAGTTATGGCCAAATTATTTTCCCAATAAAATTTATTGAAAGAGACCAGATCATACTTTAAAATAACAAAAACCCGTCACCAATTCGGCAACAAGTCGATTGGAAAACTTCGTTAAGATATTCTCTAGAAGCCACTTTGATGGTTAACTCGATGGATGTAGTTACTATTGAATCATTTCTCAGCTTTGGCTATCACAAAATGTGGTGTTGAATGCCGCCATTCATCATTCACTGTTTTAGGAATACTTTGAGGTAAAAGTATGTTTTATCTAAGAACAGGTGTGAAGCTGTTTTGGTTATTTTTAGAAATTTTACTTATATATTTTAATATTTGTAGGTAGATCTATAATAATTATTCAATAACTTGTGTCAGCTTTGTTGTCTTGTATCCTATAATATCTCAAATATAAGCATGTAATAAACAGGACGATGAGATCAAGAAGTACGTGAAGCAAATCCTGGAGGGCGCGAACCTGGAGCAGATTACAATGAAGACTGTGTGCAAGCAGGTGTACAGCCACTACCCGGACTTCGACCTCGCGCACAAGAAGGACTTCATCAAGGCTACTGTCAAATCGGTAAGTACTTCCCTCCTTCATACCCTACTTATATATTATGTATATGCAGTACGGTTGACGAGTCGTGGCCGCCATGGAGTTAGGCTTTCTGAACGCTTGCATGTAGTACACTCGGGAAGAAAACAATAATAAGTATGAATATCAAATCTGCACAGCCATCTACAGCTAATGTTAGGGCGCCCACGACTTGTTGACCGTACTGTGTTTAATTATGTATAGAGAGATTTATAGATTTGTATTTATATATTTATATATATAAAGTGTAATGCCCATTGAGTTTAAGGAGTATGTTGTTATTAGATATGTAGATGTGTTCAAAGTTTTAAAATGTTTTCCAAATTATTAATTTTTTTAGAAATTGGCATTTTCTGTTTTCAAATTAATTTAGAGAATAAAGTAAGAATCGTGTATGAGACACGACATATTTTTAATATCTGAGGTAACTGAGACTGCAGCCACAGTTGATTACATCAAGTCTATTAACATGATATGAAATAGCCTTCCTCAATAGATTATTTAACATGAAATGAAGTTCTTGAAATGAACATGTATAACCAAACAAACTCTTCAGCGTTATAATACAATAATATAATTTATATATCAGATATCAAATACATAAATAATTTAAACCTTGATAGATGATACAAAAATTAATAAGAAAGATATATAGTTCCACCCAAATATATAAATTTTTGCTTATGAACATACATATAATGTTTAATTATGTCTAATATGTCCACAGTGTGCTGCGGCTGTACGTATTATAATACAATTTATAATATTTACATATATTTTTTTAATATTTTCTCAATTTTTAATATCTACAGATAATATAATAAAGGCATCTCTTTATAAAGCTCGTTCTTCCTATTATCTTAAATAATTTATTCCTTTCATATTTAATTTTTGGACTTTAATTTGCATTTCCTTAACATAAATGTAGTTAGTTATGTATAGGTTAAGTTTATATGACTAAGATATCTTGAAAGATATAATAAGATATTCAATATTAATATTATTTATATACAATTTTTTTCCATATTTTAATATGAAAACTTATTAATGTCATTTAAATAAATTGCAATTATTTTCTAAGTAATATTTGAAATATTTTAACACTTTGAACACAGTACGCCATTTATTATTGTAAATTCTAATTGTAATAGTAAAGTTCTTATAATTTTTTACATATGTCCATACTTCATATTTATAGGTTTAGCTGTTTGCTTTTTCATTTTTGTTTTGTATTTTTTTATTGTACCATTATTAGTTATTTATTTCATATCGATATAGGGTTTAGCAGGGTAAATATGGCGTTATTTACGTTAGTCGTTACTTTGACTTGACATAAAAGAGTAAGTCTCAGAGAACACGAAAAAAATATGTATTATTTGTTTATTTCTTTATAATAAAATATTACTTGGAAATATATGATATATCGACGGTCCGTAGGTAAAGTATCAAAAGTTAAAAAAATGAAGTATTTTTAATTGCTGTTGTGAAGTACTAACTAGGGTAGTTTTTAATTACATACACGTATAAAAAACGTATAAATTGTTTAAATTTTTTTTAATAAAAAAAAATCAAAACTACATACCCTTTTAAGTAGTATAAAAGAGCGATAAAAACATTACGACTTTTCGTTTTCAATACTTTACCTAGGCACCATCGATATATACATAGGACTCACTTCCTTGGGGAAGTGGGGACCGACTCACCATACTTACCAGGCTAAACCCTTAAACAATATGTGAAGTATATAATATAAGTAAGCATATATTTAGATTTATTTGTTTTTGTTTTGTTGCAGTGTATTTAAGATGTTAGGCGTTAAGGGCGGAGTGTAGTCTACGTAGCATACATATAGTTTATAAACGGACATAGTTATATATTATTACAATAATAATATATTATGAAAAAATAAAATTTTAATATCTCATATCAAGTGGAATGGAAAGCCCGCTTTTATTTTCCAGGTAGACATTAATTTTTATTATTATTTTCGCATGCTTTTTTTTTTCAAATTCCTTTTTATGTTTTATAAAATGTATTAGTTGAAGAATTGTTTTGTTTATATATATTTATATGTAAACAAAAGAATTTTTGAGCATTACCGCAGCACATTGATTGTAAACACGACGGTCGTGAGTTTTATCTTTACCAGAGGTGATTATTATATTTGTATAATTTTTATTTTCTCGCTTTGACAACGTGGTGTTGCCACGCAACACTAACAATTGAGCGGTGCATAGGGAACAGAGTGTCTTAACACTAGGTTTCCTCTGCTTACACTACTGTTTATTTTCAACCGACTTCCAATAATGGGTAGGTTCTATCTATCTATATTCGACAACTATATGTATATATTTTGCTTTATATATTAATGTAGTTATTTGTTGTTTTTCAGCTCATATCATCGTGAGCGGTGGGCTCGGCCGCACTAGCAGTACGTCCCTCCCGGCGCAGTCGCCGCCTGCACCGGGAGGGACCCTAGCGTTAAGTTATAATGTAAACACATTTTACTTTTATCCACTGTTGTTTTGTATCTATTTTTTATAATTGTACCATTTGAATCACATTGAAGCAAATAAAGTAATCTTCGTGTAAATTGATATTTGGAATATAAAATTATTTTTCGTTATAATCCCTGTTTCTTTAGAGCTAATAAATAGTATTGGATTATAATTGAGATTGACACATGTGTAGTATTGGAAATTAAATAATATTAATATTGCGAATAAGTTATTGAATATTGTTTACTTGAATGACATATGAAATAAAATATGAAAATGGACTTGCTGTATTTGCTCTTATATGATTCATTTGTTTGTTGACGATTGATTTGAATCTTAGTCCTCTCGTAGTGACGTTCGAGTACCGCGTCGGGACCGTTTCGTTTCCACAGGTTCACGTTTATCTATCTATCTGTCGTATATAATTGTAAGCATCGAATGTTGTACAAATGTAACAGGTTCGATCCCTAGCCGGCATCATGTACAAACGTTGTTGATCGGTTTTAATGTGTGGAATGTAAGATTATTTTTCTAACTTAGGCTGTAATTATAATTTATAATTTGCAGTCTTGACACTATCGCGACTGCTAGGTTCCGTTTAAGTGTACTTTTAGAATATGTAAATACACTGGATTGCGCCGGTGACGTCGTGCTAGGTGATGTCAGGCATGTTTTGGAACTACGATACTGGAGTTATCGGATATCTATAACAAAAAAATATTCGTAATCGAGACGTACCGACACACTAGCGCTTAGTACGAAGCAACTATTGCTACTAAACTGTCAATGACAGATTCTTAAAAATGTAATATCCGAAATAATTGATATACTATTCTTCTTATATCCGTATCGCATCCAGATATACGTGTTCCATAACATTCCTGGTGATTGATTGTATGCTATTCTTATTTTTATACAAGCGTCGGTCGAGCCCCGAGCAGACTACCCTACACGCAACTTTACTACATGTATTGATTTGTGCAATAACGTTTACATTTTGAATTTGAAGCTGCACTCACGTTTTTATATGTTTATAGTTTGCTTATAAATTTGTTCAGTTGAGGTGCTCGATCGTATTTTATTATGTAATTGTAAGTGTATCGTGGCCGAACCGTCGCCACGCACGTGGTGAGCATACATACATACATACATACAGTAGTAGGTCTCCTAAATCTAAGTTAGTTTTAATCAACATTAAATGTGTATTTGTGAATTTAAAAAAAAACCTTTATTCGGTTGATGTTTCTTTATATCTGTCTGTCTGTGTAAATGGCTGAGATCAGTAGAGACGTAGTGACACGGAGTGATAGAGTGACTGGTTCCCCTTTTACAATTGGAATATAGATAATAAAGCAAATAAAAAGTTTGAAATGTATATATTTTGTGTTTTCTTTTCTTATACCCTATTTTTATTTAATATTAAGTACATCAATATACAAATATACAAAGAAACATATTAGTTTACAATTTATTGTTTGTTATTAATTAGATTAGTCAGCTTTTATGTTCTAGAATGAGATATGACTGGTTATCTATACTAAGACATAATTAATAATTTTACAATATTTCTATAAAAATATAATTGTCATGTCATGTGCATACATACATTTTTGCTCTAACAATTATGTTGTGGATTTACATACTTGACAAAAAAATGTTCAGAGATAATCGAGACAAATTCGTTTTTTTATATTGTTTAAAAAAAACCTAAAAATATTACAGATAAATTCATTCTTAAATCTTAAAAAGTTCACCATTTTACTTTGTTTGTTTTGGTCCCTTTTACACAGTAATTTTATTATTTATTCTAACTTAAAAATATTATGTAATAGTAATTCTAATTGAAAGTCAAATATAAACATAGTTACATATAAATTAGTAAATAATCGAAGCAATTTTTACACATTCGCTTATATATAGTTTTTATTTAAGTAAAGATTTATTTGAGCATTTTATATGATGGCTGTTCATTTAAATATTTTTTAAGTTAAAAAAGGCTGTCCGTAAATGTCTTAAAAATATTATTATATTGTTTAAAGCTGGACGGATTTTTAATTCTATTTAAGTAAATTATAACATTATTATGTATGAAATAAACTTTTTCTAATTAGAGACCCATCCATAAATTACGGTATGGTACAGTACGGGCAACAAGTAGCGGCTGCCCTGAAGTTGCTTTTTCTAAGCACTGAGCAGCCATCTACAGTTAACGTCATGGCGGCCAATACTCTTCGACCGCACTGTAAAGTATTTTATGATTCACAGCTGGTTACATTCGTCATACGTCATTTATGATGGCCCCCTTAACATTCTTATTTTGTTGAAATATATTGGCACTTAAAATGCTTATAGAAGGTAGCTTCCATTATTTCTATTATTAAATTAATGTTGGCACTACAAGTAATTTTTAGTCACAGATTGACCCCAACGTGTTCTTTTCATCTTTTTGTAATAAGATAATTTTGTAACGTTTTTGATTTTGAACATGTTCACATCCGATGACAGTACAATATTACCATATTATGGATTAGTTTCTTAAACAATTTTAGTACTAGAAGTGCCAGCTTACTTATACCCATGTTTTTCATTTTTCGGGTTCTTTAAACAAATATTCGTAGCACGAATGACTGTTGTTGGTGTTTTTTATATATTGGTAGTAGAAATAATCCAGCAGGTCACAATTTAGTCTCAGGTTTGTTAGGTTTCCTGTGTCGCCGGCGGCGGTCGCGCTCTCTGTCCCTCCCGTACGCAAAGTCGTGTTGCGAGGAAGCTGAGCAGTGCGAGTGGGAACTGTCGTTGTCAGCACTGTCTACGTCACCTGTGGGGTTCATTTATTTTTAAAATAAAGAAATTAGGTGCACTCTGTATCCCGCACACAGCAGGGTAGATAGAGGGAACCTAGTGTTAGGGCACTTCGTTCCCCACTATTGATTTATTATTAGTTATTACTAGACATCGGACCATATGTACTATCAAAATCCCAAAATATGCACTAAAATAGGGCGAAATATGCACAATTAAATGAACATTTATTATTAAAATTTACGTTTATTTCCACAGTAGGTATATTTAAACTGGCATTGGTATCTATTTGCTTCACTTTCAGCGAAGAACAGAGTGTCGTGTCACTAACTTGTCACTGCTTACCCTTCTATGCCGAAGAGGAAGTAAAGTTATAAAAAAAACAATAATCTCACCATCACTACTATTATTGCTGGGTACGTGCGCGTCGCGCATGCGCGGTCGTCGCCGCCAGTAGCGGAACTCGCGGGGCAACGTGTACGAGCGCGGGAGAGATATCTAAATAAATAATTTAAAAAAAAAATTAAGGAGAAATTTGTATTGTTGTTAAATATTAAATTACGGTAGTTTGAAACCTTTAAAATATTGCATTTAGATGCTATTTGTTAATTACTACTGCCCTGCAGGGCAGGTGAATCATGTTTTTGTATAAAGATCATAATTTTGTGTAATGTCCAGAACCAAATTTATGATAATGAATTCACGTCATATTTAACATTATTGAATTAAATTGAATAGTATGTTATAGAAATAGATAAATAATTAAATACACTGGGACTTGCATGTATGCACATGTATGTATGCGTTACTGTGCGTATACATGAAAATGATGATAAGTAGTTGTTTCACATAATTTATAAATGGTTTCGATTATGCCTCAGTTAATGTTTGTGTGTGCTCTAAATGCCCTCGTAGTGTTACCACTTACCTGGCTGTCGATGTCGCTGGGCGGGCGAGGGTCGCGCGGGGAGTCACGCGCGTCCGAGCCGCTACTAGCGGGTGGAGGGAGAGCCGGGAGAGCTGGGATTACATCTTCTTTCTTTCTGTTGCTGCAATTACAAGTAACACTATTTGTTATAATTTATCTTAAATTTGTGTGCAGCGGCATAAAGTCTGACGGTAATCGCGACAGTCGTGGTGAATGAATTTTTATTTCTTTACTTTGGTATCATAGCGTGGGGTTCAGTTTCGTCACCCAACACGTAAGATATCGAAAATTCGGCAATGCCTGGGGAACGGTGTGTCTTAACATTAGGTTCCCCTTACATTGTAGCTGCTACATACAAGATACATCGTTAGCTAAATTGTTTTAAGATAAGTTATATAACCTATAGCTTCTTGACAACTGAACGATTAAACACAGTTCCTGATATTAGTGAGTTCAACCAAACAAACTTTTCAATTTATAATATTAGTAAAAGCATATCAAATACTTACGGATACGGCGCACCCCAGTTACAACACACTTGTCTATTACAACCCTCCAAATAATGTGGTGCCAACAAAATCTCCGGTGTCCGACATCTTTGTTTCCTATCCTTTTTACCTAAACCGGGATAGAACCTGTCACATTGGTTATACTGATTACAACCTTCACTGTAAATATTTCGCATATTATCTACGCCGTTTAGAGGATTCAAACCAGATATATATTCCTCTTTATTATACTGATTATCTTCGTAGGAAAATTCTGGAATGTTCTGTCGTTCCTCATACATTGAATTTTGGTTGGTGATTCGATTTTGGTTAGTTTCATAGTTATTTGTACTAACATCAGGTAAGTAATTTCTTGGACTGTTATTCAAAACGTTTCTAGGACTCCTACATATATTGGGTTCAAATTTTCTCTCGTTAATCGGTAAATAGTTAGTGACGCCATCATTTCTTAAATTCGCCGGATTTTCGTAGAAAGTTCTATCTTGGTTATAAATGGTTGTACGGAAAGTTGGCTTTTCTGTAGTTTCTTGCGAAAACGGAGGGTTGTATTCCGGTTTAATTTCTGTATAAGTGGGGTAAAGATTGCATGAATGAGGTAAAACAGGGTAGTTTTGGTAGGAATGCGCCAGTTCTATACTAGGCCACGCCGGTGGTTCTGCGTGCGTTTTAGCGCGAGGTATGGGCTGTCTCTGCAGACTGCTATATATTTCTTCTGCCGCCACAGGGGTTGTCTTCGCTAATTTGCCCTGTTTTATTTCTTCCTCGATAACTCTTAATTCAGCGAGTTGTTTTTGTTTTTTCTCTTGCAACTTTTGTTGGATGTTGACGCGGGAACCGACGCTTGAGCCTTCGTTTTCTGATGAGCCACCCTGAGGATAAAAAAGAAAATATTACGGTCTTACGGTCGTCCATTGACTTTGGAAGAAAGTTCATGGCAACTATAATTAAGAAAAATCTTAAAATCAAATCTGCCCAGCCATCTTTAGCTAACTCAGGGCGGTCACAACACGTGGACCGTGCTATAATTATACTTACATGGTGGTTGTGAGCGGGAAGCGGCCTCCTCCAGAAGGCGGCGGGCGCGGGCGTGGGGGCGGCGGGGGGAGCAGGGGGCGCGGCTGGGGGAGGCACGAATGTCGTCGGTTTCTTCTTTTTACGACCGTTTGCTGCACTATTATAGGAAAAATCATGAAATAGTTGAGATTAAAAAATTACGTACATAGAATAATACAAACTCTACGTAGTACCTAGAGATGTGTCGACTAATCGGAGACTAGTCGGTAAAGCCAAAGCGCAATACGCAATGCCTCGGGAATTCGGCGGAAAGTGGATGCCGTTTCGTTCTGTTTCCATTAAGGCACTGGTCTTAATGGGAACGAAGTGTCTTAACATTAGGTTTCCAAATTTCCTCTGTCTTCCTTGCTACGTGCGACAGACAGAATGAAGCCAAAAAATTTTCCATTCATACATTCCATCAAAAAAATTAAACATAAGTAATTGCGCCTGCGTTAAAATTGACCTAGGTATATAGTTATTTTAATAACACAAACCTATTATTTACAGGATTTGAAAATCTGCAGTTGAACACTCCGGGTATGGCGACGTTGTCGCTTTGATTTGATTTACCTGAAAAGATTATGAAAATATGTTTTGTTAACCCATTATTATTTTTTAAAGCAACATTTTAGATATTTTCATTATATTTATGGTATGTAAGGTACGCAAACCAGTCATTTAATTGGGGTAATAATTATTTTCATTTCTTCGCTCCGGAAAAACACAATGCGGCGATAAATTCCACCATCCAACACGCACTGTCGCAAATTTCAGTGGAAAATCATGCACATGCACATTGTATACACCAAGTTTAAAAAATATGGACATTTTATGAATTTGTGTAAAGATTTCTGACATGATTGCATATTCATATTTAATCAAGAAAGAAAATAATTCACATTAATACAAAACAAAATTATTGTACAATTATAAGTATTATTATATTATTTATAAACACGCTAAATCAGCGCCCTGAATTTATTCGCTACAAATGCAATTGTGAAATAATGTTCCACTATTGTTTTGTAGCGTATAAATAACCAAATTAAATCTATATACATAAAAGGACTTGTCCTCACTGACTGAGGTAAGATGCACGCACAGCCGTAACCGCTGATGGTAGAAACGTGGAATTTGGAAAAAAGTTTACTTTCGTAATCTGGACATCCACTAAGAAGGGATTTTGAAAAAAATTAATCCTAAAGGGGTGAAATAGGGGTTGAAAGTTTGTATGGAAAAAAAATTAAATTGGCACCGATTCTTATAAAATTTGAAATTCAGACTCTTAAAAGTATTAATTGAACACATGTTTCATGGTTTACTAGAATTTTTCCCCTAAGGGTGCAAATAAGGGATTGAAAGTTTGTATGTGAAAAATCATTAAATCGCCACCGACTCTTTTAGACTCTTAAAAATATTTCATTGGACACATGTTTCTTGGTTTATTAGAATTCACCCCTAAATAAGTAAACGAAGCTGCGCGCGTCCGCTAGTATACAATAAAAGAGTTGAATTTAAGGTCTCGTCTTAGTAACATCGCCATAATACAGTAGCCCACAGTACTTACCATTTTTGTTTTGTGATGATCCATTTGTACTATTGGTACCCTGTTGGTTTTCGCCTAGCATGTAGCCGAGACGACGCACGTGGAAATATCTTTAACAAAAAAAAAGAAGAAAAATAATCAATATTATTAATTGATTACGTTATGGTAAATCTAAGTATCGGGTATTACTATGTATATTATAAATATATTTTTCATGAAGACAAATCTGCCGACAGTGCAAGCAGCAGTTCACATACATTACGTGTAGAGAGTAATTAAGTTCTTCGATAATAATTTTAATAAATCCTCTCTGAGAGTGTCCCCACTCTCCTTTAATCTCTCCTCTTAATTTAAAATTCAGTATGTAGGGAGTTCTTATTGAGAGTACTCCCAAGATAAGGCTGTCTACGCTGTAGTTTTGCGTGTGCGTTTTCTGTCGGTCAGTTGGTTAGCAACGAAGTTTTATTATAGTTTTATTTATATACAGAAATGGGCATTTCCCTTACACATATTTTTTAACAATAAAAAGAAATCATATAGAAATAGTTAGAAAAATAATCAAAGCATTCAATCATTCATCTCTCCAGCCAATCATTCATCTATCCATCCATCACTTGTCATTCGTCGTCCGTCATCCATATACCTACGGTCATGTGTTGTGTCATTCATTCAACCGAATGAGGGACTGATTGGAATGAAATGGGAGATTTTCATACATAATCTACATTACCTATAATATATCATCATGAAGGCCAGTCCGGCAGTAGCAGCGGCTGCTGCTGCAACCAGTACTTTTCCCCTGCCCCCTGCGCCCCGCCACGACCACCACCACGCCGACATTAACACACAGTTCTCGATACACATTACAGTGTAGAATATTACCTAAAATTATAGGTGAAATTATTATATTGATAGGGAGGAAGGAAAATCGAATTAAAGCAGCTTAACTTTTTTCCACCATAGCAAAGGCCAAAATGGACTGGAAGCTAGTTCATTTCGTTTTCCTCTTTCTGCTTAATTTATGATATTAATCGATTTGAGAGTTACTTATATATAATATTTTTTATTTAACATATCGATTTGCTAATACTAAAATCGAGATATCGATTGTGAAGAGAGTTATAGGTATAATCAATTTTATTATTAAATTCTTTATTATATTGATAGATATTATTATATTTTTCATATAAAGAATTTGGTCATTTTATTAAATTATGCTTTTAATGTTATATATTTCAATCTATTAATTTTACAGATAAACAATGTAATTAAATTGTAGCTTTAAAGATTTTACCAACTTTGATAATGAATTTGAGATAGAATATTAAAACCACTTTTAGTTTTATAAAACAAAAACAATAAAAACTTACCATCTTATACCTATGGTTCCGTTCGTACAAATTAACATACGCGAACACGTACACCACCGCCACGAGGGCAGAAAGGGCCGCTTTGCGAGACCTGCTCATACGCTCGCCGTGGAACGCGTTGCGCGGCGACACCAGCCACAGCCACATCGATATCCAGTGGAGACCTGGGGACATGGACACGAGGTGATTAGTGTAAGTGGCATCATTAAAAGGTTTCACAGAATACTGATATGAAAGCTCATCTAGCATTTTTAATCGTCATCGTGTATAAAGTATCTGCTGTTCTACCGGCAATGTGATTTAGGTTAGTTATTTTTAAGATTCAAAGTTTCTAACATAACCTAACCGAACTTGAACTTCAAAGCTATTAAATTAATAATAATAAATTTGTAGCTCGAATCTAGGACCGAGGTCTATGTATTTTACATATTACTGGTAGAAAAGCAAGAATAAGAAATAAAGATAACATGTCTCACCTATAACTAAAAACACCCAATACTCGTAGACTAGAGCGTATACACTGAGCGCGCATATCCGCGCCGACACTGTACCCAGCCGCCATAGAAACTGTCATATAAAACAAATTAATAAAAATATCATCAATATATGAAATGGAAGATATAAGAGAAAATCTATTATAGGGGACATTTAGGGGGAAATAGAACCCAAAACAATATTTTTTAGATTTTTTGTCTGTTTGTCAGTTTCTGTTTTTCTGTACGTTTGTTTACGCTAATCTCAGATTAAGCGATACACGTCGCTTGAACACGGCTTAACCGATATAAGTGCAGATAAAAAAAATAGATAATTGTGTAGAACAAGCGGGCGAAGTCGTTAGTATAAAATAAAAATTCAAAAATGTGTAAGGAAAATTGTGATGAGGCCGTCAAAGTGCAGTGGTCCAAGCATGCGACGGTAAACGCGACAGCTTGTGGGTTCAATTTCCACTTGAGAAAATTATATATTTAATATTTTCAATTCTTCACTTTGGAAACGAGGCAAGGCGCGGGTTAAAATTGTAATGTTCACATTTTTATAAGTATTCCAAAAAATTATAAACATTTTAAATAATACCTGAAATATAACTCCAAGCCAAGTTAACACTAGGCGGTGTACATTTTGTAGGCGGACGTTCTTACTAAAGCTGGCTAACGCCCAACATACGGAGAAGAGAGAGAGAGACGCAGATATCACATTTAGTTCAGCGAATGCTTTGTTTGCTGTAAAAAATATATTAATTTTAACAAATATATTTAGCCGCCGATTTATTTGAGATAGCAAGGGGTACAAGGGCGTGACTGTAAAAGCGACGGGTGTGGTTTCGATTCCAACTCGAGGAATAGAGTATATAATATTTTCATTTCTTTGCTCTGGTGATGAGGAAAATACACGGCGTTGTGTTCCGCCACTCAACACAAATGCATCCAGAATTCGGCGGAACAGAAGTGTCTTAATGAGAACGAAGTTCAGGTTCCCTCTACGGACTATTATAATTTGTTTTGACTCGTTATTATTTATTATTGTAAAAAAAAAAAATCTTTAATAATTCTCTTCGAAATCATGCACTTACCTGACGGTTCATCAATAGTAGGTTCTGGCGTGACCCCCAAAAGCTCATTGGTGCTTTCTAAATCCGCATCTTTTAAAAATATGTGCACTTGAAGTAGTAACATAGGCGTCGCTTCACAAAAAGCGTGAACCAGTCGTAGCATACCTAAAAAAATTGTAATCTATATAAAACATCTAAAACCAATATTATTAAATATTACTATTGAAGCCAGTCGTGGGGCAGGGTGCGCGACTGTTAACGCGACAAGTTGTGGGTTCGATTTCTGCTTGAGGATATCTAATATTTATTATTTTTATTCTCTCGGTCTAATAACGAGACAAAGCGAGAGCCTTGAGTTACACCACTCAATCCACAATGCCTACAGAATTCAGAGAAAAATAGGGAACGTAGTTACACTTACTGGGTTCCCGGCTTCCCCCTGTCTATTCTACTATGCGCGGGTTACAGCGTGAAGATACAAAAAATAATTACAATATTACTCACAAAGATCACGAACTTGATGCTTAACCCTCCTTAGCTCAACAGGTACTAATAATCGTGCATAACGCCACAGCACTCCCATTTGTAGGCAATGCAATAATATGGGCACCCAGGGAGGCCTGTCCTTTCTGCCTTCGCTTGCCCACCACATGTGTAGGTACCAGCGGAGAGATAGAACCTTAAAGATAATTAAATATTAATGTTGTATATATGTATCTATTTAAATGTATAAATTTCAATCAACAGCAAAACGCATCTTAATAGAGTATTTTTTAAATATTTTTTAAATTGCAGTATTAATATTTTACCTGTGATATTAATAGTGAAGTGACTACAATCGATATAGTGGCTGCAAATGAACATTTGTATCCTCTTTCAAGAAGTGCGTAACCCATTACGAGATCGAATACGACGTCGCAGAAATATCCCGCTAGGGATATAACGTTGAATAAAACGTCGCATAGGGGTAAGAATTCCGCCATTTTCTAACATTTCTTGTGCTATCTTGATAAATCTTGCATTCTATAAAAATACTGTAAAAAAATATTTATTTTTTGATAATATATTCTATAAAATTGTAAACTACAAATTATTTATACTTTTATTGTTAAAATATATTCTCAAATAACAGATATACGTTAAACGGAACGTCGAAAACACTGATTTGACGTAAAAAATGCTAATTTGACAGCAAGCGTAAAGCTTCTCTCGCGTCAACCGTCAAAAGTTAAGTTTTAGTCGACGTAATGTTATTGTCCAATATTTAAGCATTTTCTGGTGATTTCTTAAAAGTAATATAGAATGTCTAATTATATGGATTTAGTAAGTAAAATAGGCAAAGATAGTTCCAGAGCGGCGTGTAAAAAGTGTGGTTATGCAGGACACTTAACTTTTCAATGTAGAAACTTTATAAAAGTAAGTTCAGTTTCATTTTAAAATGAATGTATAATGTGTAAGTTCTTTAAAAGCTTTTAATCATTGTTTCGTTTTATTTTATAGGTAGACCCAAATAAAGAAATTGTTTTAGATGTAAGCAGTACTAGCAGTGATAGTGAAGATGAATATGTCACACCTTTACAAAATTTACGAGAGGTTGAATTGAGACAAAAATTGCAGGAAAAAATTCAGAAAGTAAAAGAGAAAAAGAAAAGTAAAAAAAGAAAAAGATCAAGGTATGCAATATTTATCGCATAAAGTGTTATTTAAATATACATACATAAATTGTAATTGACCTAGAAGTCAAATAATATTTTCAGTAACCGTAATCTCGAGAAGCTGTTGTTAAGCAGTGGGATAGCATCTTAACTGAACCTTTTTGGTTGTTGAGTTGAATTCGCATTTGGGGAAATTATTTTACATAATTTTATTTTGATGCTTAAATGCTCTGGTAAATAATGTATAGCTGCCACCTAATACCTCAGAATTGGGTGAATAGTATAGTAGTATAGTAGTATTGAGCATACAGAAAGTGTAAGGCGGAGCTTTTTTTATCAAAGTTTTTAAACAATTTGTGTTAAGTTCATTGTTTACTTTGCTGGTGTATTTCCACCATTCTTGAAACTTTTAATAACATATAAAAGGAATAGAATAAAAAAGTTTAAAAGAAAAAATCTTTTGAAGTTGTTCCTACCAATAACTATAATTCAACTGCGTAAACCAAGCAATTTTGGTCCTAAATCATTTACAACCTACAATTTTTATTTTAAAATAGAATATTCTATATAAGTAAATAACATAAACTTTAATACGGTGCACCCATATTTAACTAATTATTATTTTGTTAATTAGATCATCAAGCACTTCATCAACAAGCTCCAGCAGTAGTTCATCATCAGATAGCAGTGACTCTCATAGAAAAAAGAAGAAACATAAGAAAAAAGCTAAGAAGTCAAAGAAGTCAAAAAAAGAACATAGGAAAAGTAAAAAATAAGTTTTTCCTAACAAAAACCTCAAGAGTTCAATGAATTATGAATTTAATAATTAAAATAATAATGTGTATTTTTATAAATGGTTGTTTATTTTATTTTAACCTACAACATAGATATAATACAATAAATTATAATGAAACTTTAATGTAATATATTCTTGTATTACATTAAGTAGTTTCTATTATAAGTTGCTGAAAAATTTGTAACCATATAATTTTTTCTTTCATCATCTTTCCTTGTATATAGCAAAGTAGTCATAGTTAGCCTTGTAAACTGAGGGCTCTGTTCTCAGATGTCCACCCAAATTTAAGCTATCTAATGATTAACCACAAAGTTCAAAATGGTGCTTTAATTACCAGATCTAACAAATAAAACAATATATACACCACCTAAAAGCACCTGACTCGAATCACTTCTGTGATTACAGTCAGGTGCCCCCTCAGTGTGCCACAACAAGATCTTTATATGATTATACTCTTTTATACTAAACCTCTATATCTATTTTTATTTTAAAACTTGTCAAGTGTACAAGTTGTCGCCATTTGATTTAAAAATAAATTATTTTAAAACAAGTATCTCTACAAATCTTTACTCAGTCTATCAATTCATGACGAAGTATCTTTTAAATGCACAAAAGCACAATTAATTTGCCCTTGATTGGGTACTGGGTAACATTTTGCCACCATATACATCATTAAATATATAAAGAGGCAAAGATAAATTAAAATTTAATCATTTAAATTTTAGAACCATACATAAATCATAAAATAAGTTGATTTCGTGTTATATCTTTTTAAGGGGAAAAATGATAGTAATTATTATAATTACAGAGATTATCAGTAATATATTATAGTTGTAACAGTAATATGTACTAGTAATATTGTAAATATAGGTACCTGTTTACACATAAGTACTTATATTTTCTATTTGAATAGATAATTTATTCTAAAATGTAACCTTACAGTTTGTATTATTTAACATAAAACATTAACATTTTAAATAAGATTGAATTTACATAATAATATTATAACTGATATTTTCTAAATGCATAATAAATTATAATACTAAATGTATTTAATAAAGAAATAATAGTTTCTCCCGATTATATCAACCTTACTTTCGGAAACTATAAAGTATGAATATAATAAAGATCAAAATATATATAATTATAATTATTTCTTTAAAATTATTGTAATCTGTTAAAGATAAGTTTTATAGGTGTATGCAAGAAATATTTCTCACCTGAATCACTCAAATTCCATAAATGATGTAGAAAGTATGTACACAATTTTACTTAGAGCACTTGGAAGGTTATACACTATGAAGCACACTTATATTATAAAAGTAAACTTAAATTCCACATATTTAGATTATATAATTGTAACAATATAGTTAAAATTACGTAAAAGCTAAAGTATTTTGGTTAAGTTGTTAAAAAGTTAGTGAAGTTCACGTCAAAAGTTCACATACTGGTTTGCCATCTAGCGGGCGGTATGCGAGGCGTGGGAAAGCTCGATCGATTGTTTTGCTACTTACAAGTTACAGTACGATCGGCGAGTCGTGGCAGTCTTCAAATTAGCTACAGATGGCTGCGCAGATTTTATTTTATTTCTTTTTCTTACTTTTGATTATAATTTTTTCCTCAGCGTATAATGTTCAAAATTTCAAAAGCCCAACCTCAAGCGGCCACGACACATCGGTCGCACTATACACTCCATGGAAGGCTGGTGGCGAGTTCCCAAGTCCCAACACGATTAGTATGAACGTTTACAGCTTAACAATTTTGAATTCTTGCTAGACAGCGCGTCTTGAATCCTTTATGAGGTTAATATTGTTTTTTATTCCATATATTTTATCAGAAACAGATTATCAGAGACTGAGCCTTGATCGTCGATCGTTAAGATTTAACGGTTTTTTAACCTGTGGTTTAAGATGCAAAAGAAATATGATACTGTCACCGTACTTTTAATACTTTCATGCATAAACTTATTTTTATGTTTGATATTAGGTATATACTAACGATTTAATAATATTTAAAAATATCATTAAAAATTGCAGATAAGAATAAATATTTGAAGTAAGCGTGTGAATTGGTCCCTATTCGAGGAAATGAAATATTTAATAGGTATAGATATGTGAGAGACCATACCGTTTCACGTTCCGTTCTTACTGACTACCCCGGTAGGGATACAGCGTGAAGCTAAGTTAATATTTTCATTAAATATTTATTTATTTACATTATATTTTCATTTCTTCGCAGCGTTGAACTCCGCCACTTAATCGGGAATGCCTCAAGAATTCGCACCCTGCTGTGTGCGGGACAAAGCATGAAGCTGATTTAAAATTGGTAATTAATATTTACGTATTTTTATTATTGTCATTGATTATAATTTTAATAGCAACATCGTTTATAACTTTATAAGAATATAAAACATGAAAAACATAGTAATAGATATTACTTTAGGAATACAGATGAGGTTGAAATCTTTGAAAAACTAGTTCTTTCTGTTTATCTCGAAGACAAGACTCAATTATTGCTCCGGTCTAAGTATTATTACGTTTTATATATACATCACAAGTAGGCTTTTGATTTGGATTCTTTAAAGTAGTTTTTATTTTTTACCGTTTCTACATCAGTTTTATAGTAAAAAAATGACTAGTTTCAATAAACATGCAATTTTATAAAGGTTGATATTCGATTAAAATAACAATTATTTGCTCAATTGTTTCGTTTTAAATTCACACTGAATATGTACTCGTAATATAGAAATATATTATAATTTGTCATTGTTTCTTATTTCTCCGTTTGTTTAATTCAAGGTCAATGTCAGCTTTGTTTTATGTAGGTATATTTTTATGGAAGTTTTGAGTATAGCATAAAGACTTCTAGCTAGCTTCTAGCCTAGATTGACGAGGTTATTGAAAAACTCTTAATTTTCCCTTTTTATCTAATTTTTAGAAATATATTTGAATATCTATTGCAAAGTCAAGATATACCATACCATATATAATACCATTGTTAATCAATTATTTATTTATTTTTGAGACAAACATTAAAATATTCCTAATGTAGGTACTCGTATGTATTTAGTTGGATATAGGCTGTTTTTTCAATTAAGTTATAACATTAATGAATATAATATCCTAACCTAATAAAAATTAGAAAAACTATTATATGGACAAAATTTCTGGGTAAACAATTTACCCTATCGTTTTAGTGTTAATAGTGTCATAACTAGGCAGTATTAGAGGCGGTCTGATGAAAATCCGCGGCGACTCTACGGAGGCACGTGTTCTGATGTACTGTATAATTATATAAAACTAAGATTATATAATACGATATAATGAATATTTAAGATACTAATATTGTTTATGACTGTAAAGGCGATAGGCATGTATTCGATCCGGAATGAAATATTTTGATTCTTCGCTTTAGCAAGACAAAGCGCGGCGTTGAGTTCCGCTACTCAGTACTCAACATGTCAAGTTTTGAATACTGCCGGAATATGAAGAGCGGATAGTATTGACTGTAGATTCTATCGGCCTACTTTGCTGTGGCGGAATAAGACCTATATATTAATAAAGAACGTGCGTACAGCAACAATAGATTTCAATGAAATTATATGTTTTTTAGAAATCATTATTATAGATTTGTTATATTACGAATTTCTCGTCATCATATTTGTTTTAATTATTGATCATTAAAAACAGTTTCCGTTTTACGTTCAATAAATGACGATTACAAATCATAACCATGGAAACAGATTTTGTTAGTCAAATGCCAAATCAGGTGATATCATAGAAAATATTTTTTTAACTTTGACGGCTTAACCTAAACCAAAAATACACAAAAAAAGGATTTTTTAGAAATGAACAAGTCATTGAATCAAGAAGATATATCAGCAATGGAAAACCAACTGAGGCAGAGTATGGAGGAAGATAGGAAGTACTGGCGAGTAAACACCGTGAAATGTGATGCTATACATACGGCTAAAACTTATGAAGAATTTGCGTAAGTTTTTTTAGTCTATTAAATAATTAGCTTTCTGCCTTACAATAATCTTTAAGTACCTATTGCAGGTTAGTTAAAATATTGGTACTCGACATAGAATATAAAAAAAATATTTTTTATAATAAATTCTAATTTTTAAATTAAACCATATTATGTCAACCAAGTCTGGATTTTGTCTGACTAGACATGGGAATTTTAATATATAAAAAAATGTTGGTAATACAAACAAAAAGAAACCTAAGGTATCCTTTCGGCCTTTGTAATCTTACGTTATTAAAATGTAATATTAACAAGATTCACGCCAAAGTCGCCATATTTCTATATGATCATATTATATACTTACGTTTTACAGAATGTTGATTGCACTTTATAAAAATACTTAAATTTCTTTTGTGATTATTAGGGACAGAGTCGCGGCAGCACATTTGCTTCCGCTGGACAAAAAGGATTTTTCTAAGAAAGCATCTCCTGGCTGGAATCAGTATGCAACTAGAGAAAAAGAAATTCAAGAATAATTTAGGCTTAATAAAACAATATGTGAAATTCATGATCTTTTATTTATTAGTATTTGTATGTATGTCGAAAGTATGATATAACTAATTTACATAAAATAGCTAAGTTATGTCAATGCCTTTATACAAAATATCGTAAGAAATTAAGTTTTAATTATTTTATTAATCTCTTTGTTTTGATAGTCTCCATACTGTGGCTCACTTGGGACAACCGTATATGATATATTGAAACGATACTAGTAGGTTCAAATCCCATTCACAATTATTTTATATTTGCTTCTAAGATCTAACTGATGCGCTAAGACGTATCTGCTGAGGTTACGTTTCTGTCCCTTAATATTTTTAACCGACTTCTGTAAGAAAAGGAGGTTATCAATTCGACTGTATTTATTTTTTTTATTTTTTTTTTTAAATATATATTTAAAAAAAAAAATTTATTTTCCATTTTATTGGTTTTATGTGCAATACGTCTTCTGCCAAATTTACATAAGTCGATAAGTGAATATCACGTTTTTTTAAAATATTTCTTCCTTTTCAATTTAGCCTCGTTTTCTCGGATTTGACATAAGAATAACAATTTCAATTTTAGTGTGTGAACTTTCACGCTTTGGATGGTAGAAGCGTCGGTCACTGCGATTCATCGGCACTAACGGTTTATCGTACCACCCATATCTGTAAAAATAATATATTTATTCATTTTTGTATCTTATAACGATTTTATGAAATAATAAATTATTTTTAAATTAAAGGAGGCCAGTCGTGGTGCAAGGACACAAGTGTGTGACTGTAAACGTGACTGGTTGTGGGTTCGATCCCCACTCGAGGAAATTAAATTTATATTTTCATTTCCTCGTTCTTCGTTTCCAGAATTCGGCGGAAAATGTGGAACGGAGTGTTTTAACACTAAGTTCCCTCTGCCCACCCTACTGTGTGCGTTGTATTTATTTAAATTAAATATAAAATATTTGAAATATATGTGAACAATGAAACAACATAAACAATGTAATAGTAGCGGACTTGAACTCGCAGACTTTTAAATAAAAAATGCGCATTTTTGCTTTATGTAAAATTTTTAAGACTTTCTCGTTAAGTATGTATTAAAAACAATCGCAATTATATAATAATATATCAAGAATACACCGTGGAATTCCACAAAAGGGAAGCGTTTTTCCTGGAAGATTATTGTCTCCTGCTTCCACATCTGCGTTTCTTGATCATCAATGAAATGAATAAATATAAAATAAAAAAAAAAACATAACTAAAATAGGTATTACAGATCAAAGAATAATAATCTCTTACTCTTGGTTTTCGGTCGCGGGCGTGGGGTATTTGCTATGCGGGCCTTTGGCCCTCGTTTGGGAGACGTTGTGATGATAATTGTCCACCTTTTCCGTCTGCATTTTAGATTCCGCTTTGAGTTGATCGTGGGCCGCGTAAAATTTACCCGTTACGGGTGTTGCTATTAAATATAATATTATAATATTAATAAAATATTTTAACGTTTTATATTAATTTTGAACCATGTCACATTTGTGCTATGTCTGTTTATCTTTTTTAATGTAAGTATGAGCTACACCTATCTGCCGACGAGTCGTTAGTTGGGAAGTTAGGCTTTTTGAACTTTTAGGTAACGTTCACTCGGGGGAAAAAAAAGTAGGAAAAGTCCTAAAATCCAATATACGCAGCCACCTACAAGTAACTTCAATGCGGTCACGACTTCTCGACCGTTCTGTACCTAACTATATGTTTTAAGTATTAGTTTCAGTAAATTAAAGTTGTAATACAAAAAGCTAAAGCCTCCATTAAGCCTCTAATGATTTAACAAAACGATAAAAATAATTAAACATTATATTCTTATGTAGATATATGCTATATATGTGCGAATTAATTTTTGTTTATTATTTTAGATATTACATTTTTTTAGTGATTATTTTCGACTTGGTGACTTATTATAAGCATGTCTTTTAAATTTTAATAAGTAAATTATTTATTTGATTAAACGTTACTCACATCCAAAGTTAGGTCTATATATTTTGTAATTGCGGAAATGTTTGACTTCTCTATATATAATTTCGTTGAGCATATGTATGTCAATTGCCATCCTGGTGCCGAACGTGCATTTTCCTTCGTTACCCATTATTTATGATTTTGGTTGATGATTTGTATAACTTTTGTAGAGTTAAAATTCTTGATATACTCGTATAATAATATAGCTGCTTTATATGATTTAGAAAAGGATCTAACAAAAAAGAAAATATGTTTTTAAAAAATCAAATAAACTTTGCTTTGAAAATTAGCGCAATAAATTTTGACAGAAGGTGCATTTTTTTAAAAAAGTAAACGGTTTGATTTGATAATGTGAATATAATATAGAGCCTACATACTAATGCTGTCAATAATTATAAAGAAACTTTTTGTTTGAACTTCATTATTACTAATTACAAAAAAATCGATACAAGGTATTGCAATTTTGGTAGAACACGTATGCGTAAAAATTACGTGTACAACTCTATAATAAAATGCATACCAGCATTGGCTCAGAGGGTGAGAACTGATTGATGTAAAGCTCCATTATTGCCGTATTAGTAGAAGTATAATATTCAATCAATTAATTAAGTAACTAGATAAATTCATAATCTAATTAAGTAAATAGATAAATTTTACTGCACTATCAAATATTATCATGACTATTTTTAAAAAAATATCTAAATATTATGACATTAAAAAAAAACATAATATGTAGAATTTACGAGGCGTAAGCTGAGCTTTGCATTTGCATCCTATACACACACAAATGCAAAGTTCATCTGTTGCCTCGTGGAATGTTCTTTGACATGGATAGACGAAGAATTTGAAATGAGAGCCCACATACAGCAGGGTCGGCAGAGAGAACGTAGAGTGTATATTCTCTTCTCCGCTTTCAGTTCCGAGATATAACGTGTTGAGAGGTGGAACTCAACGCCGCACTTTGTAAACTCAAAATGATGAAGATATATTATTAAAATTGAAACTTTAAAGTAAAATTACATTGAAACACTAAGTTGTAGTAATCAACAGGTGGGGTAATTTTAATGGGAGAGTAATTTGTTTAGGGCTTGCTCGCTCGGGGACAGATTAGAGCTAGATAGCGGCAGATTACCACAGATTACCTATAGTTAAGCTGCGGGTCGATTAACTTTTGCTATTATTAACACGGTGTTCACATAATTATTCTAATAATTTCCTTTTAAATAAATAAAATTTTAAATTCTTCATGCAATGGCTATTCGGCAATGGTTATTCGGTATGACATATATTTATTTTATTTATTTTTTCATGTTGCTTTATTAGTTATTCATTTATGTATTTCTTTTATTTATTAAGTATTAATAAATATTCTATAGGTGTTTCTTTGTTCACGTATTCATAATCAAAAAGTGAGGAGGACGATGGAGGAGCAAGGATATTTTGTGTACAACAAGTAAGTTCTAAATAAAATATATTTTTATTATATGCGGTGGGTTCATTTTGCCAAAATTAAAATGTGAAAAATAATTAAAGCAAAAATGTCTACCGTTAATAAATTCAAACAAGTAAAGCGTAAGCTGCAATAAAAATCTAATAAATGGAGTCCTTCCAATGAAGATCCCTGTGGAGAATTTAAAAACGCTTCGGTATATCTGCCATTCTTTGGGGGGCCGCGGTGCGCGTGAGGCACTCTAAGATATTCACAGCGCAATACGCGTAGCGGTGAACATGGAGGAGCGGAAACCTATATAAGCTAATTTGTAATTAATATTTTATATTTTTAAATATTTATCTTTTTCAGCTTCACGCTTCTTCTCGCTAAGCAGCGTAAGCAGAAGAAACTTATTGTGTCAAGACACTTCGTTCTCCACTTGCCACTCAATTTTCGAGATATTGTGTTTTAAGTGACGGAATTCAACGCTGTGAGTTTAAATATGTGCTTCTATTATGTATTCTAATAAGTTAAATTACAGGAATCATGAATAATTTAAAGGATAATAGATATAACAAATATGTGTTAAATATTAAGTAGGTACATAAAAAAAACATACTGACACAATTTTTATTTATAAGAAGATAGAGTGTATGTATATGATATTGTTTGACTGATAAATTCAGCAATTTTTTTCAAATTCCATTATTAGAAGTTATGTCAAATAGTTATCTCATTTATAATACAAATTACATCGAACGATAGGTACAGCAGCTTAAATAAATGAGTATAAATATCTTAACAAATGAATTAAATTATAATTACACGGTTTTATAATCATTAAACTATTTGATTATTTCATCATTTTAAATTAATAATAAAAAAAAGAGAATTAATTAAAACGCTACTCCTGTCAATGTAGGGCGATTCCAACAAAAATTCCGATCGCCTATCGCACCGCGCCAATATTGCGGGCATCCGCGAAATCGACATCTACCGAGACAACTATTTCATAAGGCGTATAATTGAAATATCCGCAAATGCTCACCGCTTCTAATGGGAATAGGATGCGGTCAATATGGTAAAATAATGTTTATTTATTTGTTTATTAAACATTTTTCCCTTGAATTCTTGACAATTTGAATTGAGTGGCGGAACTGAACGCCGCGCTTCGCCTCGACACCAGAGCGAAGAAATGGGAATATGAATTTAAATAAATATTTCATCTCTTCGAGTGAGGATCGAATCCACAACCAGTCGATTTTACAGAAACACTTTGTGCCCTCGCACCAAGACTGGCCTTAGCAAATAAAAATTTGTACTTAAAACTTTTAAAGCCATTAACAGTTTTCCACTTATAAATATAATGTTAGGTACGGTTAGAGCTATATCTCAAAATGATCTTGGAAAAAAAAGATTCTCACAAGAGTATTAACAAATTTTCAACTCAATTATTTACAAAAAGATTAAAATTAATGTTAAAATTGTAAAAAAATGTTTACAATATATCCCATGCCTTACGGCGACCCCAGGAGGGTGGCAGAGACAATACAGGTGTTTAATGAGCACCTGCACCTACTGATTCACACAATTTAGACTCCCACCTGCAGATTGATTTATAATGTAATTTGGTTTTGATGCAATCTACTTTTCTAGAAATTTAAAATTCTTTTAATATGGTGATTGCTATTATCTTACCTATATTTAGTATAAGTAAAAGGAATTTAAGTATTATAATATAACAAAAAAAAAATTTAAGGCCAGTCATGGCGCAGCTAAAACGTGTTACTGTCACACAACTGGTTGTGGGTTCGATTCCCACTCGAAAAAATGAAATATTTATTATTTCCATTTTTTTGCACCTTGTGTCGAGGCAAAGCGCGGCGTTGAATTCCGTAGCTCAACACGCAATGCCTTCAGAAATTCAGAAAAAGTTAACTCTAGGTCCCTCTGACCCAGAGTTAACAGTACACTAGACCCTCTGTCTACGAATATTTAAGAAAGATCTAAGAATATCATCATCTTTAACTAATAATATTCTATTTAGTAAAACAACGAGACGAGCGAGTCTTCGCGCAGTGGGACAATATCTGACTTTTTCCTGGCATTAATTATAACGTTAAAGCGATTACTGTGGTTTCTCTTTCTCTGTGGATCTCCACTCGGGAGGATCATTATGTTAAATTATTTTCATGGTTCTGCACTCTTAACACTACTAGGTTGCTTTACCTCACTTAAAGTGAAAAAGTGTTAAGCCGTGTTTATATTAAAAATTGACATAACTGACGAGAATTACAGGGATAAACGGTCCAATTATTCATATAATTTACAACACAATCTCGTCACAGATTGATTTTACAAGTAGTTTGACCTCAAATATATTTAATTTAAATATAAATTTAGTAAAGTTTGTGTTTATATTACGGATATATGTATATAGTTCTTCAAAAGACTTGATTCCAACTCTATCTTCGTCAGACAGTGACAGTTAGTGTTGTCCTCTTTTGTATTGTTTCATTATTATTTTTTAGCTTTACGCTTTATGCCTCAGATAGCGGAGTAGGCAGATAATTTAATGTCAAAATATTCTGTTTTCCATATAATTCAAGACTTTTTAGATTATTTGCTAGGAGGTCGAACTCAACGCCGCTTCACATCTGTATAGCAGGGCAGTGTTAAGACATATCGTTTCTCACCTAAATTCGAGACGTTGCTTGCTGGGTAGTGAAACTCAAGCCGTCTGTTTTCTTACCAGGCCTTCGAAAATTTAGATACCAATGAATATTTTGATATAAAAATAGGAAATGATAGGGGTAGGTCTAGGGGGGCTTCTACGTATCTAGGTTGCTTACTTTACACAGATTTTTTTTGTATTTTTATCATATTCTGACTTAGAAATTAAATTTTGCTAAAAATAGAAATTAAATATCTATAAAGAATCACAAAACCTACTGCCCTACCGTCTTTCTTAATATCTGGCAATAAAAGTCAGTGATAAATTAAATTCAATTATAATTTCACTTCTGAAACGCTTAAAATAAATAGCCCTATCATTAATATTGTCGTCATTAGTCATAATAATTATAATTGATACCATTTTTTTGGGGTCAATCGTGCCACAGGGTACAACTGTGTGACTGTAAACCGCGACTGGTTGTAGGTTCGATCCCCACTCAAGGAAATGAAATATTTAATTACATTTATTTTCCATGTCTTAGCTCTGGTGGCGAGGCAAAGCACGGCATTCAGTCCCACCACTAAACACGCAATGCCTCCAGTATTCGGTGGAGTGTCTTAACACTAGGAGTATCTTATTTTGATACTATTTTTAATGTAGCTTTTGAAGTAGCTAACAATGTAGCGCCAAACTGGTACCAACTTGTGTACTAGTTCTATTTTGGACCAACGCTACTAATAAAACTTTCACCTAGTTTGATTATGTATTTTAAAGTTACGAATGATATTTCAAAACATCATGCATTGATGTTATTGCTATGGGAAAAATAAAACAATGTAATTTATTTTATTTATATACATACCTACGTATATATAAGTATATTGACAATATAGAAAAAAGGTCGTTGGATTGGTTGAAGCAGTTGTGGCGCAGTGGCATAGTGTGTGACTGTAAACGCGACGGTTGTGGCTTTGATTACCACTCGAGTTTGAATTCTTAATATTTTCAATTCCTTCCTCTATCAAGACTTATTTTATATTGCTTTGGTGCCAGAGCGAAGAATTGAAAATATTAGTTTAAAATTTATATAAATTAAAATTAATAATTCATTTCCTCGAGTGGGGATCGAACCCACAACCGTCGCGTTCGCGCGTCACAACCTTGGTCCGCTGCGCCACGACGGCCTCTATATAATAGTTAAAAACAAGTAAATTGGGACAAATAAAATATGAACTCACTAAATTCGTATAACTTATTAGAACAACTGAGTCATACACCCATTATACTTGACTTTTGAACAGCTTTAAAAAAATATAACAATACTGTAGAAAAATGAAATCTAAACTTAGACCAACATATACAATATTTGAATTGAAAGAAAATGTATGCAACGTCATTACAGTCAATGTGGATACGTAACGTGAGCCTAAAAAATAAAATAAAAGAGTTCGCTTTTCGCCCGCAGTAAAGTGGAAAAAATAATTTGGGACTTAAAATTTGCCTGAGAACGTAATTTTGTTAGTTTTATTAAGAAATTCACAAGCTTTTGGATTTTTCGTTTGTAGGTACTTTTCTATGCGCGTTGAGATTTTTTTTGGTGTACAAATTAATTGATTATAATTTAAAATGATTGTAGCTGTAATGGTGATTATCTTAAGTCATTTGACAGAAAAAAACTATCATTTGACAGAAAAAAAATGTCATTTGACAGAAAAAAAAACTTTTGTCGAAAACGTATTAAAAAAATTTACGCAACGGAATTTGAACCCGCGCTATTTGGAAACCGTTTAAACTAAGACTACTAAAACATATAAAGTGCCTATCAAGCTGCTTAGAAATTACTATATTTACGTAGGTTTGTAAAAAAATATTGAATATAGTGAAATTTCCTTTTATAAATAGTCGCAGGACCCCAACAGTTGTTGAAATGGTATCGTTCAAATTTACTTTGTGATTTAAGCATATACGCATAAATATATTTACAATTTACAACTAGGTTAAGTCAACAATAAAAAATAACAAAGACACCATTGTGGTGCAATTGAGACTATGTTTATATTTAAATTTATTTTATTTTTACGATCTAAAAAGACAAAGCGGCGTTAGGTTGCGCCATTTTCGTTACGCTTTAGGCGATTTGTTAAAAGTAAAAACGTAAAAGCTGTCACGTAAATAATAATAATAAATTGAACGCGTCACTCTCAAATCGGCACAAGACAGAGATATTAGAAGTTATGCTTCCTTTCCCTATGCGTTATTTTGCGTCACCCAACGCCGCGTTTTATCTTATTTGATCGAAGATTGAAGATACAGAGTACAATAGTAAAAAATATTTTGCTATTCTCTACATTTCTTTTAGTTGTAAGTAAAGATAACATTTTAATTAAATTGTAATATTTTTTTATGAAAGAAAATGAGTAATAAGAAATCGTAGCTTTGAAACGAAAATCTTTAGGAATTTTACCCGGAATTTGAGCGTTTTATATAAAGTTAAGAGGGTTTTTTATACTTATAATGATGTTTTTAGAGCGTATACTATGATAAATCTGCGATTCTTTTCTAAATTTAAATTTGTTTCTGGAAGTCGTTTTTATTTTGGTTCTTATTTATTGGTTGTAAAAATATTTTGTTTATTCATTTTTTATTGATTGTATTTTATATTTTATTTAGCATTTTTTTAGGGCTACATTACTTTATTTTTATAAAGTGTAGTTTTACTTTATTTTATATAGTGAATTACTAATCTCATTGGGCCCTTAAATATTTCATAGGAAAGAGCACCCTTTTCCCGTTTCCAAGAAGAGAAATCACGACAATTCTCAATGTTAGCAATAATTTAGATGTATTGTGTTAAATTGTATGAAATATTGACTATACATAAAAATATACACTTATTGTCGTACAATATTAGACAAAATAATAACAAATTCATATTCGAAATAAAAAGCTTCACACATTAGGCAAAGGGAACCTGGGAATCTAGTGTTAAGATACTTCGCACCCATAGAGACATTTCCGTTTCTTTCTTTAATTAGTAATTCTATTTTTTAATAGGTAAATTACCACCATTATCGTTAAATTACTTTATAGAATATTTTTTAAAGTATTTTAATTGGAAGTCTTTCACTGTTTCCTTTTCGCTTCTTGCATTACAATATCGGTATACCTACTATAGCAAAGGTATCAATAAGATGAAATTAATCTATATATATAAAATCGAAAGGTCACCTACTCATCACGAAATCTCAGAAACTACAAGTACTAGGAATCTCAAATTTTGCATAGGAGTTACTTATAGGACGTAGGTGCTCGCTAAGACTGGAATTTGCAATATTCGACTTCTAAGGGGTTGTTTTTGGGGTCGAAAGTTTGTATGAAACTTCGTTACTACAAATGCTAGGAGTCTCAAATTTTGCATGAACGTCACTTATAGGACGTAGGTACTCATGGAGACAGAAATTAATAATAACGTAGTTCACGCAGGCGAAACCGCGGGCGGGCCTCTAGTATTATATAAAGTAAAAAAAACATAAATAGGAATAAAAAAGTTTATTTTCTTAAAACTTTGAACGCAATGGCTGACATTGAATCGCATCTAGGATCATTTCCACTGTCCACACATCCCTCAGTCGCGTGCTATGCCTCTTTCAGGACGCACGCTCGCGCCTCCCTCCTGAAACTTCTACGAAGATATAAGTGATAAATAATTATATATACTGGACTTAAACATTAATAAATTAAATTAATTTCATAATTGTACGAGATCAATGATTAGAGGTAAGTTTTGGATGTTTAATTAAATTTATTTAACTTATTTAATTATTTAAATAATGATATAATTTAAAATTTATTTGGTAATTTAAAATATTATAATAAAAAAAATGTTATACATATAAAATAGGACTGTTCTAAAGATATCTAAAAGATGTCATTAGTGGAAACTTTTGTAACTCCTTAAAACTTTACCGACAAATTATATACTACCTACATCATTTAAAAAAAAAAAAAATTATAGATTTTAAGTAAATATTCCATATACAGGGTGTTACTATTCTATTGTTTACTATGTATCGTGTATTGCGCAGTGGCATTTGGTTTCTATATAATGCAATAGAGACAATCAAGTCTTAGATCACTTCTAGTGTTTTTAATTACTTTAAATAATTGTAATTAATACGTCAAAATGTATGTAAGATTGTATTTTCTTTTCATACAAACATCAATTAAAGAAAATAAAATAAATAAATTAATAAATAAAGAACATACGGGTTCTTGGGTTATTTATTTACAAAATGATTATAAGGAAATCAATCTTCCAACTCGCACTCGAAAATATTTTTGTGGCTTAACAGCACAAAAACTAGGCAAAAGAAGAAACCTAGTATCAAGGGCCATTACGATAATCTTTTTTAAAACTTTCTGCTCATACATGAGACATTGTGTTGAGTGTGGCAACTCAACGCCGCACTTTACCAGACATTACCAAAGCGAGGAGATGAAAATATTTAATATTTCATTCTACATTTTAGTCAAAATTCGTCTCTTAATAACTAATTTTCATTAATTTCTTTTAAACAAACTTTATCCTGATGACAACGAAGAACAAGAAAAAATATCAATTTTCAGATGTGGCGCAGCTATAATTTTTTTAAGTTAAATATTTAAGAAAATAATACTTAAAAATAATAGTTCATTATATTTTATAAGCATATCAATACAAATAATTGCCTAGTTTGCCGTAACAAATAAGCAAAATACGTACATAAACTTCGCTGTAAAGGTTATGGGTTATTGCCAAAAGCTCATTAAACTGAAGAAAAACCGCTTCAAGGCCAGTGAACTTTTGCGGTTTGACATCATCGTTCAGAATTAAAAAAAGTTTTTTTCCCTTTAAAACGTTTATAACATGATATAAAAACTATACATATAATTACGTATTATTTGAATATAGTAAATATAGGTGAGTGAGTGAGAATCGAACTCCCAACTATAGCGACTACAGTAAGACGCGCAACTTTCACTGCCCAACGATACCTTTAAATTAAATGTACACAACTCTCAAGATTGTACTTTTCAAGCTTTTTATAATAAGCAATTGGATTTTGTGGGTTCCTTTTACTTAAAGGATTATGCTAATGTCTCACCGTTTGTTGTAACAATTAGCTTCTGAAAAAATAGTAAGATTACCCAATATCCCGCCAGGAGCATGAATAATTAAAGTTACCCAAATAGGATTTAAAAGGAAAGACGACTGTATTAACGTTTTAAATTGCAAATGTGGTACTTCATGTCTAAGATCTATCTTTAGTGAGTATTAACTAGTAACCGCTCGCAGCTTCGCTTCCGGGAACTATAGTAAATACCTACCTTGTGTACGATGATTTTGATATCTTTTTATGTCCCTATATGTTGTCCAAATACGTGTTTTCTTGTTGATTATAATATTCTTTATAGTAACGGAAACTAGAAGAGACGGACGAGTTTTTTTAAGGTAGGCCTGTTAGAGTTAGAAATCTGTCTCTACATAAGATTCGAAGGCTTCTTTTTTACATGGATATGTTTTTGGCGGGACTTGTCTGAACATATCGATTTTTTTTAAACTGGGTCTTAAATCTCAGTTACCTTTCTCATATGCATTGCTTTAATTCGCTTTTATAAAGCTTAAAACAAGGAAAACAATAATTAATTATTTTTTCACTTGTAAACTTTTAAGTTTTAACTATTGCCTTAAAACATATATATGGATGGATAACGATTTCTTTATGTTTAGCGAATTATTTTATTATAAATTTTATTAAATATATAAAACTTAAAAGTAGCAATCACTTTCTACATTATACTTTTATACAGTTTCCAAAATAATTTTCTATCCTTAGTATGGGAATAGAACTTAAAAAATGTTAACAGTATTTTAACATAATTAATCCATAAAATATAAGCTAATAAAGTTTTCCACTTAATAATTATATAGCTAGCTGGTATATGTGGGCGAGTTTTTGAAACAAAAATGACGTGTGGGAGTTTCCTTTTAATATGTGTTAGTTAGTGTATCCTGTTTCTATACTTTAATTATGATATGTTTAAAATAAAGAGTAAGCCTAAATAATATAACTGCGCCGTCGCGTCGTGGCATAAACGTGTGACTATAAGCGCCACGGTTGTAGGTTCGATTTCCATTCGGGGGAATGAATTATTATTTATTAATATTTTCATTTTCTCGCTCTGCTAACAAGGCTAAGCGCAGCGTTGAGTTCCGCCACTCAACACGCAATGAATCAAAAATTCGGTGAAAAGTGAGGGCCATTCCCAACTTTTCAGCGAATTTTTGAGGTCTTAACAATAGTCTCCCACTGCGTACCTGCGTAAAATAACACGATAAGCAGTACTAGTAGAACGAATGCGATTTGATTAAGTATAGTGAGGACCTTGGACAGCGGAAGTGAGCGTTACGGCGCATATTGAAGTGGCACGTTAAGCTTACACTTAGGTCGCAAGTAGTAGATAGGTGCTAGGTACCTGAGGTACCTGAGGTACTGTTCTGAGTGTTCTCCTTGTAACGCCATGCGCAATCACAAGTTAAATTCCATGGAATGCTAAAAAAATTCGTTACACTAATCCCACCTTCTTAGGGCCACGAAAAAAACTGTATATCGATTTTGACATTTTTTCCTTTGAAATCTAGAAAATGGGAGAAAATAACATTAAAACATGATTAATTAGTATTAAAGGTCAATATGTGACTGCGTGGGACATGGGGTGTATAATAAATATATTATCGTCTAATTATATGGCGTAATCACATTTATCTCAACTAATATGGTAATATAAATTTCATATTTACTAAAATTGTAAATAAATGAGTAGTTTTAGGTAAGTTAGCGGGTACCTGTCGTGGTGCAGGGGCAAGAGCGTGCGACTGTAGACGCTACATCGTCGATTCCCAATCGTGAAATATTTGCGCGGCGTTGGATTCCGCCACTCAACACGCAATGCCTCCTGAATTCGGTGGAAAGTGGAAAAGGAAAGGCATTTCCTTTTCCACTTTCCGTCGAATATTAATGCGAACAAATTATCTTAACATCAGGTTCCTAGGTTCCCTAAATCCCCACATAATCTCAATATAAAAATCATAATCCTCATCATATTTCAAACTTCTAATAGCTATAGTTCTACATAGCGTACAATGAAAGAAAATATTTATAAAAACGTAAAAACGTAAAAAAAACTCTAAACGAAAAGTTATGTAGATACACAACATAATATCTTGAAAGAACTTTATTATAGGCGGTTTTACTTACATATATAATTTGGTTTGCTTATATAATTATATTCTAAACTAGCAGACCCGCGAACTTCGTATCGCCTAACAGTCGATTTTTTTTAATATGTATTCTGCTATTCGCGACACCGGGTCAGCTAGTAAGACAAAGAAAATAAAAACTTAAATAATTTTTAATTCTTATAATATTCATTAAAAAATGATAATAAAAATAACAACTCCGATATCGATATCTTATTATGATGCCTACTTATTATATTTTATTTTATTTTTACTTATTCTAAATTCAGTTTCATTTTCATTGTAATACTTTATGGTACACGTTATTTTTTGTTTGGTTATATGGCGCGTAAACAAACAGAGCAGATGGTTTTCCAACACGGGAACAGGCAACATACAATAGACCATGCGAGAAACATGAGTTTTCTATATTAATACCACAAACACTTAATAACTGCCCCTGGGATTTGTTTATAATCATTGCGAAAGCAAGCCGTGCTGGAAACTGTAGTCTTTTAAGCTCGAATGGTATGTCAGTCGAAATCATTGGGATGCCCCGCATCTTCAACAAGTCTTCTCCTTTATACTTTCCTTTCAATATGATTGCTTCTATTACGTTATTCATTATTTTTTTAGCAACGTTTCAGCAACATTTGGAAGCACTTTATGAGTTCATCTTTTGATTACGTTTACTGACAAAAACTATCAGGAAAGATGATGCAGCCAGTCAGCGCATATATAGGAAGTTTGCCATTACCAATATCAATGAGTTGTTTAGAGAATATGTCTCCAGATTGATCATTTTGCAACATGACACGCATATTCTTGCTTAAATGTAATACCTTGACATGTTTCCACAATTTGGAGGACTTTAAACATGAATTCAGTTCATCAGCTTGCATTGAACGTGGAACCACTGGCGATCCTCCTCCTTATAATAAAATCATTGCGCCACCAAATTGATTGGCAAACTGAGTTTTTACAATAACTTTACAATACCAATAGGCAAGCTGAGTTCATAGGTTCAATAGCAACACAGCTGTAGGCACTGCTGGCATTAATTGATATATCGTAACAAAAAGCAGCTCGATTCAAACTTGCACCATTATCAGACAACTGTCGTGCTCACGTTCATTGCGATCTTCACGTTCTGGGCAGTACGATTAGATTCTTCTGCCTAAATTTGTCCACCGCCTTATAGAAGGCATATTTAGTAAGTCACAAATACACAACACTTTATTAATTTTATAAAAATTGTGGCTTTTAGATTTAGTAATATAGACGCACAATGAGACGTTTACATTTCAATTGACATCTTACCATAGAAATATTGACAAATATTGACATTAATAGACTGAGATCCCAGGGCCCCCAGACCTACATCATTTTAGCAAAGCTGAAATTTTGAGGATTGATAGTCTAATATGTACTTAAGACTATATGTATACTCTCTAACTTAAAAAACCTTCAGAGATAGTGCCAACTTAAAGCACACTTCCAGTTGCGTTAAAGTAGAAAGTCTCTTTTTTTCATTTACTTATGTACCACACAAGAAAGAAAGTACAGAAAACTTATGATAACAGAAAAAATGTGTACAATGGATAACTTATCTCTAATAGAGATCTCTACCAGAAACCCTTGAATGTATGGGATGTTAAAAGAAATGATTCGGGTGCGGTTTTTTAATATAATGTTAATAATAATAATAAACCTACATACAAATATACATAATATTAATCAATATTACTTTAACTACATAAATATGTACAATGACATAAAAGAGTTGAAACAGAAAAAGAAAATTAATAAAAAAAAGACAAAGCGACTGCTAAAGATTCTAATTGAGATTAAGAAATGTTGTTTTAATTTGATTTTAATAGTATTTAGAGATGGATTGCCCGACAGTATAGAGTTAGGTAGTGAGTTCCATAAGCGCACTGCTTGAACTGTGAAGGATTTTTCATAGACAGAGGTGTTAAATATAGGGCACTCAAGCTTTCTTAGAGTTACACATGAGCGTACAGGTCTTTCACTTGGAAGTGTCAATTGAAAACGCTCCCTTAAGTAAGGAAGAGAGTTTTTATATATGTTTTAAAGTAAAAAATGTATATTTCACATTCTTTCACGTGGTCCTTTACTTCTGCCAGACGTCATAAAGGTTCTTTAAAATTGGGGCAAATTATATTAAAGTAAATCTTAAAATTTAAAATATATTATTTACGGACTATTTCAAGACCCTTCTAGCCCCAGACCCTAAGCAACCAGATCAATCCGATGGCTTTATCATTTCCCCAGAAAGAGATATACCGTTATTATTCTCTACCTCTGAAAGGATCCTATTTTCAAGTTAGTGAGTAAGCATACTGTCTTAACTACATGACTAATAGACTAATAGTCCTCAAAATTTCACCTTTGCTAAAATAACGTCGGCCTGGCAGCTCTGGGTTCTTGGGCTATAATATTTATACGATACTAACGTCACTCAATTGTTTTGCCTTCCAGGAATCCAGCTACAAACATTTAAACTTTATAGTAGGGTATTAAAGTCCAAATTGACTTTTAAGTAGATATTAATACGAATCTTTTGTATGAGAATATAGAAACGTCATGTTTTTGGACCTTTTCTGGTATTTTTTTATTTTTTCTGTCCGTTAGAACCATCCTCGTACTTCAAGGAATATTATAATAAAAGAATTGGCGAAATCGGTTCAGCTGCTCTCGAGATTTGCGCTTAGCAACACGTTCAGCGATTAATTTTTATAAAAAAGAAGATATTTCGTATATCTTATTGATATTATAAAATTACTTTTGCCTCGTTCCAGAGTAATGAAAATATTAAATATTTCATTTCTTCAAGTAGGAATCGAACTCAGAACATGTCGTGTTTATAGTCGCGTGCTTGTGCCACTGCGCCACAACGGGCCTCAGAATTATAAGAATGTAATATTTTTTATCTGTGATACACATATATGTTACAGATTTATGGATTTTCTTTTTAAATTTTATTTAATTTGTATATTTTTATTAAAAATAATAATTATGGTATTACGTAAACGTCAAAACAAATGTTTATTACGTAGAATAATTTATTTTAAGACGACTGATGAATTATATGTTATAAACTTTAGCTGGGTGACTGGGGTTCCACATTGGATCCATTTTTTTTATGTCAACAGAAAATGCTCATCACGCTGAATAACTGTTCGTAAAGCGTTGTATTGATATCTCTTATAGATTAGGCGGGCTGCTAGGGTCTCACATCAGGTATTCGGACTATCAAAATAAATTATAGCCTATATGTAGGCGAAGACTGATAGCTATGCAACAAAAGAAGTTTCATTTAAATCTGTCCAGTAGTTTTTGAGTTAAATCGCCACAACAGACAGACAGACAGACAAGAATTCCAAAAATTATATTTTTACCTTCTATTAGTTGTATTGAGTCCCCCTGAAGTGTTTTTTTTAGTTTACATTCAATGTACAGATTTTACCCTCTTTACAGTTTTATTATATATATAGATTTCATTAACATGGATTTTTAGTAACTCAAATTCTTTTTACTAAATGGCTATATAATCCTAAAGATAGGCTGCTCCTCATCATACACTCTCAGCTACAGGAGTCTTTTAGTATGAATGAAACATGTAAGTGCGAGACATACTGACGTCTGATAAATGAATCCAGATCAGGAACTGGTTCTAAAATTTTATTTAGTTTCTTTTATAGTTAGTTTAAGTTTTTATGTTATTACAATATGTGTGACACTTATGTAGGGCAGTTACATTTAACTATAGCTTTAATTTAAAAAAATATTATATAGCAACAATGACAGTATATCCTTTGAAGAAAATATAGTAAGTCCTCCTGAAAAAAAAAATAATTTGAAATTAAAATAACGTATAAATAATTGATGATCTGTAAATTTGTGATTTTCAAAATCTTACCGAATTTCTTTCGCCAGTTCTTCTCATATCTGAGGCAGTAACTTTATTAAATCGGTGGAAAATTATTTGAAGAAGAAACGAAAATTAAGTAAATAACTTAGAGAAAATAAAAATATAAACAAACTGATACCTGCAGTATACCACTATCTCATTGAAGTAAATACTATCCTGAAGGCCAAGACTCTGTAAAGTAAACATTGAATAAGACAACGAGTTGAAGCTTAACTGAGAAAATTAAACTTACTCGAGGAGGTCTACAATATTACTTCTATACAATTTTACCTTGTAATATCATGAAATAAGAAAAGCAACTTCAAATTTCAATAAGAATGCACTTGGACTCCATTAGCTTAGATAAGTTTATTACAGATGTATGAAATTGGACAGATTAAATTTTTTGGGTTCTGTACTTCAAAAAATAAAAACGGAACCCTTATAGGATCATTTTGTTGACCGTCTGTGCGTCTGTTAAAAATATCTATATCGAGATTGCGTGGATCAAGTTGAAATTAATATCAAATATTTAAATCTACAGGCCATCCAATGGCCTGAAAATATAAAGCTTCTAAGTCAATGGAACCAAAATATTTATGCATCTTTTTGCTCCATTTTTTATGACTACTCCCGTGGAGCTAGAGGTTCCCTGTGCCTACCCCATATACAGGATACAGCTTAAAAAATGTTTAAATTTATAAAAAAAATACCATAGAGCCTCTATTATAGAGGTTGCCCTCCGAAGGCGAATTTAACATTCAAATAATAAAACTGTTTAAGGACTTTATTTGACTTTTTAAGTGCAATCAGGTTCAGGATATTGAATCTTTAATTAAACAGAAAAAGTATTTTTTTTTGTTTCACGGGAATATCAGATTGTTCAATACCTTCATTTACATTGTAATTAATTTACAACCGATTTCATTTATTGTAATTTAAAGAAGAAATTGTATGCATATTTTGATTGACAAACTCATAATTAATTATTGCATTTTTTAAAAAATGTTTTAAGCCCTTGTAGCGAAGTGGCATAGTGTTTAACTGTAAACACGAAGGATTGAGGTTCCAGTCCTACTCGGGGGAACGTTTATATATTTTTTTTCATTTCCACGCCGCCGTAGACGTAAGGCGGCATTAAATTCCGCAATGTTTCCAAAATTGTGCTGAAAGTATAGAAAGGAGTTACTTACTAGTCTCCTTTCTGCCCACTCTGGTACGTAGAAAAAAGCTTTTTAAACTGTTTTCTATTTTTTGTAATAGCCTATATTGTGTGTCCATGTTACATATATGCAAATAACTAGGTACCTATAATTTTTTAATATACTTTTTTTAATAAAATCGATTAAATCTTGTATCCTACAACTTCTCAAAGGACCTAAATAAATAAGTTAATAACATATTAAGCAATAAAATCAATTTAGAATCCTAATATCCGTCGTGTTTCTCATTTCCGCGCACTCGTTTATGTTGCTCCTGTCTTTTACAGTAATTAGAAAAATGTGACATGTTGTTAACATGTTCAAGAGAAAATACACCTTTTAAAAGGACAAAATAATAAAAAAGTTCTACAAATAAAGCGGATCTTCGCCCACGATCACTCTCTAATTGGGATCTTGCTTGTAACAAAAAATATCTTAATAGTTACATAAAAGATATATTTAAGAAAAAGAACAGATACTCTTTTCTAAGTAGGCAGCAGTAAGCATGTTTAGTTAATACAATAAAGAATGTCCTTCTTATAGTTAAACGGTTAAAAAATATGAATAAATAATATAATAGTGGGCAATGGGAGAGTCTTAATGGTAACGGAGTGTCTTAGCACTAGTAGTTTCCCTCTGCTTAGCCTGCTATAAGCTAGATATGGGGTGAAGGCTCTAAGTTATCAAAAGTACTCAAATAAAAAAAATAACGTTATTTTAGAATTAACAATAAAAAGAATCTAAATGGACCTCATAAGTATAAATGTAAAATCAACGATTCTCACGTCAAAGTTTAGTGGTTGAATTAAAATTGATTGAGTACCCTGGATGACAATCATATGTCAAAATCATTGCTGCGATGATTGACATTTTGTAGACGAAATATTATCATTGGAAAAGTAATGGTTAATATATAGTTAATTCGAAACCTTTGTGACGCAGTGGAACAGCATCTGGCTATAGGTACGAGGGTTGTCTTTTAATGTCGGAATGTCTCAAATTCGGGCCGAAAGTGGAGAAGTATTGACAGTAGGTTCTCTTTGTATATCTTGGTCTACACAAAAAAGAGACCAGTTGTGGGTTCGATCCCCGCTCGAAGAAATTACATATGTATTAAAATTTATATTTCCATTTCTTCGATTTGGTGTCGAGGTTAAAGCGCGGTGTGGAGTTCCGCCACTCAACACACAATGCTTCCAAAATTCGGCAGAAAGTGGGGAACGGAGTGTCTTAACACTAGGTCCCCTCTACGCTGCTGTGTGCGGGATATAGCGTGATGCTGATATTTTTTTAATCGTGAAAAAGTATTAAAATTATGATCAAGTTACAAACGTCCTAATAAATTAATATCTATCCACTAGAGACCGTTTGATGTGGTACAATTGAAAAGGGTGTGAACATCGCATACAATTAGCTAACAGAAGCGATAATTGGATTCTAATTAATTTATGCAATGCAATAGTTGATATGCAGTACAGACTACAGTATAAATATCATATTATTTTTACGTTTCTTGCTCTTTATTATTGTAGAGTGAATGATGAATTAAGTTTCCTTATCTCTTATCAGACTGCAAGAATGTTATAAATATTTATAAGCACTACTTTCACCTGCGTGGTCAAATGGGACTAACTAAAAGTTGTGTGCCTAAAATAACTCTGATTGCAAGTATAGTGAGTTACATAGAAACGATTAACGATGATATGATGTTACATAGCCTCGATATGTGGACTATCTAAAATAAAAAGAAATTTTTAGTTCAAATCAGTAGTTCCGGTAGATCACAACCGGAAATCAAACATACAACTGACGATTTCAATTTAGCAATACCTAACCACCAACTCTGTTTTCCATTTTCTGCTGAATTCTAGAGGCATTGCGTATTGAGTGGCGGAACTTAACGCCGCGCTTTGCTTCGATACTAGAGCGGCGCAATGAAAAAAAACCAGTCGCGTTTACAATCACACGCTTGTGTCCCTGCACCACGACTGGCCTCAATTCTATCTCTCAGAACGTATAATTTAACTTAAAACCTAAAAGAATTAAGCTTTTCAATTTCTTAAGTAAAGATGTAACTTTCGACATTAGAATAATCGACTAAAGGCCATAACTCACAGGTTTCCACCGCCGACTATCTGCGCTCAGATCGCTTGTAAACAATGGAACTGAGGCTGAAGTCTTGCTTAATGAGCTATCCTTAAAGATATTTTTCAGACGACGGCATTCCGTTCCGTTCCGTTTTAATTTAAAGTAAAGTTTCTCACTTTATTTATTAGTATTTTGTAAATTGTTAAAATGTCGGTTGGCGGTTATTGTCGTTTCAATTTTAGTAATTAAAATTATAGTTTTAATTTTTTCTAATTCTGCTTATACTTATTTGCCTATATATTATTGCTACAGACAATAAAATAAAATTTATCCTCTAAGGTTGCCTAGCCTGTACCCTGTTACGGGTATCATACCCATCAATGTTAGCGTTTGTATATTAGATAATCAAACCTAGTCTTTCTTCTTTCACTTTTATAATAGTATTATTCAATAATGTAAAACAAAAACTGACTTCTGGTTAAAGTATAATTTCTACTATAATAAGAAAATAAATAATTATCAAGTTATTAATTTACCATATTTCATTCAGAATATTTAGGTTGCGAGAGTAAAATGTTTCTTCGAAGCTCTGGGCTAGTCTACACTTAACCAGTCTCTTCTTCATTAAATTTTAAGGATTTTATATATTGTTGTAATATTTTTAATTTAAAGGTAATAAAATTACTTCAAAAAGTATAAGTTGCATTTTGTTAAGTTAATCGATTCCTTAGTGTTAAAATTGTTAAAATATTTACTCATTTTAAATGGGGCAACAAAATTAACTTGTCAGAAGGTCCACATGCATATATCATGACATTTTCTCATTTCTATGTTAGTTTTCGTGCAGTGGAAAAGCGTCTGATTTCAATCACAATGGTTGTGGATTCGATTCTCACTCTGGGGCATGAATTATTTTCATTGTCCCGCTCTAGTCACAAACCGCAGCGTTGAGTTCGGCCACTTCACACGAACTGTTTAGAAAATTGAGCAAAATGTGAGGAACAGTTCCTTATCACACTTGGTTCCCGCCGTCCTATTATGTGGAAAAAACCCAAATATTTATTTTTTATTTTGTTCTCTGTTCGAGATTTGGATTATTTATACCACAATTTTTTTTAATTAATTGTAATTACTATTCTATTTTAAATTAAGAAAAGATCTTTCAAAATATTTTCAAATATTAAAAAATATTCAAAGACTATACAGGAACACTTAGGCCTCCATTAATTAATACTGTCGTAACTCGTAAGTAACGACGCTAACTACATTAGACAATGTGAGATGGCTCAAGGCTGACGTATGTTAGATATGAACAATCACTTTTTTTTTAATACGTTTTTTGCGGTTAGTAGCATAGACAGAAAAAACGTAGAGTTGAGACACTCTTTCCTCTACCTAAATAAAAAGAAAACGTATCGACATCAACATAATATAAAAGACGGCTTATCATCAAACAAAAATGCAGGGTAGTTCTAGTTAACAATATACCGGTAGTAGCAGTCAGTAAAGTTAAATTTCCTTTTCGAAGGACGGGGGTTGATTTATCATTATGACGATTACTGAGGGTATTAACAGAGTTAGGTGTCAAGGCTACACTCGGTCAGGGCAAGGTGGGAGTGGGAACGGCAGTATACCAACACTATCCTCATTTATAATAACTTTATTCTAAAATGACATGTGAATTTGATTTTGTTTTTCTTTGCATTTAAATTTTGTGATTCATGTAAATAATTTGATTTTTTTTATTAGTCACTTGATATTTATGTACTTTGTGTAGATCTTGGTATCTATCACCTCTAATAATAACATATTTTTTTTTTTTTAAATTGACGTGGATATGCGTAGGTCTGTACTACTTACTACTTCTGATTGCATAGCTGTATGGCTCTTCCATAGGGCTCTTCCATCTTCCAAGGAACCAACCAACATCTTAAAAGATAATCGCTTAGCTCTTGGATCAAGAACCGGAAGCAGAAGGCAGTTTTACTTGACAGAGGAGGTTCCTCTCTCTAAAGCCCTAGCTACCGATGGCTTGGACCCTTGTCCCTCCATCGGAAGAGTGTGTTTTTATATTTTCAAATATATTTTTTATATCAATTTATGTTTTAAAAAGTAATAAGTATTCTTATAAAGGCTTTAGAAGCTCAATTTTTTCTGCCGTAAACCTAAAAATTTTAAATTAATTTCAGCTTGATACCTCTACGCGATTTGGAGATACCTTGACACACAGACAACAAAATGATCCTATAAAAGTTTCATTTGTAATAAATGCTTAAATATAACATGTCCGACATGGCTGACCAAACCTAAGCACTAGAACTTAATCTCTGTAAGCATTAGTTAAGCAAAGCGGTTCAGGAGATAAGGCGTGGTCGTTTGGCAACAGCAAGACGCTTCCGACGTGATATCGAGACGTTTAGACCTTTGGCTTATAAGTATTAGGTACTAGTACGTTGAATATTTTATCGTTATTATATATTCTATTTTATTTTTTATAGTATGTAACCTAAAGTCGTTTTTAATAGTACTAACAAAACATTGTATTACAGATATTTTGTATGAGTGCAAAACAGAGCTATAGTTTAATAAAAACGAGGTAAACGCCCGCACAAAGCTGAGTGAAACCGCATTCGCAAGGACCGCTAGCTTTATGGAATAAATACAAATATTTAAATTACTACTTGCTCTATCTAAATGCTTTTTGTTATTTAATAAAATAAAATGTTAATATTTTAATATGTTTGCCATAAATAAAAAAGTAGGTAATTGACAGAAATTTGAAGTTGATTTAATTTAATTTAATTGGTTGTGGATTTTGTATACTTTGTTTGTACATCACTATGTTCCATATTTAAAACCACTCTCAATTTGAGATCTATCTTCAGAGGCATCCTTATTTAATATCAATTTGGCCATTGATAAGCTTTTTTTTCTCTTAATTTTCATATGGAACCTGGTGTTAAGACATTCCGCTTTCCATTTTGCGTCCAAATTTCAGACGTTGCGTGTTAAGATACGCTTTGTCTTGTTACTATGGTAAGAAAACGACATCAATTTATTTCTCTGAGTGGGAGTCGGAGTGGGAATCAAACTCATAACAACCACGTTTACAGCCGCGCGATGCCACAATGTCCTTTCTTGAATCTTGATTCAATTAAGTACCTACTATATATACATTTTCTAATTCTAATATATTTTGTAATGTGTCTGAACTGAGGGCAATGAAGAGTAAACCTTTAATTAAACGAACGTTCACTTTGAATGCATTAGTTAATTAGTGCATCGCTACATATGAACTTTATAATATATTTGAGACGAAATAGCGATTTCTTATAAGTTGAGAATGAATAAGATATTCGTTCTTTTTTAGCTTCACGCCGTATAGCAGAGAGAACGTAGTGTTAGGACACACCGTTCCCCAAATTTCCAAAATTTTCGATACATCAACGCCGCGTTTTATCTTGTTACCAGAACATGGGAACGAAAAGAAACAATTTCCAAAAGGAAATCGAACATAGCAGTCAACACAACCCGTATAACAAAATCATTTCTGTAACATTCATAATTTCTTTTAAATTGAATACACTAAAATAGAAAATGCTACTAAAATCCACCACTAGTGCTAGACCGTCAAGTTTCGGACGTTTCACTTATCGGATGCACACGTAGTAAATCATCACCTCGGTACGTTAGGCACGACGCGCGTCAGAGATAGCCCGAATACTAAGTTGCTAAATGGGGAATTTGACGTGTTAGCTTTTAAAAACTGCGCTTTTAATACGATGTTTTTCCCGAAGGCTACGAAAGGGTTATGTTTTTCACGCGTATCTTGTATGTACGTATGTATGTAATATTGTTTATTACGTCATATCTCCAGAACCGCTGAACGTATTACACGATTGAGGTATCGTTATATTCGTTTTAGCAGCCCAAGTATAGTTCTTGGATAGGTGACGTTAAAAAAACATCATGGCGGCTGTGGGACGCCATTGGACTTAGTGAAAAAAAAAAAATAGATGTTTCGAATACCACAATATGGGTATCAAATTCTGGAGCTCAATACGAGGATTTCAACCAGCCGACGACTTTTAATATTAATAAACTATTGGGCTTGTTTATTTACTCTTTTTTGTTTTTCAAATATTTTTTATTTTTTTATAGATTCTAATATGTTTTATCCATTTTAAGCAATAATTTTGGGCCACACTATTGATTTTTTGCTGTTTAAAATAAAGAACCTAAATTAAATTAGAAAACCATATCTGTTGGATATATGGTACAGTCTCACTCGGTTCACAAATGATTAATTTACAAACATTCTGTAGTACGAGTACCGTAGGCTGAATGGGCTCTCACCCCCCGCGAAGTGGGCATTTTCGTGGCACCTCTGATAACCTAGCTTGATATCTGTCAAATTATCCCATCTCAACCTTAAACATGATGATGAGAAGTTAATATTTCGTACGTATTATATTATAGATATATGTATATAGGTGTGTTGTTTTTATAACACATTACATAAGAGTATCAGGATGGATTTAGTTTTTTTAGAAAAATCACAATGATTAACTTAAAACATTAAGTTTCAATCCCCTGAATAAGAATCGTACCAACTAAGAAAGAAGCGATTTTATAACTATGATATAACTAAGTAACTATATTTATATAAGCTGTAGCCCGCAACTTTGTCTTCGAAAATTACGTTTTTTGCTAATTCTCGTAGGTATTTCGTGAAATTCTCTCTAGTTAACAGACAACACACAACCTACGCCTAACCTAAGTTCCTACGGGAACGAGAATAAAAAATATTTCAATTTTACTTCTTAAAATCCACGCAAGTGAAGTTGTGGGGAACGACTAGCACAACATAATTTCGGCACATACATAATAATGAAAGAACATCAAGAAGGCCATTGCCAAATAATATTTTCACATTTAATCTCCATTGTTCTTCAAAAACAAAAAGCAGTAGTATTATTATATATGAATAATAACTGTCTGGTCAAAACAAGGCGCAGGCACCAAGTAATCCGATACTCATGTGCAATGGATAAGCTCATGTGAAATATGCTTCGGTGTATTGATTTATTCGGATTTCCACTGAAAATTAATTTCAATGTCAGCTCTTGTGTGAGTGTAACTAAAAAATAATTGAAAATATTTTGTATTTTGTTTGATGTTGTTTGTTTACTTTGATATGCTATCCGATATTGTATAAAATGTATTGAAATATTGAATTTTTTACTTTTATTAGATATCGATACTATCGTACTGCGTAGTGGATGTGAGTAACTCATACCGACTGATTATGGATTCAAATCCAATGTAAAAATTCTTACAATTTTATTTTATGCAACATGGTTACACATAAATTATAAATAAAACACCGACGTATTTTTTAATCTAGTGGTAAATCACTTCGTTTTCCACTTTCTGTCCAGTTTTTGAGACATTCTGTGTAAGTAATGCAGCTCGATGCCGCGTTTTGTCTTGTAACCAGAGTGAAAATTAAAATAACATTCTCCTTTACTTCCTCAAAGTGGGAATCGAATCCACAACCGTCTCGTGTACAGTCACACCAGAATAAACCAAGAAGAAGAGTAAACCAGATTCAGTAATGTTTCTTTTAATTCTTCTTTCATAGATATATTATGTACCTACTTTAAGAAGACATCTGAACCATTATTTTAATATAAAAATAATATGTCATAAATTGGATATTAATAAATAATGGTTGTCATTTTATTGATCATAATGCCACATATGGAGTCTACATAAACCGAACGCTACGCTCGAGCTATAAAAATGAATGTTTGCTACGGGATAGTCAATGGGATGGACAAATGACAGGAAAAATTATATGACAAAAACTAGCTTTTACCTACAGCTTCGCTCGCGTGGTCAAAGACTAACTTTTACCTAAAGCTTCACTCGTTCGTCGATTTTTAATCTAAAGCATTCTGCAGGATATGCAGTGAAAATCTAATACGAGAGGACTTACCTTTTACGAGATTTGAACTGATAACAAATTATAAAATAACAGAATAACTTTTGACAAAAAATTAAAAAAAATGATTCTAATATGAGTTAATTTAAAGATTAATAGGAAATAAACAAATAAAATTATACCTTTTAGTCGTATCGTTGTATAATAATTACCTGTCCTTTTATAATTTATCTGTTGGAAACTTAGGTGTAAAGTTAATGAAGTAAAACTAATTTGAGGTACAATGAAAGAAAAGTATTTTAAATTACACACAAAATCACCGTCTATTGTAATTAACACTAGAATGACACGAAAATATTGTTGGAGTCCTTCAAAAACATATAAAAACAAGGTAATTTTAATATGATAGTACCATTTAAAAAGTTTAAGTAAATGTGACCTCGTAAAGTATATTAAGGCCAAAAAATTTTTTTTTGCTCAGTGGTGTAGTAAGGATGCGCTTTCTTTGGCAAGTAGGTAGTTGGTTCGATTTGTGGATCACAATTTACGAGATATTTTTGATATATTTAAGTAGTATACCACACTTAGATAAACATTAAACACACTATTCAACCTTGAAATATGAAAAATAATAATAATCCCGCTAGATCCAAGTTTTTATAAGTTTTCTAAGGAAAGTAAGTACAAATAATACTTCGCTTACATACGAGTAATACTTCAGTTTTTATGATAAATACAGCAAGGTAGAGGGAACCTAATGTTAGGAGAGACACTCCGCTCCTCACTACTACTTCGTAACAAGCGGAGAAACTCAACACCGCTTATGAGTATCTAACTATTCTAAAACTCAGTGAATCTTAAACTTTTCAGGACAAAAATGAATACTTTCTGTGTAAAGGTGAAACATTTCAAAGGAACTTTACACATCACGTGTTGGGGCGCGAAGAAAACAATGCCTAGTAGTACTCGTACCTACATGCAACATATTTATATACATTTCTTTTTTACATTTTTTACTTGTATATTTTTTTCTTTATGCATATAATCAAAAATTCGTCCTTGGGTGTTTTCATCTTTTCATCGGGAGAAAACGTACGTAGTGTCTTAACACTACGTACGTTTTCGCCCAATTCTCGAGACATTGTGCGTTGATTAACTCTCAACTCAACGCCATACTTTCCCGTGTTACTATTGTCTTAAGGGAATCGAATCCAAATCCGTTACGTTTACAGTAATTAGATATACAATAATTACAAGTTCTTATCGCTTTTAAAATTTAATAACTAATTCTAAAGTTGCGCTACGACTGGCCTTTTAAGTACTTCATTATTTAATTAAAATCAATTTATTAGTTTACAGCTAAGAATAATTAGTAAATGATAAGAAAAAAGCAAGTACATCATCCAAGATCGATTAACCTGTCATCATTATCATGTAATGTCCTATTTACTGTACTGAACTGAACACCTTTTTTATCTTCCGATGTCACGTACATCAGGGCTCCGGTCTCGTGAGCGGTGATTGAAATTAATGATGTTTAAATAAAAAATATTTTTATAAATAAACCGACTTCGCATATCTGTCAACTGGAAAGAAGAAACTACTGAACCGATTTTAATAGGACTTAGCTTGGTTCCAAAATTTTTATAAAAAAAGGATCTTGTCAATGTGACTTTACCGAGCAACTTGTGGATAGACATACAAACATGAGTACGTTTTAAAATTTTGCCACGTCATTCAAAGTACAATTTATTCTTTTTTGAAGTCGGTAGAAAAGGACCAATTTTAGTTTTCATCAGTATTATTTCATAATTCTTAAGTACTCACGATGTTCTATGTTCCAATAATCCTAAATGTTTAAAATTATCACTTGAAAAGTACCGCCTAGTTACCATTGTTTATTACAAAGAAACTTCGGGTCTTCTTAAGATGCTTTAACAAGGAAAGTTGGAAAAACTGTTAAAGAATTTTCTTGTGATAAGCGATGCGGCAATAACATATGCCACCGTCATGGTCCAAAAGTCCTTGCAAAAGTCTGTTTGAATAAAATTTATTTTGAGTTTGATTTAATATTTGTAGCTTAATCAGGCTAAGACTGGTTCCAAAATACACAATTTTTTATCATCGTTTCTTATTAAATATGTTTTTTTTGAAAATAAAAATAATAAGGGCGTTATGGCGCATCAGAACAGTATCTGACTGTAAACGTCATGTGGGAATCGAATTTTCCGGAGTGGGAATCGAACCCACAACCGTCGGATTGGTAACAAGACAAAGTATAGAATAAAGGGACTCAATCTACACCATGTTTCAAAAATGAAGCTGAAAGTGGGAATCGGAGAGTTGGGATATTCCTATCTAAGCCTCCCAAAAACCAAAATTTCTTTTGAATTTGAGAAAAGAAAAAAGAAATTAAGAAAAGAGAAATTTATAAAAATAATAATGTCAATATATTTTGTCAACAGTAATGGCGGAATGATGGAACATCTTGGTTAGCGGACGGCATGGCGGGCATGCCCGTGTTGGGCAACAGCGTGGGTGCAGGCGAACTGAGGGAAGGTGAGAAATATAATACTTAAAAATATATATATTAAACTAGTGGGCCCGGACGCGGCTACGCCCGCGAAAATATAAGCCTAAATAATTAAAATAAGTTAAAAAATAATAATAAGTGGAGATTTATTATTAGAAAAAATATCTGAGTAACCGAAATGAACAAACAAAAGAAGTAAAAGTAACTAAAGGAAATTCTTAATATTAGAAAAAGTACCTAAAGTTTGCCGTGCGCGCGTACTAAACATTTTTCTATATTAAATAATTATTAATTTTTGCGAACAATATTAAATATAATCCCAAATGATTAAAATTACGATATTTAAATTGTATAACATCGGTATAGATAACCGAACTGAGATAAATTAATTATAAGCAGCAAATAATTACATAAAAAATAATAGTAATTCGAAAATATATAAAAATTTACAAAATCATCAAAGTCATCTGCCCGTTCGCGTCGGTCATACTCATACTACGCCGCCCGAAGGCTAGGTCATTTGGAATCAGTCACATCTTAATTATTTATTAGAATGTTATACAGTAAACTATAATTTCCATCTAGATGAAATGCTAAAAGTGACTATTATATTTATTTTCATAAGGATGAATATCAAATTATAGAAATCATCTAATTTTTGTTAATGTATACAAATCTATATCGGCGCGCGCCATGTATGCATTAAGCAAACTCACTTTGGGTGACGTTTTCTTAAAACAACAATCTTTGCAAGCCGTTGCTTAGCAACGCGTAGCGACCATTGTTATTAACATGGCGGAATAAATTTCTTGTCAAATTAATTATTTTAATATATTGGTATATATCGAAAATATTACAAATATGAGAAAAAAAAGTATCCTATGTTCATCCCGGGACCCTCAAGTATCTCTATATGTGTATTTTATCACAATTAAATTAGCGGTTTGGGCCTGATTGCGGAAAAGACAGACAGACAGACAGACAGACAGACAGACAGACAGACAGACAGACAGAGTTACTTTCGAATTTATAATATAGGTATGGATTAGTATTTATAACGTTATGTTTTAGATTTTATAATTTAAAAAATATTTCTGTATACTTAAATATTAAGTAAATTTAATAAACTATATTATTTAGTATATATCACTACATAATTATTATATTTATAACTACCTACGCTACGTAGGGAAATATTACTAGAATTAATTTTATGCTTTATAAAAAAGTGTGCCCCTAAAAGTAATCGCTACGCCGCTGCGCTGCTACGAAGCTACGATGACTACAACTGCTATGGATCTGCAATATAATGACTTTTTTTAGCTTCAGGCTGTATTCCGCACATAGCGGGGTAGCCAGAGGGAGCCCGGGAAACTAATGTTATGACACTCTGTTCCTATTAAGATACTTTGGTTTCCCACTTAACGCTTTGCCTTGTTACCAGGGCGAGGAAATTCTAGGGAAATTAGTATTTCCGTTTCCGGTTCCGGTTGAGGCCAGTGGTGACGCAGGAGCACGAGTGCGTTCGATTCCCATTCGCTCTGGTGTCGGGGCAAAGTGTGAAATGGGGAACGAAATGTCTTAACACTAGGTTCCCTCTACGTACCCTGCTGTGTGCAGGATACAGCATTAAGCTTTCCGTTAAACAAGTGCCGTTATGCAGTATTGTATAATCACAACCTTCTAGAATCTAGACGTTGGCCCTGAGTTGTTTACAAGTTAGATATGGATAAGTTGCAAAACTTATCAAATCGTTCCACTCTACGTGAGCTGTAATTGATTTATAGCCTTCATCGAGTCCTCGCCTGGTTATGCACTAATCTTGTTTCTACTTGTGGAAGAAATGTTTTAAAAATAATTTTATTGTCATATAAAATTTAAATTTAATTTAATTTGAATTTAATTTAAATTTAATTGAAAATTTAATTGAATTTAATTTAATTTAATTTAATTTAAATTTAATTTTGGTGGCTGGAACAACTTAGCGTAAACAAATTACGTGTTGCATGGTGGACCTCAACGCCGAGTATTTATATTAAACGAGTGGAAAAATCCTTAGTCAGGGGTAAATTTATTGTCCTGAGAGGGAAACGAACTGAATACCATCTTGTTTACAGTCAGAGGCTCGTCTACTGTGTTAAGAGGGTCTCTTTTTTTATTAAATAATAAATGAAGATTATTTTTTAACTCAGTATTCTGAATTTTCATCCACCGCTCATTATCTGGGTATTACGGTCATATTCACATTATACTGTGGTCGGTGTTGAATTTCAAAATGTATTAATTAATGATACCGTTGTAACTCAATTACTAAATATCAAACAGTACGCACAATGGGTTCTGAGTTCTATTCCCATTAATGGAACCATCAAACTCTATCGTGACGCAGTTGTGATGCAGGAGCACTAAGTGTAAACGCGACTGGTTGTGGGTTCGATCCACAGTCGAGGAAATAAAATATTTATTAAGATTTATATTTCCATTTCTTTGCTCTGTTGTCGAGGCAACGCGCGGCGTTAAGTTCCGCCCCTTAAAAAGCAGTGCCTCCAGAATTCGGCGGAAAATGGAGAGCGGAGTGTCTTAACACTGGATTCTCTCTGCCGACCCTACTGTGTGCGGGGACAGCGTGAAGCTGATTTAATTTTATTTTTAATTTAATAGATTTATAACTTAAATTATCAAGAATAAAGATTTTTTAAAAGAAACGCTTTTTCAAGTATGTATCATGTCTTGTTAAACAAGCTTAATACTTTTATAATTGACAAAAAAGGCAAATTCTTTGAGTTCAAAAGTTAACGTTAAATTAATACACGCAATAAGTAGTTTCTGAAATTATTATTTTCTTCTTTTGAACGCCGTGGTAGTTATATGGTAACCACAAAGGTAGTGAGTTCAAAATTTAAAAGAATTACGTACGATGTATGTAAACATAATCAAAATTATATAATAGCAATAAATAAGTACTTATAACTTACATAAGATAACTAGACCGTTTCTTTGAAGCTTACTTTGCTTTAGACAGTGTTATTTATTCTAACGTTCCCGTCATTTACAGTAGAAGCAATTGTATCGTAGAAAATACAGGGTGTACCTAACTGCAGGTGGTGGCGCATCTCAGGCTAATGTATTTGATGAACTTATATAAATATTTATCGAGAATTAAGAACTTATTGATTGAGACTTAGTTTTCTCTAATTTAATATATTTACTATCCGACTCGCACTTAACAGGTTTTTATCTATTCTATTTTCTTGTATAAATATTACATAAATTCATGTTTGTAGGTATACTGTATTTTAAACTGCGGTTTTGGTTTCAATAGGCCGAGATTTGAAGTTAAGATAATTCACCCTTTATTATTTTAATTAAACTTCTTAGTGATAAGTAAAACGTTATCTTAAAAACGTGTTAATATTTATCGCTTAGTTTGTACATGACTGAGAGAAATATTGGGGTTGTTGGTTCAAATTCTAAGATAAGATTTTTTTTTCATATTGTTTTATTAACCGACTTTAAAATAGGAGGTTATCGTATTAATATGTTTGTAATAGTGTTGGAAATGGATAATATTTGTATCTGATCTGGTTTTCAAACAAGTGTGCGTAGTAAAAAAAACATGATATCAAAATGATCCTTACTCAGAGAAAAAAATAAAATTAACTCTGTAGCTTTGAGTATTTTCCAAAGGGAAATCTAAAGAGTGGATACCTATATTATACATGTCTGCCTATAATATTTGAAATTGTATAATATCATAACAACAAATAATATTTTAAAACCAAAAATTCCATGCAAGAGCAAAGTTCCTTGTATCTACATATCATGTGAATGTGTTTGTTGCAGATGCCAGCAACAGGTCGTCAAGTAGTGGCTCTCGACGCGGCTCCTCCCCTCAAAGGGGGCAGGTAAGTCTACTCTACCTACTAAAAATATTAGAAAAAACAACTATAGCTATAAAATATTTAATTTATTGTATATATATATTTTTCACATTAGCTATTAACACATTGCCTTTTGGAGGTTGCATAAATTGTGAAGCTGATTTTAAAAGATATTTTAAAGAATATCTAGACGTGCCGAGCTTTTGTGATACTTATTTCGGATATTTGGTTTCAACACGATGATTCATTTTAATCTACCTTAGGTTAAAATAAAATAAAACATTCTAAATGTGTATATTATCAGTAACACATTCATATCTAGCTTAAAATTCCCACTCGAAAGAATGAAATCTCTTTATTTCCCTGGTAAGACATAAAATGGCATTCATTTCTGCAACTTGATGCCATCATCTTAAGTGAAAAGGATACGCTTTTAATCTTATCATTAGGCTCTCTATATCGACCCTGCTATATACCAAAATAAAAGAAAATAATAAAGACCCTGCTATATGTACGATTTAGCGAGAAACTGAAAAGAATCTGTTTCATATAAGATTCTGTTTCAGATTTTGCAAATTATTCTAAAATTAAGGTTAAGTATATTATAAGTATGTACATACATATCTTTCTTTACAAGGAACAAGAGGTGGACGTAAGCTGTCACAGGCCCGACCTTACCAGCTCGTTGCCGTCTCGACCTCGCCCTACAAGCTACGAACGGGATTATAATGAAAAAGTTTCTACTGTGGTATTTAATAAAATGAATTTTAATGTTAATTAAAAACCAATTTAATGTTAAATTTTTGTTTCTAATAAAATAGATTTTTTAATAAATTTATTTAATTTTTAGAATATTTAAATAATTAAGCTAGCAAGTGCAATCGAAATCTTTTTTCCATTGCATACAAAGATCGTAGGTTCGCATTCTAAAAATATTACATATATAATAAAAATTATTTTCCTACTAGTAGTAAAATAGTTATCCCTTTTTATTGAATAAAAAGTTACAAATTTAACCCGATCGAGTTTCACGTTTATAGGAAATTGCCCCTTCTTGCCTTTTTTATTGATAATGCTAAGGAATACTTTGTGCGCGAGTCCAACTCATATTTGGAGAGTTTTTGCATTTTAATTTCATATTTTTAATTTATTTCTATATAGGCAACACTAAGCGGCAAAAGCGTAGTGACTCACACAGCACCGTCCTATGAAGAGCAGCGAGCAAGTCCAGCTCTTCTCAACAGGAATACTGGAACTCCTGGTGGTAGGAGTGTAAGGGATGATGGATATTGCTCTGCTGGTAGCACACCGAGGGCTTTTGGTAAGTATACACATAAAAATAATGAAAACGCCAAAGAAGATCATCTTAGAATGAAAATAAAAATTTAAATCCGTTATGGTGCAGTGAATCATTGCCTAAAGTAGGTTCCCTCTGTCTTCCTTGCATCACCACGATTAAAAGCGTAAAAAATACATTCTGTTTTTTTTTGTTTTTTTAAAAACCTACTAAAAAGACATGAAATATTTGAAAAACATTATAAAAATAATTATAAGAAGAGCAGGTACAAAAATTATAATATTTAAAATATTAGCAAAAAATAATGAAACTAAAGTTATAGTTAGTAAATTCCAAGAAATTTCCATTGCATCTTAACTTGGAACAATAAATAAAGTTATGAACGACTGAACAACCGTTCAAGGTAAGCAAACAACTCGGCGAACACTGAAGTGGCAATAAGTTGTTTCCTTCACCTTCACCACTTCAAGATCTTGGGAAGAAATTACGTAATTTGTCACTTACCTGGCTTATTAGAGCTGAATATAATTTGAAATTAAGATCATTTGATGATATTGTCATTCTCTTGATATAGCATCGAACTCGCGTTTACACTGAGACGCTCTACCACTGCACCAGGCCGATATATGATATAAAATTTTAAAAAATAGGTATTTAAAACAATTAAAATTCAAATTCAAAATATTATTTACTCAAATAAACTTATTATAAGCAACATATAAGCAAAAAGCTACCACCGGTTCGGAAGGCAGTTCTGCTGAGAAGAGCCGGCAAGAAACTCAACAGTTGCTCTTTTCAAAGTCAATGGTACAATTTATTACATTAGCTGGCAGCTATACTGCATTACATTCAATTGAAATTCAAATATTACTATAATATATTAATATTAATATAACCGCGACGGTTGCAGGTCGATTCCCGCTCGAGGGAATTATTTGTTCTTATTTCCTCTACAAAACAAAATGCAATGCAATTTAGTATTATTGCTAAAACGCTTATCGATTAATAAATAATTAAAATCCATCAGATATTAATTATCTGAATGCCATTGAACACCTCGGGTGGAATTTTTTCGCATCGGCACGCCATTATAAGATGCCGATGATATTGAGATCGTGGTGTATGAATTGGTATTTCTATTGATGGTTCCACGGTCAGGTATGCTGATAGGAATAGAAATATAGGGATATAGGGATTTAAGTTAATGGATTATGGGAATCTATAAAATTAGTATATATTTATTATATTTATTTATATAGGTATACATATTTTGATCGGTTTTCCTATAGATTTTACTAGTGTACTGATCGTGGGGCCGCTTGCTTGGTCTACAATATTATGAACTCTTTGATATTCGCTCTCAGATTCTACTCTTATACATACATTATATCCTCTTGAAATAAGTCCTTTTCAAAGCGCGGCGTTGAGTTTCGTCACTCAAAATGCAATGCTTTCAGAATTCGGCGAAAATGGGGAACGGAAATGTCTTACCTAATGGGAACGGAGTGTCTTAACAATAAGTTCCATCTGCCTTCATGACGGGATACAGCGTAAAGCTAAAGAAATATCCTCTGGAATTATTCTGTCTATTATTGAAAAAGGTATTACAGGCAGTGAGTTCCGCTATTCAACACACAATGTGGCAAGTTGGGCGGAACGTGAAAAATAGAATGTCTTAACTCTACGTTTTCCCTAAAATTTTAATTTTCACATTACACTTTATGTTCTTGGCTTTTCTAAAACAAATAGTAAGATATTTCTTACTTTATTGTTCTTTAACTGTTGCAGAACACAAATCTACCAAAGGTTCAGTGGTGACGTTGTCATGTTACAAGAGTAAGTAACGAGTGTTGTATCATTTTTATTATCGAAATTTGGAGTGATTTTTTTTAAATGATTTCGAAATTTACATAAGTAAGTTTACAAATGAATGTTTATGTTAAATACATAAATATATAATAATGGTAATATTTAGTATTTTTTATGTTTTCTACAATTTTAAAATCTTTATTAATATTGACTTTTTTGATAAAATTTAATAATTTTACAGAGGAACCCAAAATTCAAATTGAAGAGGAGGTGTATTATAGTGAATCTTCCAAACGAGTCAGAGGCAATAGCGTTGTTAAGCCAGGTATATTTTTTTAAAATAATATTAACTTATTTGTACATAATTAAAACTATATAATATTCTGAAAACGTAACATCCTGAATCCTGAATTTTCACAACACGCAACTTTTAATCACTGAAATGATCGAAAAGTGTATAATTAAATAAAAATAGGCTTTCAATAGTGATTATTAAATCATTCATTTTTTGCAAGTTATATTTCAAGCAAGGCACAGCGTCTCGTAAATTCGACGGTCGTTGTTTCGATTCCCATTTGCGAAAATTGATTACACCACTCAACGGTTCGCCACTCAAGACAAAAGAAAATAAAGGAAAGTGGAGAACGAAGATCTTAATGTTAATTAAGTTCCCTCTGCTTACTCTGCTTTATAATAAAATACTCTGCTTTTCCCTCTGATACAGCGTGAAGCTACAAAAAGATTTTTTTTTTTTGATTTTTAGAAATAAATGATGGACGTGAAACGTGGGGCACTGGTGCAGATTTTTTACTATCTATCATTGGTTTCGCTGTGGATCTGGCGAATGTTTGGAGGTTTCCTTACCTCTGCTATAGAAATGGAGGTGGTAAGTGTTAATATCATTATAAAATTATTTATCACACTAAAGTGATGAAAAGAGTGTCTTAACACTAGGAACCTTTGCGTGCAGGAAATGGGGTGAAAAATAGAATATTTGTTTGAAAATACTAAGTTATTATTCTTAGAAATATTCATATGTTTATAAAACTATAGATACTTATTTATATTTTAATTAAGAAATAAGTTACGAAAAGCTGTAACTAAATTATAAAAAATTTAACCCCTTATATATTTCGTCATTATTGAACGAAAATTTTTTTTTTAAATATTTTTTATCATATAATATTTTTTCTAGGTGCATTTCTTATACCATATATGCTTATGTTGATATTTGGCGCGGTCCCTCTTTTTTATATGGAACTTATACTTGGTCAGTATAATAGACAAGGACCTATTACTCTGTGGAAAATATGTCCACTTTTTAAAGGTAAGGGGAAAAAATTTAAAAACGTAATTTTAATATCAATCTTACTCTCACTTAATATTTGTGACTTACAAAGAATCTCTAACCTACACACTAGTTAAAATTTGAGATTTTTTTTAAAAAAAAATTGATATAATTATGCTGCGTTAAGTTTCGCCACTTGGGCAAAATTGGGCAGAATGTGGGCAAACAGTGTTTTAAACTCTAGTTTCCTCTGCCTATTCTGCTACATACTGTATATAGAGCTAAAAAATATTATATAAGTATTATAGTAAAAAATATTATATAAGTATTATAGTGGTATTTTTACATTTGACTACTTTTACTAACATAGGTGTGGGTTTCTGCGCGGTGATGGTTGCATTTTACGTTTCATTCTACTACAATGTTATTATAGGTAAGAAATTATTTTCTATTATACATATCCACTAACTATATTTATAATTCCATTCATTTTCAATGTAAATTTTACTTAACTTTAGTCTATGACAAAAGTGGAATATAAAAAAAATAATTATTTTTATTCCTCCACTCTGGTAGACAAAACGTGACGTTGTCTCGAAAATTGGAGGAACGGGGTACCTTAACATTATATTTCCCGCGCCTAAGGGAGTAGGAAAAAGAGTGAAGCTGCTGCTTTTCAGTAAGCGACTCCTTATAAGAACTCTAAGGATAAGGATTTTTTCGCAAAAATAAAATATCTCGTTTTTTTTGTTACAAGCGCATTCAATATTCATTATTGTATGATTCAATTAATAGTAACTATATATTAAATTAGTGATAGATAGTTGTGAAAGTTGTGTCAACTCCACATATCTCGGAGTAAGATTCTTGGCATACCGACGTCTCTCTGCGCTACTTAGGTATAACTTGGGTATTGTCAGCGTAGTATAAGTATTCAATTGGCTGATATACATATATTTCTATTTATTTTTAAGTTACTTATATATATACATATATTTATTATTATGGAATGTGTGATGTCATCGCGTCATAAAGCAATAGCGTCATCCTACAATCGTGATGGTTGTGGATTCGATCCTCACTCAGAAAAATGAATTATCAGTTTACCCGCTTTCGTAGATAAAATTATTTAAATATTGCTCTTTTATAACTATAATGTATTATAATATACAGGCTGGGCATTCTACTTCCTCGTATCATCAGCTCGATCTGAACTCCCTTGGCTGCACTGCGACAACTCCTGGAACACCGAACAGTGCTGGGACGCGGCGAGGCTCAACGCTACAAACCGAACTGATATCCCCTACCAAGGACCCTTGTCGCATTTCACACCAGCTTCTGAATTTTTTCAGTTAGTTTTTTTTGTAGTGTTGTATTCATATTATTTTGTTTTGTAATAACTTTTAAGTTTTATGTATAATATGATCTTATTTATATTAAAACCTTTTGAACGAAATATATCTTTGATATTAAAACTATATTATATTTAACCATAGAATACCAGTTATGTATGCTAACTTGGGCTAATTACATAATTTAATAAGTCTACAATTTCTAATTTGATTATTAAAACTCTTCTTTTAATATTTCACCATAATCGTTTGTATTACAGCCGAGCGGTCCTCGAGATGCAGCATTCTGAAGGGTTGAACGACTTAGGCTTACCTAAATGGCAACTTGCTCTATGCCTCGGAGTGGTTTATATAACTCTCTACCTGTCTTTATTTAAAGGAGTCAAAAGTTCAGGTAAATAGTAATCAAAATTACAAGTAGATACCTACTTACTTTAGTTCTATTTAGCAGTACTTTTTTATGGTTGTAGACTCAAATATTCTTCCGAAAAAAAATATTATTTTTTTCGTGTAAATTAATATGCATGTGGTTTTGGGGTTTTACAAAATGTTAATTTTAATTATATGAGCAAACAAATTTATAGAATATACTCAGCGAAATGAATTACATTCATGATAGAGGGAAGAGCGGCATTGAGTTCTGTTAGTGTTGATCGTAATGTGTCGAACTCGAATGAAGAGTGGATAACCGAGTGCCTTGACCATTAATTCTCTCTGCCTACTTTACTGTATAATAAAACGGAAAACTGAAAAATAAATCAAATTAATTACTGTTCTTTTTCTTTATTTTTCAAATATTACTTAATGTTTTTTTCCAGGCAAAGTTGTGTGGATGACGGCTACTATGCCTTATGTAGTTCTGTCTATACTTCTGGCACGGGGACTGCTACTACCTGGCGCTACTAGAGGCATTGCTTACTATTTGCATCCAGAACTCAATAGGCTAAAGGATACACAGGTATGATATCGATATTATTTATCAGCTTTTTTGTATCCTGCACACAGCAGGGTAGGCAGAGGGAACCTAGTGCTAAAACACTAAGAAAATATTTTAAACGTTTCTCCCAAGACTTATTATTTTAAGATAACAAAGATTTTTATATACAGGTTTGGGTAGACGCTGCCGTGCAGATATTTTACTCAGTGGGGGCAGGTTTTGGCGTACACTTGTCTTATGCAAGCTACAACACGTTTCACAATAATTGTTACAGGTAATTAATCGTTTTTTTCAATTTCACGCAGCATCCCATCCAGCACGAGGCATATTAAGTATAGATAGAGCCTAGTGTTAAGACACTCCGCTACCCCCTTTCCGAAAACATTGGGAGGTATTGTCTTGAGTGGCGTTACACCGCACTTTGCCCCAACACCAAAGCGAAGAAATAAAAATATTAAATATTTCGTTTCCTCGAGTGGGAATCGAACTCACAACCGGCCTGTTTGCAATTAATTTAAAGCTATTATTAAATGTTCTAATACCAAGAAAAATCCTTATTGGATACTGTAGGTATGTTTATAGAAAGGCCATTTTTACAATTTCATTATAATTTCAGGGACTGTCTCGTTACAACTTTGGTAAATTGCTTCACATCATTCTTCTCTGGATTCGTCATCTTCACATATTTAGGTTTCATGTCTCATAAGCAAGGTGTGCCGATATCATCTGTTGCTACTGAAGGTAAGACTGAAGATGAAAAATTAAATTAAATATAGTTTCAGGGTTACTAATTAGCTATCCAACAGGGAAGGTCTTGAAATCGGGCGAAAAGTGGAGAATCAAGTGACACTAAATTCTCTCTGTCTACCCCGATAGATTCTATACCTATAAATTCTTATTCTTTACCTGAAAGAAAACTCGTAACTTATGTTGATTATTTGAATAGAATACACTTAAGAAATACTTTTGGTTTTTATAGCAAACACCTTATTCAAATGCAACCGTCAACTCGTTTCTTATTTCACCATATTACTATAATTTAAGCAATCAAATATAAACTTTTCCTGTAATTTTAATTTGTAGGTCCTGGACTAGTGTTTCAAGTGTACCCAGAGGCAGTGGCGACTCTACCTGGAGCTAGTTTATGGGCGATGCTCTTCTTTTTCATGTTGATTATGCTTGGATTGGATTCTGGTGTAAGTAAATATTATTTAATTAAAATGTATAAATATAAATTATTTGATTTTTTTCCGTTACAATAATTACTAATAATAATTATTATTTTATCGATTTAATATCATAAAAATCAATATTTTTTTATCTAAATTTATAGATGGGCGGTCTAGAGTGTGTGATCACCGGTCTCTTGGACCAAGCTCGAGCTTGCGGCGCGCACTGGCTGCGTCGTGAACACTTCACGCTGCTCGTAGTGTGTGTATCGTTCTGTGTTGCCTGCATCAATATTACACCGGTACGTTTCATTTAATATTTAGTTCTACTGACATTACTATGCTTTAGATTTGATTATTAATGATTAAATTATTTTGTTATTTAATTTGTTATAACAAAAAGCTATATTAAATTGCTTTAATTTTTTATAATTGTGTAAGATCATTCTATCAATTAAAAAGCTGCGTAAGCATTACTTGAATTGAAAGAAGCTGTAAATTTTTTTTTTTTTCATTTCACAGGGTGGCATATACATGTTCCACTTGCTGGATACTTATGCGGCAGGGATATCACTACTTTGCTCGGCTCTATTCGAGGCGCTTGCTGTGTCTTGGTTTTATGGTAATTAATATCTTTAAACATTTTTCTATGAATTTTTGATAATTAATTTCAATTCGTTTTGTTAGCCTCGTAACCATATTAACCTAAATAGTCGAGTTGTACTAAAATATTACGCTATTACAATGTTTTTTAATAGCAACTAAATGCTAAATAATATAATTTTCATTACTTCTACAGGATTAAAAAGATTTTCCGACGACGTAGAGGAAATGCTCGGCTTTAGACCCGGCCTGTACTGGAGAATATGCTGGAAGTTCGTCAGTCCCGTTTTCATAATTGTAAGTTAAAAGGACATAATTATTTCTTTGTTGATTTGTTAAAATGTAGGTAAGTATATATCAATAAGTAAACTGTAAATTCTGTATGAGAAATAAATGAATTTTGAAAACGAAATCATATTTTTGTCATGTTTATTTTTCCAGGGAGTAGTAGTATTCGGACTTCTTTATCAACAACCTCTTCAATACCAACACTACACATACCCGCCATGGGCTGTCGTTCTCGGATGGGGCCTCGCTTGCTCTTCTATTTTGATGATTCCTATTGTGGCTATTTATAAGCTTGTTACTACACCTGGGACTTGCCGCCAAGTAAGAAATCAGTGATATATTATTATTTTTCCAACTTCACACTCATGTCTGCATGATATCATAGTAGGCGAAGAGAATCACATGTTGAGAAATTCTGTTCTCCACTTATCGAACTTGAGACACTGCATTGTGAGTAACAGGATTCAATGCCGCACTTTGTCTATCAAATCGTGGAAATGAAAATAAGTCACTTTCCCGAGTAGAGATAGACATTTGCAGTTCGCTGTTCCATCGCGCAACGATGGCCTCTGATTATATTATAATTATTAGGATATTTTGAGGCTTAATTTATAAGTTCGAGTTGAGTCTTTAATCATCACTGTTTATTTAATTAGACATCAGATCTATAAGTCAATCGAATTTTGATATAAAATAAATATTTTTCTTATTTATAACAACTATACATATGCGAGTATTTACACTACGTACAAATTGTTTTATTTGTATAATACAGTACATAAAGTTTATGAAAATTTACATAATGTATTTGTTGATAAATAGAATATTTTTTACATATCCAAACAATAACAATTTAAAATGATATTTCAGCGCTTAGCGTGCTGTATTTCACCCGAATCAGAACATGAAGCAATCCGTGGCGGGGCGCCGGTCACCCGTTTCAGCTGGAGACATTGGCTTTACGTTTAAATAAATTTGTTATTATAAAAATGTGTGTTTTTCAAAACATACTACTTATACATGAGTAGGTAATACAATGTCTTCTATATTTTTTTATTTAAATTATAATTTGATAAAAGGACGGCTATATAAATTAGGCTATTAAAATTACTACTCAGATCATATACTTAAGGTCATTACAGTTATATTGGCCCTATTATTTAATTATATATTTTTGCGTGCTTGTGTTTCTATAGGTTTCTCTTATTAAAATATTCCTTCCTGATCATTAACTTTGTATGAATACTTATACAATCATTGTAAAATGTAAAAAATATAATAATTGTTAGTAGAGAGAAATATTATGAGTACCTAGGTACTATGAAAAATTATTTCATTTATATAGTCTTTGATGGCGGTGTGTGAGAAAGAATTGTCATGTAAAATGAATGTAGATAAATCATTTTTTAAATAGGTACTTAATGTTTGGGGCGGGTCCCACGATGGTGAAAAATTAACTTTTAATTGTGACGTAGATTGCTTTAACGTATTCTATTCTTCGCATTAGAGCAAATTATAATCTTCACGAATATATATATTTAAAATCGTTGTTATTTATGTTTAGTATATCGTCCAAAATGGACTGAAAGTTTAATGAGATCTGTGACAAACACAATAATTTTGTAAATATTCATATACATATACCTACAGATATTTTTATTTAAATAATTACGCCTGAGCTATGTACACAATATTTATCGATTTGTATTATATTAATAATTTAAATAAAATCTATTTTAATAATGCTTCCCATTGTGTGTTTACTAAAAATGTAACTATATATTGGAAAATTGAACCATTATGACATATTTTAGCAATATATAGATTAGAGTAGTGCGTGTATATGTTATAATTATGTATTAATGTTTTAGTAGTTTCCTATAAATACTACGTAAGTATAAAAACCTCAATATTATTATTATTATTATTATAAAATTAAAAAGAAAAACCATTACAGAAAAAATAATATCACTGTGAGCGAAAAAGACCTGTGTCTATGCCAATTTCATTAATTAAAAAAAAATATATAAATTTTACTCAACACTAATAAGTGGATAAATGTTGAAGACATTATAAATTGTTATAATATTATAAAATATAAACATGTTGAATTATTTAATCAATTTGTTATTGCAGTGAATTATTTAGTTAGCCGAGCCTTTACAAGATTACAGCGTGTTTATAACTCTATATTTGATAAGATGCTCCGGGTGAGTTAAAAAATATAACTTGTATATAAAGTAGTGGAATTGCTATGAGTGATTATTGTAAATATGTCGCCGTACGTAGTTACTGTATGAAAGATATTTTAAAGTGTTTAGACATCAATGTGAACTGTGTTCATTTAATAATTAATAAAGGTGTTAGATACTGTATTTTTGTATTATTTACTGCGCTTTTACATTGATTATAATTATAGATATAAAGATGCAAAATTTTCTAAGTCGATTTTTTGTTAAAAAAATATCATAATATACCTTTTTCACACTTGTTAGATTCATACTTGCTGATGCCGTCCTATTCTTTAAAAAAACCTTTTTATAATTACTATTTATATTATAACGAGTCAATATTTATATTAAAAGAAAACATATTTACATAAATAATTATAATTTATAAATTAATGCAATTGTGGTAATAAGAGATAATATTATAGGTACCTACAGACAACATTAAATGTTTTCAAACTCTATATTACCTACTTATTTTTGACAATTTTAAAATATATTTACAACACTTAGCAAAGAAAAATACATATTTAGAAAGCGTATAAAAGTTTGAACGTAGCGAGATTGAACCCGTGCCTCTTGGAAACCGTCCAGTCAGAGCGCTTGGACATACCTATATAACAACATAAATAAGTTGTAACTAGCTTATAATCATTGCGACGTAGTTTGATGAGAAGGTATGGCTTACTGTTTGAGCACTTGGACGCGCTTCCAACAGACGGAGGTTCAAATCTCGCTACGTTTCATTTTTAAACGTTTACTAAATAAATATGTTTCGATATTACTTTTTCATAATTCCAATTGTTTCATTGACTATTAGCATTATAAGCCAAGATACAAACGTAATATTTTTACTTCTTGTTGATATTACACTTACGTGCAGCGGCCCTTATGAGGGTCTCCCATAAGTCTTACCAACTACCAACTTTATGTTATGTTTTTATGTTATGTCTCTATGATGTTTGTATTTGACGCCCTCCATTTGCTTGCAAGAAAAAGATGTATGAGTTTGTATCTAACATTAAAAGTAAATAATAACAACCTCCATCAATATGTTGTTCGTCACTCACCGTTGATCGTTCAAATTTTAATGTCCGTCATTACTTAGTCGTCTATCCTCCGTTCCTACGTCTTCCGTCATTCATCATCACTCACTCGCTACCTTTGTCCTCTCTACTGGCACGCCTAAAAACCATAAAATAAAGAACGACATCCGCCAGATGACGGTCGGCGTAGGATGAGAGGTGATGAACCTTTTATCCGTCATTGTCTAATTATCATCATTCGTCTATATAGTCTGCCGCGATTCGTCGGACAATCTTTGAATGATAGATTGGAATGGCGAATAGATGACGGATGGCTAAATGCGACATGTATTTTAATACTTACGACATTGCTTGGTTATATTATTTCATATTACTATTCCAAAAGATTTTTAATATTTGAGAATAAATAAATTTGATTTCTTCGCACACACACTATAATTTTTAAATATAGTAGGTATTAACTTTAAAAATAATTCAAAATATTTTTGCTACCTATAATTATAATATATTAATTAAATATATTTTAAATAAACCGATGTCTTAATTCATTTCTTTTTAATATTAACATACAATCATACAATTTCATACATTGAATTCTTTCCACAATCACAATTTTATTTCGTGGTAAAATGACAAATCACCTCTTTAGCGAACCTAGTCGTTATATATATTTAATTGGCCATTTTATGTCTAAAATTTCTACTTATATTTTCTTAATTTCAACAACTTAAATTAAAAAATTATATTTTATACTTATATTTGCTTCAGATACTTGCATTTCTAGAAAGCGTTCCAATTAACGCATGCAGTACAGTTTACGCAAATTACTTCCTTTAAAATGTATAGTTAATGAAAAAAATATAGCTATTTTGAATTACTTTTTAAAAAATTATAACTAAAAAGTACTTATATAAATTATTTATAGTATTTTTAATGATTATTTATTAAATAATTAAGCACATGATTTCTAATGTTCTTAATAGAAACGTAAAACGTTAGTTCAATGGCAGACTTGTCATTTAACAGAACGTACTAAGACTTCATTTCGATTTAATTAAACTAAACATTGTATATTTTGTATAAATATTAGAAGCAAGTGAAACAGTTAAGAAGTATATAAGTTTATTAAAAAATATTTATATAATCATTATTCAAAGCGTATTAACCCGGAAAATACGACATTTCTGTATGTCTACTATATAATCGATATAAGTAAATAACTTTTATATTTCGCAGTATTTTGTTATTATATCATAAAAAGTAATGAGATAGCGAGAGGTGAGTGCTCAAAATTCTTAATTACGAATTCTGAACAATCAGAAACTTATATTTCTTCGTTATCCATATGTTAATCTTAATGTAAGAAATATTGTAAGTACATCAATTACGTTATAATATTGAGGATAAACGCGGCGCCTTAGCAAATTATGAAAGAATGACTAACAATGTTTGCATACTAATGAAAAAATGAGTATACAAACAATGACAAATTAAATATATCTCTATCATAGATCTATATGTTTTTAAGTGTTATAATATGTATAATAATATTAAAAAAGCTTACAGTAAATTTTACAATACAATTGAGTATTTTATTAAATACGTATAATTAAGTATAATTGTTTATTAGATGTGAATTTTATCTAACAGTAGATTCATATGATTTTTAATGTGTTAAATAATTTTAATATTTTTAAATTTTTATGGTTTAAGGTAATCATGTCTTTAGAACGTGAGAGTATGGGCGTGATGCCCCCTATCCCTGTGGGTAGTGGCCCACTGGATCCTCGTTCACAACTTATACAAGAAATGAGAGATCAGAACTTTGACCTTATAAGATTTGCATCCTACAGAACTGCCTGTAAACTAAGATTTGTCCAAAAGAAGTGCAATTGTGAGTGTGTACTGTACAAATAAAAACTACTTCTTTCTTTAATTGTTTATATCAATTTTTATAAATTTATATAGCATAAATGTAAACATTATTGATTAAAATATAAACAGATTAAAATAATACTATAAATTTAAGTAATACTATAATAAGGAAATATTTAATTATTATTTTATATAGAGGTGAGAAAAGGACTATTTTACAGTACAGACTAAACCTGTGTTTTTTTCATAAATCTCATAAAAATGTACTAAATATCTAATTATGATTAAAACATTCAACTCCTAATGAATGATTAATTTTCATTTCTTTGCTCTGGTTACACTACAAGACAATGTATAAAATATCATAAAATATGGCAGTGAGTTTTGCAGAAATTAGATGTTCTTAATATTTATTTAAGAATACTTGTGAATTGATATCTAACATAAAATTTATATATCTTATGGACAAAATTTAACAGAATGCTTATTCATAAATTAACAGTGAAATCTAAAATTGGGCTGTGGAAGGGGAAAATAATATTTCTCTCTATGTAGATACAGCATGGAGCTAAAAAAATATATTTTTCTTTCAGTACATGCAATTGACATATGGAATGTGATAGAGGCTTTCCGAGAGAATGCTCTCAATACATTAGAACCAACTGCTTGTGTCAATGTGACACGCTTGGAGACACTTGTATCTTCTTTATATCATAATTTAAATAAAAGATTACCACCTGCAAATCAAGTTTCGGTGGAAGCATGTTCAGCTTTATTATTAAACTGGTTACTATCGGCTTATAGCACTGGGTAATATCAAATGGACTACAATTATGATTTCCTTTTTTAATAAAAAATTTGCATAGTGATAATAAACATTGTCTGTTTATTTAGTGGGTTTAAATGCCACTAAAAGAACAAATACTAAAATAAATATATTAAAATTAAAATTTTTTAAATATTATTTTTAAATAAATATGTATTATATATTTATACTTTTATAATTTACAGAGAAAATGTTGGAAAAATCCGAGTGTTTTCCATTAAAGTAGCACTGGCCACCATGTGTGCTGGCAAACTTATGGATAAGTTAAGATGTAAGTTTTACAATTTTATTTGGGTAAAGGGTACATAAAGGGTATTTAAATTTTTATTCTTTAAATTAGGGTTTTACAAACTACATGCGTTAAAACTATCTAGTGCCCTGAAAGAAGCTGTGCTCTAGAAGTAATGTCATATAATCACTGTTTATATGCATGTTTTTAATTTATAATGATTTATATTTTATTTATTTTTATTTTCAATACTTGTACATATGCTTCATTTTAAATAACTTAACATAATAATATTACAAAAAGTATTAAAAGAATATTTTATTTTGCTAAGTTAGGTAACTAAGATTAAGGATTAAGATAGTGCTTAGAAAGAATAAGACATTGAGTGGTTCACCAATTGATTTCTGTTGCAACTGCAGTGGTTGTTGTTTCAATTCGCACTTAAAGTATGAATTATTTGTATTTACTCACTCTTGTAACAAGATTAACCACAGCTTTAAGTTCTGCAAATGAGCAAGCAATGTCTCGAATATTGAATGAAAAGGGAGCATCTTAACACTAGGTTGTCTCTGACTACACTGCTTAATGTCGGGAATAGCATAAAGCTAGAAACAAACAAAATATATATACCTATAAGAAATTTGAATATTTTCAAGTATAATAACTTCTAATATACATTATTTTCTTCTAGACATATTTTCTCAGCTATCAGATGGCAATGGCCACTTACTAATGAAGAGGCTCTCGGACTATCTGCGTGAAGTGTTAGCGCTGCCTGCCGCTGTGTATGAGTCACCTTCGTTCAGTTACAATGACAATCTGGCAATGTCTATATTTAATCAGGTTATTTTTTGAATTTTCAATGAGTGTTATATAAGAAAAATAAACAAATTTAGAAAGGATTGTAAGCTATAAATTAAAATTTAATTTTTACTATAGTCAATGTATCCAATTGTGCACACTATCTTTGTGGGTTCGATCCCGCTCTGGGGAATCAATTATTTCGAATTACCTGCTCTGACAAAGTGGAGGACATAGTGTCGTGTTGACATTATGCTATATGTAAAATACAGTGTGAAGCTGAAAAAAAAAAATTTTTATATTGAGGCCATCATGTTGTGGTAGCACACTGTGGGACTGAATAAAACGCTGAACACAGTCGTGTGTTTGATTCCCACATGTGGAAATGAATATTTTAATATTTTTATTTCCTCGATATGGTAACAAAACTAAGCGCGACGTTGAGTTACGCCATTCAACATGCATTGCCTCGAAAATTCGGTATTTAAAAGTGGGGAACGGAGTCTCTAAATACTAGGTTAATACATACCCTTAATATATTTACCCTAATATATTTACCCTAATATTAATATATTTTGTTACAGAATGGGAAAATAACTGTAAATGATTTCTTAGATACTCTAATGTCTGATCCTGGTCCGCCTTGCCTTGTGTGGCTGCCATTACTGCATCGCCTCGCTAGTGTTGAAAACGGTAGATATATATTTTTTGGAAACATCATTTGAATTTACAGAAACAGAAAAATAAGCCATCAACTGGCCACAATATTTATATTTTAATTATTTACATCTCTGGAGGCTGTCACGATGCAGCAGCACAAGATGTAATGATAAAATTGATAGTTAAGGGTTCTCCCATTCTAGGGATTGAAATATTTGATTTTAGAATTTCCTCGCTCTCGTTACGAGGCAAAGCGAGGTATTGTGTTGTGCCTCTTAACACGCAATGCCTTAAGAATTCTCGTAGCAACTGGGGGACGGAACAGTGTCTCATAGTTTCCTAGTTTTCCTCTGTCTGCCCTGTTATGGGCGGGATACAGTGTGAACCTAAAAAAAATAAGTTACAATATTTTCCCCAGTGGTACATCCGCTAGCTTGCAGCGTGTGCAGGCGCGGATCCCTCACGGGGTTCCGCTACCGGTGCACTCGCTGCGCGGGGTACACTCTGTGCCAGGATTGCTTCTGGAGGGGGCACGTGACCCCGCCACACGCCAACGACCACGAGGTCAAGGAGTACGCTACTTATGTGAGTTTGTTGGTTTATATGGGGGTTTTTTAGGTTTAGTATCTGCGTATGGACAGGACACGTGACTTTATCATGCCAATGATGACAAGGTCAAGGAGTATGTTACTTATATGAGATTGTTTTGGTTATTTAGGGATTTTGGTTTTTTATAGTAAGCTTATTATATGCCAGGACTGCTTCTGGAGGGGTTCCACTCTCAAGAAGCATCATGAGGTCAAAGAGTATGCTACTCATGTTAGTATTATTTTGGGTTTTCCTCTCGGAACTTTAAGAAAATATATACATAATTATAGAATATTAAACACAATTTTTAAGATATGGTTTTAGATGGCCATGCAATGCTTTCTTAAATTGGACTGGAGTAATGAAAGTACTTTACTTAAAGTACTGTACTGGCTGAACTGTATTAAAGATATATATGAATTATGGGATCAAATTTTGTTAAACACTATGTAAAAATTGTTGTATTTTCCAGAAATCTCCATCAAAACAAATAGGCGCGACGTTGCGCAAGTCGTTCCGTTGCGTGCCTGAGCGCGCTCGCCCGCAGCTGCCGCGCTACCCCGACCAGCCGGAGCGGACACTTAATTTAAGTCATATTGTGTAAGTAAATATTATGAATGTAAATAGTGTGTCTATTATATTATATGATAAAAGTATATACTTTTTCTAATCTAACCTAATTTAATAGATAAAATATTAAAGCGATTATAATGGATTTTTTCCTAGTCAGATCACATTTCACACATATAAGAAAATGTTTAACCTATCACACATAAAAATATATTAACAGACTGAGATCGAATAGAGAATTATAGTGTGGATGGATGCCTTAATATAATTTTCGTCATCAGGCCGCCATCGCCGGTGCCGGCCCATAATGGCTTCCCGGAGTATGTGGGTGGATATGTCAATACTGGTTCACTGGACAGTCGTTCTTCGCGATCTACTCACCGTAGTATGTTTAATTTTATTTTACTTATTAATTTGGGATTGAAATGTTATGATTAATAGGCCATATATAAAAAAAGGCTAGCTAATGTATCGACTATTACTAGACAACATTCCGTTCTTTGAACTTTTGGGACATACTTAAAAGCCATTTACAGATCAAAAGACTTTATGTAATAATATTAATATTTAAAGCAAAGATTTGTACCAGAATGTAGTATGGTATAAAACCTAGGTTTTCTTATACTCCCAAAAACATGACCATACAAAATCTCGTAGTAATTTAGTAAAATTTTTGAGTAACTTTTTTAATAGAATTTTATGAAACTGTGATTTTATGAATATGTTTGTGTGTATGGTTGCATTTTTTTTCTAAAAACTTAAGCTCTTTGTAATTCAAAGAAATTGAAACATTACAATACACATTTTATATTCTTTTTTGTAGTAATTATTTTGTAGAGTATCTACTTATATTATTTTATAATTATACACAGGTATAGCTGAGCATCTATCGAGGGGTGTCGACGACGAACATCGTCTCATAGCCAGATATGCAGCGAGATTGGCTCATGAAAATCGTACTATGGTAAGATGCACTACCTTGGTGAAGATGTATAGATCTTTTAGAGACTACATAATTTTTACATGTGGCATTGCCCACTTGGGTTGTATGGAAATTAAGCTAGGGAGGTGTGAATAGTCACACCTCCCTAGCTTAATTTCCTAATATTAACTTAACTTAATTAATATTATACTTAATTAATATTAACATGAAGGTCATAGGACCTTCATTGCAAAATGGAATATCCATTAAATGAATAAAATTTATTGCGTCACGTGGGACCGAAAACACAACCAGGTTTAAAAACAACTACGATACTTTTGGTTTGTAGTATTATAGATATATAAGTTGAGAACACAAAAAAAAATTACTTTGTGTTTTTTAAGTAGCAAATACATTAAATAATTTTAGACTTATTTTTTTACAGCCTAGAGCTGGTAGATCAGCGTCTCTTACCCCAGAATTGGTAGGTGTTTTTTTATACTAATTAATTAAAATTTTCGCAGATCTTTTTTTGTGATAAATTCACGTTTAAATATAAGATATTAAAAAATAATCTTCTTGCATAACTTGAACAATTCTTTAGAAAACATTTATAGAAATTATTATACTTCTGTTGATTTTATTCTTGCTATTCATAAATTTATCCTTCATATACTCTTTTACAATAGATTATAGAGATTTAACATTTAAAATTTTACTTATACGAATTACAACGTAGCTTGATGAAAACCTATGACTCTGGTCATAGCGTTTGACGGCTTCCAAGAAGCGCAGGCTTAAATCTCGCTACGTTTAATTTTTATTATGAACATTATGTACAGGGACGTTCATCATCTGAAGGCTCAGAAGTCGACGCGGCGAGACAACAACGGGAACTTATATCGCAGCTAGAAGCTAAGAACAGGGAAATCATGCGAGAGATCGCTAGACTTCGGTAAGTTTTCATTTAGTATCCTACATGTAGCAGGGTAGAAGCTTAGTGTTCAGACACTCCTCCACACTTGCCGCCGAATTCTGGAGGCATTGCGTGGTGAGTGGCGGAACTCAACGCTGCGTTTTGCCTCGACATGATTCGAGAAAGCGGAGAAAATGAAAATATTAAATATTTCATTACCTCCAATGGGAATCCAACTCAAAATCTGTCGAGTTTACGGTTACACATTTGTACCCCTGAGTCACGACTGGTGCTGGTAAAGCTATTTGTACATGATAAATTTAAATAATTGTTATGCCTTGTTGATGCATTGAGACAGCCGTGGTAAAAAATTCGAGGCCTACAATTTTGATATTTTCTGTAACACATTAAATCTACATGGAACCTCAACATTATTACTAATTACTTTTATAGTATGACATTCATTTTAGCAGTTATAGGGGTTTAAAGCCGTGTGTGACTAATGGAAGAACACTCTTGCAGATCTCGTTATCCAGTAATAATAAGAACCAAAAAAATAAACAAAATTGTGTATTACATTTCCCCAGACTTAGGGTTGCTTGTTGCTCTCAATTTGTCGGAATCAGCTATTTTCCTAGGTGTAACTATAGATTCCAAACTCCAGTGGAATGCTCATCTGGAAACACTTGCGGATAAACTCAGCTCTGCCGCGTTTGCAATTAAAAAAGTAAGACAAATGACGGACGTTGAAACTGCCCGACTAGTCTACTATAGCTATTTCCATAGTATTTTATCTTATGGAATGCTGCTATGGGGCAGTGCTTCAGACATAAATTCTATATTTATCCTCCAAAAAAGAGCCGTAAGATATATTTATAAACTAAGAGCGCGAGATTCTCTGCGAGATGTTTTCAAAGATGCAGGTATTCTTACAGTTGCTTCCCAATTTATATACTATAATATTCTCTTTGTCCGACAAAATATACATTGTCATAGTAAACATAGTGACAATCATACGATAGGAACGAGAAATAAAGATAAGATTGTTACTCCAAGTTTTCGCCTCCAAAAAGTTAATAAATCTTTTATGGGTCTGAGCATACGTGTATATAATAAAATTCCACAGTGTATTCTAGATTTGCCACTTCCAAAATTTAAAATATCAGTAAAAAAAATTTTGACAATTAAAGCTTATTACACCGTTCAAGAATATTTAGAGGACAAACATGTATGGAATTAATGTCTATTGAATGTAATGCAGGATAGCTGCCAGCAAATGTAATAGATTGTACCATCGATTTTGAAAAGAGCAACTGTTGAGTTTCTTGCCGGCTCTTCTCAGCAGAACTGCCTTCCGAACCGGTGGTAGCTTTTTGTTCATATGTTCATTCGACGATTCAAAAGTGCTTGTTATAAGTCTATTTGAATAAAGAATATTTTGAATTTGAATTTTGAATTTGCTTAGTGGTATTTTAAGAAAATAACATTTCAGAACACTACCCACGACTTGTCAACCGTAATGTACTTGTTCTACTCCTGATAGTTTATGCTAATATAGTTACATACAAAGAATAAATTATTCTCTATGCCTACTACTGTTTATGACTCATGTTCACCAAAATAACTCATATTTGTAAGCTGCTAAAAAAAACTCCTAATAATATATGCTACTAACCTAGAACGCCCATCCCCAGACGTCAACAAGAAGCAGAGGCAGCAGGAGGTCCCTCAGGTCAGGGAGGGTCCGCCCCACCACTAGTATCAGAGTTGCGCGCGCTACGTCAGCGCAAAGACGAGCTGGAGGGACACTTGTCCTCTTTGCAGGAGTCACGCAAGCACTTGATGCATCAGCTCGAAGGGTTGATGAGGATGTTGAAGGTATGCTAAAGATATTTATAATATAGATAGCTATTTATATCCTATGATATTTGGCATAGTAGGGTAGGTTTGGAGCCTAATTTTTACACACTTGAACACATAAAACGAAATTAATTTAAATATTTCCCTCAAATGGTGGAGCCAACGAACCAACAACCGTTGCATTTACAATCAGACAAAGATTATAAATATATATATATTTTATATTACAATGGGTATTTTACTAATAATATAAGTATGTCAGTAAGTTAATATAATTAATTTTACTGTACAATATTTGACAGTAACGTAATATAACACTCAATTTAATATAATTCCCATCAGACTCAGCAGTCCAGTCCACGATCAACGCCCAACTCGTCCCCGCGCTCCACCAAAAGCCCGCCGCTGCCGGGATCACAGCCACAGCCATCGGCTCCTGAAAGGTATTAACCTACAATAATATTTACTATATAATATACTAATATATAAAATGTGTACTATATTTATTATTTAAAGCTGAACAGTTTGTTTGGTTTGTCACCTTAATCTCAAGAATTTCTTTTTTAGTATCAGATAGTCTATTTATCGAGGAAGATTCAATGCCACTCACTGTGTGTGAGTGTGGTCAGATTTACCTCCCGCACTTTGTGTCATGTCATACACAACTCTTAGATAATACAGCCCAATGCGTTTTCTGCACTATGTTATTTCGTTGTCGAAAAAACTTTGAAACTGCTATAATATTATTGTGCTTATTTAGTTTTAATCCAACAAAAACTTTGCGGAGATTGCGAAAACAGGTTCGAATCAAACTTGCGCATGTACAGTCGTGTGTATAATATTCAATATGCGTACGTTCTGCTTCAATTTAAATCAAACTGGCACAGTAAATAAAACTTAACGTCACGCTATTGTTCTTTGGTGTTTGTAATCGAGCTCGCGGGATAGTGGGTGTTAGAATGTGGTATAAAAGTCCGTCTGTCAATACTAATGTCTCTTTATTAATTCACTATTCTTTACAGAGAGGCGCCCCCTCGCGGTACAGTACGTAGCGCGCCGCAAACACCGTCCCTTGGAGAAAGGGAACGAATTGATATGACCCATAGTTTAGGTTTGATATATATATTTTTAATATAGTCTAGTTTAATTGTTATTTAATAAATTTTATTAAATTATATCACGAGGTCACATCCTTGTATCGGTGATACAAGTCTGTGATTGTAAAGGCGACGGTTGTGGGTTCGATTCCCCCTCGAGGAAATAAAATACGTAATATTTTCATTTCCTTACCAGAGTAAGGCAAAGCGCGCCGTTGCTTTGCGCCACTCAACACGCAATGCCTTGACAATTCGGTGGAAAGTGTATTAACACTAGGTTTTCTTTACCTACACCATTATATACAGAATATATTGTGATAATAAAAAAATATATACTTAAGTATAATTTTTTTTATCTTCTGATTTGTATCGTAAAGAGTAGTAATATCCTGTCATGTAATTAGATAAAAGTGATACAATGCGTCTCCATATAGTATTTGAATTTTTTCATGCCTTTCTAAATAAAAATGAATACTTGTTTGCTAGTCTTGATCAAAAAAAAATTTACATCTTGAAATTAATTATAAGATGAAATTAATTAATTATTATTTAGTAGTCATTTGTAATTGCTTCTACTTATATATAGTATTCTATGTAAATTTGAAAACTTTAAAAAGTAATATTTGTATCAGGTGCGATGGAAAGTATGGGCGGAGACGGCAGGAGTTTTCATCAAAACCAACGACCGACGACAAGTAAGTTGTATAATATATTAAAGTTGAACATGTTAACAAGAAACGTATTGAACTGGACAAAGTAATATTAGGCTTGAATCCCTCTTAAGTAAGAAATAGAAAAAGGACCACCAAATTCCTTCTAGTTATCACAATTGCAGTTTCCCGCATATAGTTGGTTAAGCAAAGGGAATCTAGTGTTAAGACACTCCAATCCCCGCATCCCCGCCCGAGGCATTGTGTTTGTAGTGGCCCAACTCTACGCCGCGCTTAGCCTTTATACCAAAGCGAGAAAATGAAATTAATCCATTCCCTCGAATGGGAATCGCAGCCACGGCCATCGCGTTTACAGTGCAGACATTGCCCCACTACACTTCGTTTATAATTTTCTTTTCTGTATATAAAAGTAATAAAAAAAAAATTCCAGTGGGCATAGACAACAGAAATCTAAGAAGTGATCTATTGTACGCCGCCGATTCAGTGACGAATGCGATGTCCACTCTGGTACGGGAATTGAATTCTGGTATGTATTATTATTATTAAGAACATCTCCATAGAGTTACATAATGTGTACAAGCTATTATGACTATACTTAAAGTTTTCTATTCTTATGCACCATTTCAAATTAATAAGTTCGTATATGACTGACATTTATTTCGTCCCTTATATATCCATGTCTCCTTTTTTTAAGTCTAAATATTTACTCTCATTTAAGGCTAAGACATTCCGATTTTTTCTTTTTATAAAATCTGTTAATAAGTTAAATAATGGCTTTCTTTTTTGTTTTATTTGTAATTTGTAATGATATTTTATTCATTTAAAATCTTGCATACTCATAGAACATGAAATATATACCTAACTTATGAAAAGCTATTCTTTAAAGAATATTTGTTGTAAAAAATTTAATAATAATATTGAAAAATTTTTCTCTTTATCCATAGGCAAAATGAAAATAGCTTGTATACTCTATGTACATGAACTCTATGATTTTTTTTATTATTTTTTAAATGTTTAGGCATCATGTCGGATTTTTTTGAATAGTGGCTAGGTATTTTTGCATGATGTTTCTAATGTTGATTAGCACGTACAGTAGAAAAACCCGATTAACCGGACTAATAATAGTGCTCTAGCATTGGGCTAAATAAATATCCGGATAATCAAATGTATTGGTTGAAAAGACGTTTGAAAAATGCTATTCTTAAATTGTGAAACAAAACATATAGCTAATATTATTTATTGGGTACTTCTTTCTGGATTAACACCACTGTAGGTACAGATTTGGCGGTTTTTGATTAAAAATAACTAACAAAACTAAACCTGCTTTTAAAAACCTAACCTAAGGTGGCGATAAAAAAACCTTTTATAGTTTTAAAAATTTAACTAAATTACTAATGTCTCATTTTTTCAATTTTTTTAATCAATTGTCTACTTATAAAAACGTAATATCCAAATGTTTGGGTGGTAGTCCGGATAATACCGAAATCGTACAATTTATGTCCGGATAATCGTGTCTCCACTGTATTTATTTTCAAGTTTAGTGCATGATCAACACATTTATTCGATATAACCCCCCATAGGTGATGTTTCATTTTTCATTAACCTCTTAATATTATTTATAAATACTAAGATTATAAGAACAAATAATTAATATGAAAAAGTTGTTTCTAAATAAAAGATATAATAAACTTAAATAAAATACTTAATAAAAGATTTAATAAATGAGTTAAATGGCAATAATATATCTTACTGAAATTTTGATTGAAAATACATAATTTGTTTTTTTTATTTATATTATATTAATTGTGTATCAATTGTCATTTTTTATTGTTCATAGACATTATTTTTTATCAACGAAAAGATGGCCTAATATATAAAATACATTTTTAATAATCGAGAATAAATTTAGACCTTTTTGGTAACCTATGAAATAATAAATAATTTTCAAAGTTAGGCCATTTTATCGCTGTAATTCATATCATTTAGACATTATGAATGTGTGTTTAGTGGTTTTATGTTACTAAATGTTTTACAGAGGGTTCAGACACTGAAGATACGGTGAAAGGCGGCATTGATAGGAAAAGGCGAGGTAAGTTAGTTTTTCATTTTTTTTAAAATTCTTTTTATAAGTCTGCGGGGGATAGTACTATTGTTTGTTCGCACATTCTTATTATTATTTATATAGTTTTAGTTTTCATGATTCTTCTATACATATTTCTTAAATATATACTTATATTGAAGAAAAAAAAATAAGTACTGAAAAAAAAAACGCATAATGCAACAAAATTAAGTATTTAAACCTGATGTTTGATTTATTTCTTTTACGATAAATTTATAAAATATATTGTTGAAAAATATAATATTAAATAAAAAATATTATAATCTAGATAATACTGAATCCCTTAGGTCCGGATAATCGAAACTACACTATATAAAATTTATGCTTCTAAAAATATTTTCTAAAAAAATCAATTGTTTTTTCTCCTTGCTGCCATTTTTGATTTATATTTCATCTATGCATGCTCGTTAAATATATTGCATGTTTTATTTATATATGTTACTGTTCTTTATTATTATTCTCTTCTCTTTTTCACTATTCTGTCTAAAATGAATTATGTAAATTCTATTATATTAAGAGATTAAGAAATATTCACAGATTATATTATTTACTACTTTGCCCCCTTGAACTACACAATTATTTATTTACTAATTACTTTCGAGTCTAATAACATCTGTAAATCAGTTTAAACATCAGTTTGAAGATCTATACATAAAAGAAAAGTTACAAACTTTCGATTAAAATATATCATATATCTTTCTAAAATACAATTCTTCCAAAGTACAATATTGAAAAGAGTGTTTAAGTCGGTTAAACTGTTTCTAAGATTAGCGTGCTCAAACACACAAACAAACAGACCAAAATTTAAATATGTTTTCTTCATTTACAATTTTATTATATATAGATGAAAAGTAATTCACTTAATAAATCTAAAATTTCATGACTTTGGTTATTGTTCTTAGGAATTTTAAAATAAATGTACTAATACATAAGAATATATATAAAAAATTCCATATTTTTATAAATTAACTTTTATATTCTATAAGAAACGTCGCACTTTCTGTCTGTCATATTATAGCAGGGGATAGGAAATCTAGTGTCAAGACACTTCGTTTCCTACTTTTTATATGTAAATAACACTTTATTTATTTGTATATAAATAAATAAACAATTTACAGATTTCGAAGAGGATGAAGACAGCGATGAGCCGATGCCTCGACCGCAACTGCCCCGACACTATATGCACGATAACAATGTACAGGTATTCTTATAATTATTATTTGTTTGGTTTATTTAGCTCCACGCTGTATCATGCATATAGCAGGATAGGTAAAAGGAACTTATATATTGAGTAACTCCGTTCATCAGTTTTCACTTATCTTTTTGAGACTGCGTGTTGATTAGGGGAACTCAACGTCGTAGGTACTTTGTTTTCTTAGCAGGGCGACAAAAATGTAAATAATTTATTTTCCCGAGTCGGGTAGACGTTAGCCGTTGCGCCATGGCGGATTCATTGAGTTCTGCCACTCAACATGAGGTGATACGAATTCGGGCGGAAAGCGAAGAACGAAACATCTTAACATTAGGTTCCTTCTGCGTACCCTGCTATTTGCTGGATACAGTGTGAACTTAAAAAAGGAGATAGCTTGGAGCACATTTTTTATTATTGTAGTTTATTGTTTAGTTTGTCATTTTGTTTTGTTTTTATATTTATGTAGCTTAATTAACAAAAAAAAAAATAGTTGGATCTTATTTTTGCAATAATAAATATTTTACTTTGTTTTAAATTGATGGCTTTGTACAAAAATTTTATTATTTCTCCCCATTGCATTAAATTAGACTGGAAAGTAAAGAAGTTAAGTGAATCGAGAAATAATCTGAACTGTCTTTTTTATTATGTGTATTTTTTTAAGTAGTATTTATTTTTTATTTGTACTCATTTTCGTTTTTATTTAGCACTTTTGTTGTTTCTTCATGGTTTTGTTTATTTTCATATTTTATTGCAGAGTTTACCACCTAGTGCTATAACGTCATAAGTAGTTTGAGGTTTGTTTTTTTTTTTAGTTTTAGTACATAATATTTTTTTTAATTTGTTTTTTAGAATATTATCTTTAAAAAGCAATTCACGGTATATGCACGTATTTTATATACACAAAAAGTATTTGTTTGTTACACATTTATAGAGTAATGACAAATCATTGTTGTTGTTTTTTATATATATTTGGGCAGTGGGACAGTGTCTGCTGTAGACGCGGTGATCTTGAGTTCGACCCCCACTCGAGGAAGTAAATTCTTTTCACTATATTCATTCGACGATTCAAAAGTGCTTGCAATTGTCTATTTGAGTTAAGAGTGTTTTTAATTTGAATTTTCCCGCTCTGGTAAGATAACGTGCCGCCATTAGCTCAACACACTATGCCCCGAAGATACGGCGAAAGCGAATAACGGAGTGTGTGTGTGTCGCGTATACGGCAGTATTGTTGTGGGTGACAATTTAAGAATAAACCTACAATTTAAGGTTTACTGATTATAAAAATAATATTATATTCATCCAAATGAATATTTTACAGGATATTCCGCCGCCACTACCGGCACGTACGGGACACTATTTTCCACGCACATAGTTTAAACTTATGTTATATAACTTATTTTATACATATTATAATCTACATATTATTGTAATACATACATACTGTAAGGGGTTTCTACACTTAATCTATTACAAGAGAAAGCAAACGGTTAAAGATAACATTGTTTTTTTATACTAAACTTAAATATAAATATTAAACTTTTTTGCATTAGCGACCCAAACGCGGCTTCGCCCGCTTAAACATGTTGTATATATGAATTATACAAGAACTTTACATTAATTGTAGTCTGTGTTATTCTGATTTGTAAGCTATATTATTACTGTATAGTTTTGTAAAGTAAAGAATATTACTATGAAACAAACATCCATCCTCACAAACTTTTACATTTATAATATTAGTATGATTATATTGATTTTCATTTTATTCTTTAAAATGGCAAAGTTTTTCAAAGTTAAAGTTTAGAAACCTCATACTACGTACTATATCATATTAAACTATTTCTACAATATAAATAATCGTTATCATAATAATGTAATGTTGGAATTTGACTGGAATTACTAGTTTTAATTTATTTTCCACATTTCGTTCATTATAGAAAATAAGCTTTTTAGCATTCATTCTTTGACATCAAGCTGACATCATGAAAACAATAAATTAAAGAAAATCTATATAATAGAGTAATATAGATGGAAATGAAACATAATTTGCAAAATGATTTGGTAATTTTTTTATTTTACCGTTATATATGGTAAAATTTTCAATAATGTTTACAATTTGGTCGTTTTTTACTATGAAAAATTTTGAGTATTTTCTATAGATATTCTATGACGTCCTTTATATTACTACTTTATTATTATAATATAATATGCAATTTATATAACTAAGTGTTATCTTATACTTGTATGGTTATGGATGATTAGAATTAATGTAGAAATTTATTTAATGACTCATTCATTAATGACTGGCAATACATTACGATTTACGATCTACATACAGAAATTAAATTAATTATAAAATATTAAGATCAGGGCGATGATCTCTCGCAAGATATCTCTTTTTTGGTCACAGTATTATAGAATATCTATAAGAAATAAAAATTTCCATGTTAAAAATATTATAGTCGAAAATAATGGACAGACTGATTATAACTAATTGATTACGGATATTTAAACCCATACATCACCACATTTATCACAAAATCTGATTATTTTTTTATAAAAAAAATACAATTAAAATATGTACCATTTAGTTTAGATGTTAGATCTGTAGATTTTCTAACGGTGTGTATTGGCAAGATAAACAAGATGGCGCCACTTTTGTACTTTTCTTTTAAATGTAACGGATTATTTAAATAATAATAGAAATTCAAAATTTATAACTAATTAAATATATAGTAGAATTTCTTCATGTCGATTTAAAATAATTAGATAATTGAAAAATCTAAGTTAAAAATCCTAATATGTCTTTTGTAATGTGAAACATATTATTATTTTTAAGTATACATTTGGTTGTATGGATCTAGTCTCAAGCTTTATATTTTTAAAAAAGCTCAAAACGACTATTAATTCCTAATTTGATTGGTTTTCTTTATCCCTTCTATCCCTTTCTGTCTTCCACTTGTCAATTCCTTCCAAATGTACAAAAATGTCAATTCTTTATACTTCCTTACCATATCTTGCCCCTTTCTAAAAGAAAAACTTTTAAAATCACTCATTAAAACGGAATTCCTTTTTAAATCTCATTAAGTGTAAATTCTATAATTCCAAAAATAATTTTAATGTAACTAAAAGATAAATTAGTTATTTAGGTTTTAAATTATACATCATTTCATACCTGTACCTACATTCTTTTCATAAATAGTATATCTATGAAATAATATAATGACGGTACTTTATTTTATCAATTTCGCTTTGAGAAGTACAATAAAAAAATCAACTTTTTAATTTCCTTTAGTTTACATTTTGTACACTTAAGTCACTATTCCATTCAACTTTTATATTTAAATAATTAAAATCTTATATGATATATAATTACAGTAATTCAGCATTTATTAATGTGATTTTTGAGACAGGCTTGTAAAAATTTTTTTTTTTAATATTTACACAGATAAATTACTTAAAATAAAGACTGACTTTTAGTCCACCACCGCGTAAGCCAAAATTTTCCAACCAAATTATTGTAACTAATAATTAACATTGAAATATGTTTTTTAAATCTTAGTAATAACTTCTTTTCGTCCAAAAATGAATCTAACATTTTGTTTTAAAAACACTATTTTTATTTTAGCGTATGTTTAAGTGATTTACTTATATTTGTTTTTTTTTTGCTTGATTGTAGTGTTGTTACGTTGTAATAAATCGTTGCCGTCATTTACATCGAAATATGATTTAATTAATTATGTACTGTACTTTTTTACGTTAACTTTCCTTGTTGATTTTAACTAAGTCAAAATTAACTTAGAAAATGTAATACTTTTGTTTCTTTATTTATATAATATTTTGGTATATTTAAGAAAAATACTTAAGTATTGCTTAGCGTAATTTTAATTTGATTTATTTTGTCAAGTCCAATCATAGATCTATTTTAAGTTTACCATTTTGTACTTATCCAAGTTAATTATATATTTCGTGTCTATTCAACAAAAAATGCATTTTTTAATGTTATATTTAATAGAAAAGCTATATATTCTTGTTATCAAACGATAATACATACAGGATGCCTGCTTAATTACCGGACGTTCATTTCGCGTATTATTAACTGACACTATACACTATAACTGACACTAACCGCTAAAAATTATGGCTGGCAAATCCACTCAGTACGAGTTTATTCAAACTTTATTTTCAAGAAATACTCTTATTTTTAATAATGATATAACGTTTTATCAATCTACAAATATAAAGCACTGGACTGACCAATTTAATAATGTCGTTATTAAATTAGTTAGTGGACTAACCAATTAAAATCAAAAATGTGACAATTTTTTTTAAGAAGTATTTGAGTCAACTTTTCAAGCTTAATGGATATTGCTAATTAAATAGGCAACTTGTATAATATATAAATATTGTTATTTTACTAAATTGTATCACTCCTATTATAGTATTCTTCCCATTGAATTGATCTGTATAGCCTTTAGTGTAAGCACAATGATGGTTTCCAAAATATATCTGTCGTAATATAAAATTAAGTTAAAAATTTAATATACATAAAAAATGTTTAATTTTAGAAAAAGAAATTAGATATAGAATCTCATTTTTAACATTAGGCTAGCTATTGGCATATCATTTGTTTTAGATGACGTAAGTGCAATATACGATGGAAACGTCTTGCCGGATATGATGGTATACCATTAAAAAAGTATATATTTATTTCTATAATAGATAGATAATGTTTCGATATAGATACAATCCAAAGTGTATTATTGTTAGTACGACGAACTTTATTCCCCTCCCCCTTCTCCTCACACTCCTACGTCATATATAGTCAACTAATTAGTATATAAGTACTGTACTTAATATTAACTGTATACTTAAACTTTTCATATTACATTTTAAGCGTTAGATTTTATATCGATATCCTCCCCCCACAAATATATTTAACTAACATTTTACATCCCTATTACGTAAGTATATAGTGTTTTATACTATAGATTTCATATAACCTAGAATAGAGTACTATCGTAGTAAGCACAAAGTAAAAACTGTTTCTATATCGTCGTATTTACCATTTTTATGTGTTGTATGTATTATGTATGCGTTAAGTCACGTCATTATATATATTTATTATATAATGAATTAATATAAACTATTTTACGCAGTGTTTTTTGTATTTGTGTAAAGAAAAACGCTTCGGACTGCGGCTGGAGAAGGGTGGTCTTGCTTTGTGCTTTTAAAAGTGACAGCTGTCTATGATTTTGACAGCTGTCAGGCCTATTCTGTTGTTTTTTTTTTCGAATGTCATTCCTAGTGTGAGAGTATTGCGAGGTTGTGATTTCAACGAAAGGGTTGATAGGTTTCCAAATATATTATTTATTGTATATTGTGTAATGTTTAAACGTGACAAAGTGAGACTGTCTTTCGGTATGACGTTTGTAACCGACATGTATAAATTGTAAGGACTGTCATTGCAATTATAAACATTCCATTGCTTGTGAATGTTGTCTTTTATTTATTATTACCTACCTCCAATTACAATTAAATCAGTTTTAAATGATAATATGATTTTTTATACCAAGTATGGAAAAAGAACACAATGTAATTTTCTTTGAATCGTTACTGTAAAGTAGCAGTAGCTTAGCGTTGGTCGTGGGCTCAAAATCATCAATCAAATCACAATTCTATATTATATTTATCTAAACAATATAAATACTAGCAACAGGTTACTGTGAACATTACTACTACAGGATGTTTCATAAATAATATGATTATAAAAAAATACTGGTATCAAAATATGAGTTGTAATGCTAATTTTTAAGGAAATGATATCATTTTCGTAAATAATAGTACTACAACACCATTAATAATATCGCCCTCAATTTATATCCGCCATCTACAGTTACCATGTGTAAATACTGGCCAGTTCTCATATACTGTTGTTAGATGACGCTATACATATTCGGTCGATTTCCGAATCGCGCTGGCAAAATGTTCCACATTTTAGTGACGACCCTCATTTTCCGGGCGTCAGTTATCGCTTCTCGGCCTTTTGGCTAAGATCAAAGTGTAGTATCTGTTCTTTTCAGCTTAATATCTGAAAGTTCCCGCACCGCGGGACCAGTATATTAAACTGATTTTTGTAAGCTGACGGGATGCTCGGGGCTCGCTCCACTCCTGTCGCGGGTCGGCCCGGCATTGCAGTGCCGCCGGGATCGGCCCACATTAATACCTATAAACTAGATAAAATCATTATTGTATTATTAACTTTTGTGATGACAAAAGTTAGTAATATATCATTCATTGTCATAAGTAATAAATATCTTTTATAAGTTTAAATGTAAATCAAAATTGACCTTAAAAAAAATGCTATTTATAAAATCCATGATTTTAGCTGTTGTTATAAAGACTCGTATCGCCACTGCCAATTCCTCGATTTAATTCTATTATTAACATAAAGCAATAAGCCAAAGAATTCTATTCCAAACTAGTGTTTGGTTAAATGTTTTTATCTTTATTAAACAACTTACATTCAAATTTAAAGGACATTGAATAAGATGACGGAATAAAATTTCGTTCTCTATAGAGATGTATACATCAGAGCGGGAATACGAAACAATTTGCAGATGATAATATAGCCACAGTGGCGTAGCTAGGGGGGTGCGAGCGGTGCGGTCGCACCAGGCATCAAAAGGAAAGGGGCATCAAAGTCGACGATCACTTTGTTTTTTTTTTAGACCTTAGACCATTTTAAAGGGCATCAAGTCCCCTAAGCCGCACCGGGCAGCAAATACCCTAGCTACGCCACTGTATAGCCACATGCGCCAACCATTATTTTTGCGCTTATAAATTAAATAAAAATAAATAAATTTTATTATTTTCAACTTAAAGGCAAAATAATAAAAAAAATTGGTATAATTAAATACTTTTTTAATGAAACAGTCTTCACAGTATCGGATACTGACACATCCATCTCGTTATTATAAACACACGTTAAAATACAATTGTTATATTTTTATATGCTATAACAACTTCTATCTAGCACTATCATCGGTTTATCTCCAGAACGTGCATTCGTTGAGTCCTGACCACGAAGTTAGCTGTAGCCTGCTCAAATAGAGAACTTCTGATAGTGAAGGTGAAGAGTGATGGGCACACGTACTACGAATTCATGGAATGCTAATTGGTGTTTTTAAGCATACCGCATAAAGCTCGAGCGGAATCGAACCACCAGCATCGTGCTTATAGTCGCATGCATGGGCCCCTGACCACGACGGCCTTCTCTATACCTACATTAGTATTTAAATAACATCTTAAAACTGAATATCTACAACTAACTGTAAATAGATTAAATATGACATCTTATGAATATTAATCTATAAAATACCGTATATATTTATAATAATTATACGTATTTACCTACAATTTTTTGTTACAATTTTGACTACAATTAAATTTTACTTAATTTTTTTCTAATATTACGCATTTATGGCTAAAAATGGCTTTTCTGTATGTTGACAGTAAATAGGTACCCTATATAAAATTATTAAATATAAATATATTTAAACAGTTTATTTCTACAGTCGGTACCTAAGTAAGTATATCGAAAGATTTAATATTTGGCTCGTTGAATAGTCTACAATTTTGTGTCACTGGTATTTCATACCTATACAGAATATGTACATAGGTAGTTATTTATATGGCTATATGTAGTTCTAAAATATCATTTTAAGCTATTCTTAATTACAATAGCTGTCTATATTATATTTTCTTTTTTAGTCACTTAAAAATAAATATATTTAAAATATCTTATTAATATATTTAGTTTGTGTCATAAGTATTAGGTATAAGAATACGGGCTCAGACGTACACGTCCAACGGATTATATAATAGGAAAATACCTTTTTCTATTTAACTTATAGATACATATTTTCCTCAAGATCATCAAACAAATTCAAAAATTTCATAGTATACTACATGAATATTCTAAGACACTACTACTACTATAACATTTAGAGACGCGTTACAACAGCTTCTGGGTCTTTCTCCTTCTTGCCTTCCAATTCTGAGTAAATTTCCTCTATAGACCGTCGTTTAGTTTCGGGAACGCATAGTACAATGTATGCAGTACTGACTAAGCAAACTGATGCGAATATCCAGAAGACTGAGTATAGTCCAACGTTGGTGGCCAGGGGGTGGAACACTCTAAGCTCGACGGAGACCAGGGCGCACGCAAACGCTATGACTATTGACGTCACCGTGCCGCGGTACTGTTGAAAATATTTATATTTTATTAATATTTAGATCAATATTGGAAACTGTAAAAATTGTGGAGGCCGTTATGGAACAGCATCTGATTGTAAACACAATGGGTTTGGGTTCAATTCGTACTCACGTTAACTTCCACCATTCGGAATGCTATGTTGGAAAAAGCATTTTTACTATCGGCACATATACCTAAGTACTCAAATAAAAAGCCTTTAAATGTAAATTGGAATCACAATATTTTTATAATAGTTTCTTATAAATATTTTAACTACAAGACCAACAAAGAATAGATATAATATTATTGTAAAATTTAATTATTGCCATCAACAAAAAAATAAGTTACCTTAAAAGAAAACATTTCGGTCATTATAACGAACGGAACAGGTTGTAATCCAGCCGCGTCGCAGTAGATGCAGAGACACAGCGCCAGCACCGGCAACCACGCGTGCTCACCCGAGCTGATGGCGAACCACGCGCCCAGCGCCGACAGCGCGATGCCTGACAGGAAACAAGTAGTACCTAGCAACGGCTGAAATAAATTCAATAAAGCTTTAAAACTTAGAGTAGAAGCCAGTGGTGTTATAAGGGTGCGATTGTAAACGCGACAGGTTGTGGGTTCGATTCCCGCTAGGGGAAATTAAATATTTAATATTTTCATTTCCTTCTGATAACGAGTTTCGCCACCCGATTTGTTCAGAATGCTATAGAAAGTAGGAACGGAAGCGTATTCCATTGCTTCCATATGGAAGCAGAGTGTCTTAACACTAGGTTTCCATATCTGCCTATCTTGCTATCTAGGGGATACAGCATAAAACTAGAAAAATAATATTATTTTTTTACAGTATCACCTGCGGCGTAGTATTAGCTACTTAAAATAGCATTTAAGATTACAGTAATGTCAGCCAACTTAGCTTCACAACGATTTTAGCTTCGCAAAATTTGTCAATTTTATCTAATTTTAATCAAATTATTAATTTATAAAAGCTTTTATTTTAAATCTCACCTTCCTCCCAGTCCTCTCAACCAGACTCGAAGCAGTACAGGATCCTATCAACTGTACGAAGCCCAGCACAGCTGCTTGCTGGTTGGGAGTCAGCACCCACCCACCACTCGCCTGCTCGAATATCAACGAGGCGAAGTGCAACACAGCGAGACACCCACATAGCTCGCGAGCTAGAGTGATCGTTAGAGTTATTCTGAACGCTCGGAATGTACTGCGTTCTGATACTGTAAAAGAAATACATTTTTTATATTTTCCTTTTTTGAATATTGAATATCTCGGTGGTTTGGTGCAAGCGTGTCAATGTAAACGCGACGAATGTAAGTTCGATTCCCACTCAGTGAAATGATAATTCATTTCTTTGCTGTTATAACAAATCAAAGCGTGATGTTGAGTTGCGCCACTCAACATGCAATGCCTCAAATTTTCGACGAGGAAGATGAGGAACACTGAGACTGAGAAGCGAAAGAAAAGTTAATGTTTTAACTTTAAAGTGATGATGTTAAAAGGCGATGGTGATAACTAATACCTAAGCATCATATCCCGACAATTAAAAAAAGAGCTTTATTCATTTCATTAAGAGCTTTTTCTACTGATAATAACAAAAAAATATTATCTATTACACACTTATATTCATATACTTAGATGTTTCAATACAAATCCCCTATAAAAATTTTATTATATAATTAAATTTAAACAACGAAAGCCCAATATTACAATCCAGTACTTAGTTTAAATACACATTAAAACAAGTATATTGGCACAACTCATTCTATTATTATAATTCTTAATTTACTTATTTAATATTCGTTTGCTATTAAAATATTTGTTCTCGACCGGTATCCACGTTTAGGATTCTCTACGTTTACTTTAACTTTGCCAAAACATACTTACATATAATTGGCATAATTTGCAAAAATATTTGCCTCATACTATATGAGAAGAATTTGGAGAAACTTAGGAATAATTCGAAGTTTATATAAAAGAACAAGAAGACGCACCATAACTTTTAATTATTAGGTGCACTTTAATCACAGAAATTCTTTTAGATATTCTCTAATTAATAAATACTATCTAGAGTAATAAAATGGTAAGCTCAAGCAAATCCCCTGAGTGGGAATCGACTCAACAACCAACGTGCTCAGTCACACAGGAAACACAATATCCACGTTCAGTAATATGTATATGTAAGTTCTAAAGTATAAGGTAAATTATGATATTTCGTAAATTGAACGCAAGAACACTGGTACTTTCATCCTAATATATACCTAACTTATTTACAGCTATACGTTTGTTGGTTCATAGGATAAACCGCGAGAGAACCTAAATCGAATTTCCAAATTTAAGACATTGCGTGATGAGTGGTGGAACTCAACGCCACGACTTGTCTCGCCGGAGAGTGTAAATGAAAAAATAATTCACCAGAAGAGATCGAACCCACAACCACCCGTGTAGTACAGCCACACTGTCGTACTGCGCAAAGAAGGTCTATTTAAATTTATTTTTATAGACAGCACAATCCATTCTTTACTTTCCACATATAAATAGCGTTTCCAATAGCCGAAGTCATTGTGGTTTCAAAACTCGTTTCCTATGAAATATGAAACGAACCCGTATCTACTTGCTGATGCAACTTGATTTATTAAAAAGAACATAACATAAGTAACCGATTGATTATGTACGAGTTGGATTACAAGCATTGAAGATAAAAAAACTGCATTCTTTTAAAATACTAGTGTTGCCAGCAGCTTCACCCGCGTACATAACACGTTTTATCGGTTAAGCGTACAAGAATAATAAAAATATTCTACCTTAAAAATATTCTCGACTTAAATGTAATACAATATACATATATAATACCTATAACCACTCTATTTAATAGTGAAAACTGCATTAAAATCCGTAGCGTAGTATGAAAGATTTGAAAGCAATTATCGATGGAATATGTAACTAGTACCTACTAAGTACAATAACTGAACAAAAATGATATTATATATTAATAATAATCATTATTATAGTTAATAATTTGATATTTATTACCAAATAAATAATTTGTAAATATATTAAGATGAGTATTATCAAATAGTTCAAATTAACAGACCGTTACCAAAATAGGACGACCGGCGACCGGCTTGACCAGTCCAACAGTTATGTTTGACTATAAATTGGTAAAGCTTACTTCCGAACGCGTAAGGGCGGTGCGCACACGCGATTGTACGGTATATTCAAATTTTTATATATTCTGGATATTTTCTAACTAGCAGTTTAGTACTCGTTATTCATTGTTAAATGAAGAGTTAACTTAAGAGTTGGGTATGAAACGTTTTGAATGCCTTTGTGGATTATATACAAAAGATTGACATAATGTAAACTGTGTATTTAATATGTCCATAAATGCCTTATTCCTAGATATAGACTATACCTTCGTTTGATAAACCAAACGAACTTTACATATTCTATTACGAATTTTCATTTGCGCACGGGCGAAGCCGCAAAGCCGAAAAATACAATATATTAAACAAAATATTTTTTAAGAAACTACCTCCCTTTCTTGAGACATAAAATACACATAATAATAATAACATGTAAAAGTTAGTGTGTAACAGTGTAACGTCACTTCGCTAAACACTAAGCATCGCCTCGTTATCCCGGCGAGTATTGTTTGACCACTTCAAGTCCCGTTGCTGGTACCTACTACTAGTGGTGTTTACTTAGTTACCGCCGCCCGTTGCGATTGGAAACAAAGGGCTATAATGGAAAACTTACGAGTTGTTTAACAAGCACAAATATTTTGTTGCCCACAAATAATCTCGTTAACTGTATAATAATATATATTTTTTAACGGATTTTCTGGGTTTTTTGTCATATAATTGATTGTAAGAGACGATTGTTTTAAGAAGAGATCGAAATAAAGTTTAAAATTATTGTTGATATTTGTCCGTGACTTTTAGATTATGTTTATTTGCGTTTATTGTATAAGTAGGAGAAAATAACATTTGTTTAAAAAAAAATATTTAACCGAAAACGAGCTTTTTTGGCGAATGTTAGATTATTTATAAGTTACCAACGATCCAAACGCGGTTATTATTCCGCTTAAACTTATTGTTATATTATAGCCAAATTATACAAGATATTTCGTTAATTTCATTTATATCCGTTTAATAGTTTTTGTGTGAAAATGGTACCAACATTCTCACAAACTTTCACATTTTATAATATTAGTAGGAAGATCCGATGATCAGCCATATTACCGTTGACATATACTAATAACTACTCCTTACTTTCGTAGTTTAAAAAAAATATGATTTGTTATAAAATTTTAAGGCTTACCTAGAGCTTTCAAAGTGCTGAAGAAGTTCTCAGTGTTATTTTGTTCCAGTTCTACAAGCAGTGATTGCAGTTCAGCGTCCACAGCCATGTCGCCGGTTTGCCGGCACCGGAGCCATGCCAAAGCCGTTCTAGCCTCCTGTTTAATTTTCATAAAATCAAATAAAATGCCTAAAAAATTCATTACATAATAAAATGGATACATTTTTAAAAGCTTTTTTTAATAATTAATTAATTGCAATTTCGTATATTTGTGACAATGGAATAATATTTTTAAATGCTATGTTTAAGTCTGTCGCTACGCTTCTTCTTAATCTTTTAGAGTTATTGTGCAAATAAAAAAAAAAGATCAATATATTGTCAAAACTAATTATATCTTAGTTATCGATTGGGCAGGAAGGTGTTTGTGGTCTCAAGGTCGGATTCATTCACAACTTATTATCTAACTTTTAGGTGTAATTTTTCAATTCTTCGAAATGTCGAGTCATTATTTTCAATTATTGCAGAAAATACGTTTTTATTTTCATTTAATTATATGTTAAATGAAAATTAAATAAATTTTCGTAAGCTTCAGAAACGAAGCTAATATAAATTCTAAATGTTGCAGTATTTAAAATTCTGTTACTCATTATGGTAATAAAACAGTTAAGAATTATCTAAGAACTGTTAATTTTCTTATAAAAATTATATTATTAATATTTCCATATTACATAATAGTAAAATTCTCAAAAAAAAACTTACCTCCACTTTACCACTCTTCAGCAAATACGACGGCGTTTCAGGCATAGCGGGGAACACCAGCAAATGTATCAAAGGCACAGCCAAGCAAATCCATAGAGTCGCGTGATAACATAAATATTCTCCCAAAATATATACTAGAAGGTTGCCCAAATTCTGCGACAGGACCACAAGACTTCCCAGAGTGCCTCGTATACAGTCTTCGCTTATTTCCTTTATATATAACGGCGTTACAACATACGATCCACTCACTCCCAGCCCTATTATAGCTCTTGCTGTTATTAATGCCCATGTTTCGGTGGAGTATAATTTCAAGCCCCAGCAAATCTGTAAATGATATTTGTTTTAGATGAGGTCATCATGGCGTAGTCATCAGCATCTGAGTGTAATCCCGACGGTTGTGTGTTCGATTTCTACTCGAGGGATCAATTTTCATTTATCTGCTTTGCCAAGACGAATTTGTAGATAATACTGTTTTGCTAAAGGTTTTTCTTTCAGTAATACGCATTTTCTTATACATAGAATATACGGGGGATTCCAATATCGATAATACCTTAAAATAAACTTGATACTTACCGCCATAGAAAACGACGTGAGCATCAAAGCTTTCTTCCTTCCATAATTATCCACAATATAACCAAAGAGGAACACCGCGGGAGTACCGACGAGGTAAGCTACTGATGCCATCCAAGATATGACTTCCGGATGTACTGGTTCTGCCGCTGGCGTGTCTTCGGACATTAGACGAGGGCCCATTGGGGACAGCCATCCTATGCCCATGCCATATGAGAAAACTGGCAACACCACTGTAAATAAATAGCTATTGTAAATAAATCTGTAGGTACTAATATTATAAAACAGAAGAAGTATTTGTTTGATTGAACGCGCTAAGGAACAATTAGTATTACTTAGCCCATTTAGTCTATAAGTAGAATAGATGTTTTAATAAAACACCGTGTAAATTTTGATTTATTAAAATAAACTGGCTAAAATTAAGAATGGATTTTTTATTTTTACCATACATATTCTAATAAAAAAAATATTTTATGCCATGATCACCTATAATAGAGAAAGTAAATGTTGGCTAAATTGAAAGTTAAGCATAATTTAGTAACGAGACCGTTTTATCGTAGAAAGTGAAAAATATATAACAACATAATTTTTATTTAACAATGCTTACAGACTAAACTACTCTAAAATAATCCATAAACATAAATCATTATTACATATTTTCACATGTGATGTAATTCAATAATAATAACGATGTGTAAACGAGCAGCAATGGTTGGCAAAAGGAATATTTACTTAGCTACCATTATTTCGTACAAATTCTTTTAATATAAGTGATTCAATATTATGTTAGAGGCCGTTTGCGGTAGGACACAAGCGTGTGACTGAAAACGCAGCAGGTTGTGGGTTCGATCTCGACATCCATGAGGAAATGAAATATTTAATATGTTCCTTTCGTCGCTCTGGTGTCGAGGCAAAGCGCGGCGCCGTTGAGTTCCGTCACACAAAACGCAATGCCTCTAGAATTCTGCAGAAAGTCGGAAACGGAAATGTCTTAGGTTCCTTCTGCCTAGCCCGCTATGTGCGGGATATAGCGCGAAGCTGAAAAAAAAATCTATTAATAAACGTATAAATTAATGTAGATTTACGAGTCTTTGTTTTCAATATGAAAGTACAGTCTTTATTAATTATTATAGATTTTTAATTAACAATAAAAGTTCTTGCGTAATGTGTTTGTTTGTTCGGTCTATTTGCAGTACAATAATTAATTTGATCAGTAACAATCATTCAGTACATTTGATATGTATGCATTACCTACAATGAATCAGCATCTTAAATATGTTCCACGTGTTTAAATAAATATTGCTATTAAGTCATCGTTTAATGTTAATTTATAAATGGACTCTTGGTGAGCTTAATTGTTGATGTCAGTTTCAATGTGCACCAAGGTAGGCAGGAGGAACCTTGTGCTGAGGTTCCTCCTGTATGTTCTAGACTTTCCGCACTTTCCTAGCATGGCTTCGTCCATGCGCGAAAGAGAAAATACACAGAATCATAAAAATACACAGATATTACTTTGTTAAGAAAGTTCAGAGAATTGTATGATTGCCAGTTCAATTGGTCTCAAGGGTCGTCGGCAACGGTGCACTTTGTTTACTGTTGTAACTTGTTGCCCGTAATATCATATTGCTTCTAGAATTATCACTACCGCGTCAAATAGATGCGAAATTAAATTTCAGTTATAATTAAGCACTTTTCTATTTTTAGACACATTTTAAAGTACTTTATAATATTTAATTTTAATTTATATATTTAATTTAATTTTATAATAAAAAATACAATGGGAATTTAATAGATTTTGTACAGATTATAAAGAATTGTAAATAATAACTTCGTTTTTTCTCAATTGAAATTCATCCCAACCGATGTCGATCTATATACTATTCATCGTGTATAATTATTTCTTAGAAAATATTTTCTTAGTGGATATTAATTAATATTTAATTATTATAATAAAATATATACATATATTAGATTTATCGTAAAATATTTAGACAATTTTCTTGAAATAATTTATCCAAACATAAATGTCAAAGTCAAATAATGCCAAGACCTTTACGTGCACGTAATTAAAAAAAAAAGAAGATGAGCCGCTTAGCAACCACGCTTATCACCACTTTGCATCGTGTGACTAAAAATACCTCCTATGTTCATTAAAATCTAGATGACTTTATTATATTATATTTATTTTAAATATTTAAAATTTAAATATTCACCTTACACGGTTGCCCAAATTATAATTTAGTAAATCAAGAGAAGAATAACTTCAGGTAATTTATGAGATCATAATAAGTTTATGGTAAATTAATGAAGCATTAACATAATATACCTTTGTGAATAAAGACTGAATTGTGTGTAAAAAATATGTTACATAAAATTTAAGTACTTAGTTAGGTATATTATTTACTAGCGGCCCGCCCGCGGCTTCGCCTGCGTGAACTACGTTATTACTTATTTCTGTCTCCATGAGTACCTACGTCCTATAAGTGACGTCCATGCAAAATTTGAGACCCATGCATTTGTAATAATGAAGTTTCATACAAACTTTCAACTCCAAAAACAACCCCTTAGAAGTCGAATATTGCAAATTCCCGTCTTAGCGAGCACCTACGTCCTATAAATAACTCCTATGCAAAATTTCAGATTCCTAGCACATGTAGTTTCTGAGATTTCGTGATGAGTGAGTGACCTTTCGATTTTATATATGTAGATAAACCATTCTCAGTATCTTATTTTCAATATTCGTAATTCGTAGCAAATTGTAATAGAAATTGTAATATAAGAGTTGTCAGGGAATGGCAAAAAGTAATAGAAATATTGAATATACCGGTCTATGTACGAATTCTCTGCCCATGCATGGAATCTTATGATTAATGCATATATGTAAAATTTTGTAATTATTTAATTTTTTGTAAAATATGGAATTTTTTCGTTTATACGCTGTAATTATACATAGTTTCATTATTCAAGATGTGTTCATTAAACAAGTGTTTAACGACGACAAACAATGCAATCAATTGTCTTCATTATTCCTCCGACTTGTTAACTGTGTTATATTTTTATTAAAACATTATATAATATTTAAATAGAATGAAATATTGAATATTTTCATTTCCTCGATGTGGTAAGGAGGCGAAGCGCGGCGATGAGTTCCGCCACTCAACACGCAATTCCTTCATAATTTGGCGGAAATAGGGGATCGGAAGTGTCTTAACACTAGGTTCCTAAGTTCTCTGCCTACCCTGCTATGTGCGAGACACAGTGTTTAAATTGATAAAATTATTAGTACACGAAAATAATCCAGGTTAGTAGATAAATAACTGTGTAGTTCATGTGGGCGATTCCCTCTCGGCTGAATTAATTATTTTCATTCTCTCGCTCTGGTAACGAAACAAAGTGCGGCGTTGAGCTCCGCCACTGTACATGTAAAAAATTGGTCTGAAAATGGAGAACACTAGCTTCTATTTGCCTACCTCCCATAATAAAATAATTGATATAACATATATCTATAACCGTTACGTCCTCAAGCTGAAATCCGCTATAATACAACGATTTTTCTTTAAAACAATAAAACCTAACGTTATCGAATTCCTCATGTCAATAAATATTAACATTATGAACCTATTAAGTTCGTCGTACCACTAATTACCTGCTACAACTTAATTATATATTACCGTACTAATGGTAGCTTTATCTGTAGTGATGCGTTAAATAATGAAGCTACTCTGTCACTCCGCCAGGTCTAGACGCGGTCCAATAACGGGTCGTTAATTAATGATTAATGATATTTTTATGAGAAAATTAGGCTGAATGCTTTGAAATATTTACATTTTTTACCATACTTGTGTAGCATATTGTGAGTGTTGATAATATAATGGGCACATATATCGAAGAAAATGTTGTTTTTCTGTATATATTATTATGTTGTCCATTTTTGGGAGTAACCATAAATGAAATAAGAATATTAAATAATGCAACATATAGCATATATTGTTTCTTTTATGCTTCAAGCAGTATTCCACATGTAGCAGAGTAGGCAGAGGGAGCCCATTTAAGTTACTCCGCTCTCCACTCAACGGCACTCTTTGTCTCGGTACCACGACGAAGAAATAAAAATATTAAATATATAATTTCCTCGCGTGGGAATCAAACCCACAACCTGTCGCTTTTACAGTTACACGCTTGTGACCTCAATTATTTCATATATTATATATTTTGAAACCGCCGTGGCTCAGTGGAACAGCGTCTAAATATATACACGATGATTATAGGTTCGATACCCACTTGGGGGAACGATTATATTTTATTTATTTCATTTTCCCTCTCTTGTAAACTAAGCACGCCGCTGAGTTCTGTTATTCAACAGGAAGAATTCAAGAATAATGGTTCCAACCACTTTGAAAAAGCTTGATGGTGTTTGAATTTTAAATATTTTGCTTGCACTTGACTTGATGATAATGGATGATGTAATGATATGATTGAGACTAGTCGTGGCGCAGGAGCACAAGCGTGTGACTGTAAACGCGACAGGTTGTTGGTTCGATTCCCACTCTAAGAAATTAAATATTTAATATTTTCATTTCTTCGCTTTGGTGTCATCGCAAGTTCTGCCACTCAATACGCGAAGCCTCCAGATATCGGCGGAAAGTGAGGAGCGGAGTGTTTTAACACTCGGCTGCTTACCCTACTTCATGCAATATACAATATGTACATTTCTTTAAAAAAACAATAATAAAAATAGATTAAACAACTTCATTATATTGTTGACCTCAAAGCTTAAGTAAGTTATTATGTTGGTCAAAAATTCACCACGCTCATTCACCAGAGCAAAAGTTAAGTGCGTGTCGTAAACAAAACAATTGCCCAGCCCATAGGCCTAATAAAATGGCAACATTTGAATTATTCTTATTATCTTACGCACAGTGCGTAATATTAATAGTAAGTATTGTATATTGACTTGTTTACTCAATTCATATATCCCGCACACATAGCAAGGGAACCTATTGTTAAGACATTCCGTTCCCATTAAGACACTTCCGTTCCCCACTTTCCGCTGAATTCTAGAGGCATCGTAAGTGGCTAAACTCAACTAACTTAAATCACTTTGCCTTGTTATCAGAGCGAAGAAAAAGAAAATATTATTTTTTTGATTACACACACAAATACAAGCGTATGGCTGTAACAGCGACGGTTGTGGGTTCGGTTCCCACTCGAGGAAATATTTAATATTTTCATTACCTCGCGCTGGTAACGACACCATTCAACTCACTATGCCTTGAAAATTCGCCAGAAAATGGGAACGGAACTGTGTTAATGGGAATGGAGTGTCTTAACTTCACTTGGTCCTCGGGTTCTCTGCCTTCAATGCTATGGTAGACTATATAATAATCTACACAACAACCGAGATGTAACTGTTATTAATAAAGATAAACTACATATATATGGCTCAAAAATATTTGTCCATCAATCTGAATCCTATATACTATGAACTTCCGCCCGCATTCACAAAATTATAAAGAATTGTTTCTGAAGATGCACCGGCACCGAGTACTTTAGGTATTATATTTCATAATACTATAACTGCATTCTAAGCCGGGTGGCAGCTTTAAGCTCCTTCCAAAACGTGCTTGCAAAAATCATTAAAAAGAAAGAATGTTTAGATTTTTTAATATTATATTATTTTAATCTAATGGTGGATAACAAATTTGCTCAGATCATAAATTTATATTTTTTTATACCGCAGTCACGCAGACGCGTGACGTGAAAAGGCGCGTATAGAAACAAGTTTTGCATTTAATTAATAAATGCTTTGTTTAATAGTTTAAATAATTTATGAAAAGAACAATAATAATTTGATTGATTTTGATGAGACATCAAGTGTTAATGAACTTTTAATAATGAAACTTTATTAGATGGAGTCTTTATAAATCAACAAGATTTACATTTTAATATATTTAATTTAATATGATTTTAGAAAAGATTATGGTAGCGATTGAGAATTTTAGTCTGGTGTCAAATTTTTACATATAATAAAACAAAGTTTCTCCTCACAATATGTATATCGTTATCAGTACAAAACTTGAAATTCTCGAGCTTTTCCTTCAATTCAAGCTTAGCTTAGCCAGAGCCTTTTTATCTGATACCTCACTTGAACTATCGGCTTTAGTACCAAAGTTTGCCCCCATTTAAGGCTATTATTTTTTAGAATTTAATCACACATGTAAAGTTTGCATTTTTTCCTAAACTGGTACAAGAATAGTAGATGCTAGGTGCCAAATTTCATAATTTTAGGTCAACCGGAAGTACCCCATTTACTTTAATTCCCTTTATAGTATCGAAATACGCGTTTTTCAGAAAGTCAAGAGACAGTAGATCTGAGTATATGGTTTGAATTTCAACTTGACATATCCCCTAACCCGTAACGTAACTTATGGAAATTCTTAATATTAAGAAAAGTAGCTAACTAATTAAAATAAATAATAATAAGTAAACGTTACTAAAAGAAATTATTCATATTGGAATAAATAGTAATTACTGTAAAAAATTAAACAGAAACCAGCTGTATTATCAACATTATAAACCTAAAATAAATATTTAAAAATATCAATATTAAAAGTAACACATAACCTACCTGTATAAAATTAAACAAACTACTTATTTAACCTAACTAACAAATTAAAGAAAAATTGGAATAAGCAAAGAGAACGAAACTATTCATAGGTTAGGTCATTTTGAATCTATGATAACTCATAAAGTATTTATTATAATAATGTACAGTAAGGTACGATATCAATCTAAATAAAATGCCAAAAGTGGCTATCATATTTATTTTGATAAGGATTAATACAAAATTATAGAAAATACATTTACAATAACCAGATAAATTAAAATTTTAATTAAAGATTTTAAAATGGTTACTGTCGCTTCATCTTCAGATATAAACATGTAACTGGAAACACCAAAAAACAAATGGGAGAAAAAGTAGTCTATGTTCATCTCAAGATCCACAAATATGTCTATATGAAGTTTTATCAAAATCAGCTCGTCAGTTTGGCCGTGATTACGTGACAGACAGACAGACATAGTTACTTTCGAATTTATAATATTAGTATGGATAATGGACAAATATTAAAGAAAATAAATAATATTTATTTATAGCATTTAAAGCAGTATAATAAAATAAGTTTAAAAAAATACTTTTGTTACGAATTAAAATAAATATTGTATAAAAGATAAAAATCTATGTAATTGAAGGTCATTGTAAATAATAATTATTATTAATAGTTCGCGGAAATTTCCATATTTAATTTTTTATTTCAGTTCTTTAAATATTTGAAAAGCGCCTGTTTCTTCAAGTGGCGCAGCGTGGTGTTGCATACAACACCTTTTGTAGTATTTAACGTTGCTTTGTATTCATTGAAATAAAAATAAATGGAAAATCAAAGCGTGACTTGCAATTTCTTAAAATCGGGTGAAAATGAAAATCGGTGAGTGTATACACTAATTAAGTGTTCTGTGAAATGATTTACATAATAACGTTTGCCACATTGTTTTTTAACCATTTTGTTTCGTTCTTAAATTCAAATTCAAAATATTCTTTATTCAAATACATTATTACAAGCACTTTTGAATCGTCGAATGAACATATAAACAAAAATCTACCACCGGTTCGAAAGGCAGTTCTGCTGAGAAGAGCCGGCAAGAAACTTACTAAATTTTACTTTTACTTAGGTACTTATAACAATTTTTTTTTTCAGCTTCACACTGTATCATAGGCAAAGGGAGCCTAGTGTTCAGACCTCGTTCTCCATTTTCCGCCGAATTTTGGGGGCATTGCGTGTTAAGTGGCGGAGTTAAACGCTGCGCTTTGCCTCGATACCAGAGCAAAGAAAATTAAAATAATAATTAGAAGTATTTAATTTCCTCAAGTGGGTAACAGATTTTCCAACCTACCTCATTTACAGTCACACACTCATGCCCATGTGCCATGACTGGCCTCACAACACAATTAACATCTTATTCAATTATAATTCCATAGAAACCTCAAAAACAACAACATCTACACAAAAAATATTATTGAAAGGTTTTTCTTTGTCTAACTATCCATTGAAAATGTTAAAACAATAACAATATCTTGCGTATTCAATGAATAATATACATGTTAATTAATATTCAATTATTATAAATGGTCTAATTTTTCTGTAATTTTGTTCCGGTAACAGATTTTCGTTAAGGCTTTATTCAACTGACATTACGTTTGATTGTTCAGGTGAAATAAATGCGTGTAACGTTGAAGAAAGGCTTTGAAAAATATCTTTATTTGAATAATTTTGCGAAAATTAACAGATGCCAGTCGTGGCACAAGTGGACAAGCGTGTAAACGCCACTGGTTGTTGGTTCGATTCCTATTTGAGAAAATTATTCTTTTTTTCATTTCTTTGTTCTAGTGGCGAGGCAAAACGCGGCGTTGAGTTCCGCCACCCTAGTCATGCCTCTAGAATTCGGCGTAAGTGAGAAGCGAAATGTCTTAACACTAGACTCCCTCTGCCTACTGAGCTATATGCGGAGAAAAAATAAATAGTGGATTCAAAAACGCCACATATAGTAAATAATCAAGAATTAGACTAAATAGCTTACAAAGTGATTCGTCACTTAGTTCTCTGTACAAAATATAAGTGTTTACTTTTGCTTTATATTAAAATGGTACTGGAGGAAGTGAAAAGCACAACGGAGTTATGTATGCGGAACCCGTTTTATAAATTGTATGTTAGTAAGAAATATAAATATACCTAATTCATATTGCATAGCATTATGGTAAATGACTATAAACTCCTAATAAAATACTTAACATCATTTATATAAACATAGTAAGTGTTTTTTTTTACGTTTATGCTTTGTTGTGCATATAAGAGGCAATGCGGAGGGAACCTAATGTGAAGACACTCTATCTCCATTTTCGACGAATTTTCGAGACATTGCAGATTCTGCGGCGAAACTCAACGCCGTGTTAGTTACAAGGGAGAGGAAATGAAAAATATTTAATTCCCTGGAGTTGGAATCGAACCCACAGCAGTCGTGTTTGACACAAGTGACACGCCACAAAAAACTTCTAGGGTAAATAAAACTATTATATTTTTACTGGATTTTTTGCACATATTGTAAAAAGTAGATAGCAATAGTAAATCCCAATTTCTGATTTATTTTGGATCGTATTATAAAGACTGTTTGCTCAAGCTAAGTGCTCTGTCTTGTTTTACCTTAATTAAATAGTCTGGTGACATTTACAGTAATTAGTTTTTAAAAAATTATTGTTTGTGTATTAAAAAATAATTGTTAAGTCGACAATGACGGTCGACAATAATAATAATTGATATTATTAACTGTTTAAATTAAAAATATTTAAGTATCGAACATAAAAAGTTTTGTTTTCTGGTTTACTATTAAATCTACTTACCCAACTTTTATAATAAATCAATATTTTATTGGTGAAATTATAAAATAAGGAAAATATATAATTTATTATATATATTTTTTTATTAATTCATTTTCGACAGTTTAGCGTCTTGAGGCCGTTGTGGCGCAGGGTTACAAGGTGTGATTGTTACGGGACGGTTGTAAGTTCGATCCCCACTCGGGAGAATGAATTATTACTAAGGCCGGCGCAGCGTTGAGTTTCGCCACTAACATGCAATGCCTCGAAAAATTCGAAAAAAGTGGGCATCAGAGTATCTTAACACTAGTTGCTAGGGTGCACTTCAGCGTAGCTTCGTAGTAAGCTTAACATACATCATAAGCAATCGTTTCAAGTTTCCCTGAGGAACAATTATTTTTACCATACAGATATTTGTCTCTGTTCTTTGTAAATTAGTTGCTCTCAACTCGTTATTAAACTTACTTGGATCCTTTTAAAATCGGTGAAAAAATTAAAACTCTTAAAACTAACTTTTTGTAACTAATGTATACTATAAAAAATATATCTGTACATTGACAAAATTTGCGAAAAAACAATGTAAAGAGACTTAAAAAAATTGTCTTTCTTTTTTTTTACATCTTCTGAACTATTGGGCCGATTTGAATTAAACTTTTCTTGTTGTGTAGCTATTAGGTCAAGGTAGAATCTAAGCTATGTTTGATTTTGAGGATTTCCACACCTGCTTAACTATAAGAAATAATTAAATGTGTCTATAATAAAAATTTATAAATGTGATGAGCACTTTCAAATAACTAAACATTTTTCCATGTTACATACGATCATTTTGTGTGTGTGTATAAAAATAGTACAGATAACAAAGATAAAAAAAATATAAAGTAAAAAAGGTAACCAGTACACGCAATAAAATGAAAACTAACAATTTAAACTATTGCAAAAACCAAGAAAGTTTATTTCCAGAACCACTTATATTTGAATCAACGCTTCATTCGTAAGGCTTAAAGCACGTAATGAAGCTTTAATAGCCGCTTGTAATAATCTAGTAACTTATGTGCAATTGTGCATGTATCATACTCGAGAATAGCTAAATTGCATTGCTTTTTCGATTGTTTTTTTTTCTATTTTTGACATCTTTAATTTATATATTTTTTAATATAATGAAAAATTTATATAAAAAAAATGTATTACTTTTACATTTGAATATTTATAATTAGCTTACGTAAATTTCATGGAATTCTGTTCAATTTGGAATAAATTGCTGTGCTCAATTTTCTTTTAATATAATGCTAAATTGAATTTTAAAATAAGTATTAAGTCAAAAAAAAATTTTTACTTTATTTTTTTTTGTAATTATAATAAGAAAATAGTACTTACTTAAAATTGCCACCAGTATCTGATTAACCTTGCTGCCCTCAGAGCAATACTTTTTCACTGTATACTTCAACATTTTTACGATTTTCTTAAACACGGCCTATTTTATATATTTTTTTAAATATTTAATTATGTGTAATGTTCTATATTATGAATAACAATATGATTTTATTTAATTATTTAAAAGCGCTTTATAAAATGCTTTAAGAAGTTACGACTTGTATAGTCTGTTTTGAAATTGCGCGGGAACGCGCGTCTAGGCCCGTATTCTTATTTCAAATGAGCATGTCTTCACCCATGTGGATATGAGTAGACTGTAAAGATGTTAAGATGTTCCGGGCGACCCATTGTATTGAAATTATTATAATATTAGTACTTCATCAATTTATAGGTAAATTATTAAAGAAAATAGTACTTTTCATTAGAAAAAAAAATTAATTCTTTCAAACTTAAATAAACGTTATAATTATATGTGACATAGAGTAAATTCTATTTATAATTTCTATGCATTACTTTAGCTACAAGTAAATAAAAAATAATAAATATACAGAAAAAAATATTTGAAAGTTGGCAATCTTTTCTATATTTTATTGTGTTTTAGTTTAAAACATACGTGCACGAAGAAAATTGTGGTAATGAAAGAAACAAAGAGGTATGTAGACATAGCGACACTTAACGCTTAATCTTCATTTTCCAGCTAGGAATTCCAACCCCCAGTGGCTTCTTACACAAGTAAAAAGTAAATTATAAGTAGTTTTTATAATTCCTACATCATTATGTTAATACTTTACAAGTGTTTATAAGATTTTTAATGCTTTTTTAATAAACAAAATATCTACATGTTTTTTATGACCAATCGTATTATTTTAATTATATTTTTCTTTTAATCATGTTCAGATTTAATTTTTATTTAATTTCTTAATGCGTATTTAATCAAAAAACACAAAGAAAGAAAAGATTGTTTATTAATAGGTTCTTTATTATCAGCCGTAGTGTAAAAAAAAATTATAATTAAAATATAATTTTTAAAATTATGTATTAAATATAAAAATTTAAAGTCATCTATGACGCTTTTATCAATGCTATGGTCGTTGTGACTTTGATCGCCGTGAGATGCAATCAAATATATTCATTTCTCCCCTTAGAGTAGAAAAATTACGGCGTTGAGTTCCGACGATCCACAAACATTGTGGCGAATTCGGGCGGAAACATTAGGATAAAATACCTTAACTTATTTGTCCATATTATATGCGGGATACCAGCGCCAAGTAAATAAATGCTAAATTATTGCATAACACCTTAAATTGTTTATCAAATAAACAGATTAATATAAAAATGACACGGTAACATAGTATTGTATAATTAGTGACATGGTATTTTAAGTAAATTAACCCAAAACGAATACTATTTAAATATTGATTACTAATATAAGATTAGTAATGTTGAGGCCAGTCATGGCGTACTGTAAAAGCGAATGGTTATGGTTTCAATCCCTACTCGAGTAGATGAAATATTTATTTAAATTTATATTTCCATTTCTTCGCTCTGGTGTCAAGGCAAAGCGCGGCGTTGAGTTCTGTCTTCTGTCTGTCTGTCTGTCTGTCTGCCTCACGACTCGAATAAAATAAATTAAACATATGTTAATTTTATTATAGTATTTAATAATGTCGTTATTGTACGTTCACCTGCAGTCGTGACTAATTGGCATGAATGACTGAATTCTATTCAAATAGCGAATTGACGAAGTGACCATCCTCTAATTAATCACGTAGTGTTTGTCTAAACAGGACTACGCGGCGCTAGTGTGAGATTATAATAAACTGTTAAATATCGACCGGTCCGTGGCAAAGTGGCCTATCCTATAATTTAGTTTAATGTAATCAAATCACCTTCACGCTGTATCCTGAACACAGCAGGGTAGACAAAGGCACCCTAGTCTTAAGACATTCCGTTCCGTAGAAATAAAAAATTAAATAAATATTTAATTTCCTCGAGTGGGAATAGAACCCCCAACCAGGCGCGCTTACACTCACACACATTTAACCTCTGTGCCACGACGGCGCTTGTTATAAGATAAAGCGCGACGTAAAGTTCCGCCCTTCAACACAATGTCTTTAATTCAGGTTGAAAGGAAACAATGTAACGTCTGTATGTATGTTACTACTTAGGTGCTAGTAGGTGTCTAAAATACATACTTTACTATAATAATTTATCATTGACTATCTTCTGACTCTACGAATCTCAGCTCAAGTTGAAATATTTTAAATAAAATACATATTTAGCCATCTAATTTTGATTACACTGAAAACTAATCGACCGTACACCAAAATAATTAAAATAAAAATTTCAATTTTACGACAACACTTTCATTTTATTTCAATATATGTATTTACTTTAAGACATACAATATTGAAATATAAACGTAGATTTTTACTTTTTAATAAATTTAAACACATTCTTGTTCTACAATTGTTTATTATTACACGGATATCTTAAAAATCCTGTACTCAATTTAACTGGTTAGTATACTTTTACTCTTACTGCCTGATATGCATCCTATTAACTAGAATTTGTTTGTCGGTAGACATTGGCGACAATCTTCGGGGAATGACGACTTAAAATGCATCGCGAATGATATGGGTTCAAATCGATTCATTATGCTAAGTAGCTAGGTTAAAAAATACTCTAATAGTGCGGTTCCAGGCGTATTAAGTTGAAATAATCATAAACTTTGAAAAATATCTAAACAAGCACCTATTAAACTCATTTGAAATTTCGAATTCTATCCATGTCTCTTTAATTACGTCTTTAAGCCGTTTTATTTGCTACAAAAAGTAAAGACACATGTCATTCTGACAAGCCTCAATCAAGAGGTTCAGTTTTATTATTAAAAATCAAAATTACACAATGATTTTAATAATTGCCTTGATAATTCCAAATATTATTGAATGTCATGGTCTTGGCAATATTGAAAAAGCACATAATATGTGCACTTCCTACGGATACAAACTTTTAGAAGCAAAATTTAATCAGGAAAGACATTGGTTATGTCTCAAGACACAAGCTATAGGTAAGTGCTCAAAGGTATTTTGTAAAATTTTAAAATAATTATTTTTTATTCTCGTTTTAATGTTTCGATCACTCTATCACTCTATCTACCACTCTAAGCACATCTTATGCCTTGCTAACTGTATGTGATTGAAAGATTAGAGATATCTCACTTAGAGATAATATTTTAGTTTATTTTAAGCTTCACTTCATGTCCAGATGTTCTTTAATCTGTTTGCAATCTAAATTCAAGAATTTTCATGTTGAGCTTTGTAGAAAATAGAAAGTGTACAATATAAAAGTTTTTACAGGTTCGTCACCCTTGACTTCCCTTTCCCCCATTCTCTTACTAGATCCTGGAACAAGAGGCGAACAAAATAAACATGAATTTTCTTTAAACGATGTGACAATGGCATACGGTTTCCCAGTGGAAGATCCTACTGCTGGATCAGCCGAAGGCTACATTGGAGATGACCATGAATTTTATGGAGTTCTTCACTTAGGTACATATTTTTTTAACCTCACGCTGTATCTCTTACATGGCAGTTAGGCAGAAATCTGTTTCCCACTTTCCGTCCAGTTTTCGACACATTGCGTGTTGAGGCTGTAGTCAATATTACTTCATATTGCTTATTACGATGTAATCCGTTGTACCTTCTGTCAAAGTTGCCTTCTGTACTTAGAGTATGGCACTAGAGAGAAGCCATATTTAAAAGCTAGTAAAGAAATAAGTTCCTCTTCTTCTACAGGTAATCGTACGTTGCACGCCGATCCATACGGCACAGATGATCCAAATAATTTTCTTGGAGGTTTCGCCAACGACCACGTGGCGGCGCCGGAGCGACCTCGACGCGAATATTCTCAGGTGATCAGGTGATTACTGTGATACATAAAATATATTCTCTTCCAAAGCATATGTTATTTTTCAGTCTGTATTTTTATAAGAATTTTTTTTTGTCTGTAAGTAGTTTGACGATTTCGATCTGACAGGTGGCCTTTTATATAAGTACGATAGTTTATCCAAATTGCTTAAGTACCTTAGGATAGTAATAAATAAAAAAATGTTCCTACAATATACTCTTAAGATACGTATTATTTTCGTTTTATTAATAACAAAATTTATATAAAGTCATGACGTACTTACATCCTAAAGACTAATATTTCATATTTATATTCCTAGCTCTCCGCCGGCTTCGACCAGCTACCGTACTTCCCATACGACATAGAAGAACACGCCAGAAAACCGGGAATAGCACGAGCTCGCATCTGCGATTTGCTTTTGCTGGCTGACAAGGAGTTTTTTCAAAAAGATTGCTATGTTTCTATACTTGTATAAAAAAAGCGCAAGCGTATGATTGTAAACGCTACAGGTCGTCAGTTCGATTCCGACTAGAGGAAATGAAATGTTTAATATTTTTACATCTTCGCTCTGGTGTCGAGGCTTCTATTACTTTGCGCAAAATTTAGACATTTAAATTTGGAACGCAGCTATAGCGGAATAAATCGAAAGCGAAATGGTTTACTTTGTGTGTCCTCAATAAATTGATCATCCAAAATAAAAATATTTTTTCTATTCGAAACAGTATTTCCTGACATTGGCGCGGATAACCAAAAAGATCTCTTAAGAATAATTTCATTTTTTTCTACAGGATGCAAATTCTAGTCTTAACCATGTTGTAAGAAGAATGATGCATGCTGTCGCTCAAGCTGATATTATATTTAGAAATGCTGATTTTAATGAAGATGGCATTCCTGATAATGTTGGTAGGCAGTACCTAATATTAATTTATTCCAACTTGTGAAAATCGAATCACTATCCCATCACTCAACGATGGCTAATATTATTAATGGGAAAATATATTTTTTATATCGGGATATAAATTAACAGTGTAAGGGTTCAGACATAATTTGAAATTTCCAATTTCAAAGATACTTATTTCATTTGATACCTACTTTTATGTCTTTAAATAGTTCTTAAACATTAATAAATTTAATATTTTTTTGTAATGTTAATAACATTAACTATTTTAGGTTTTTCAGTAAAATATATACTAGTTCTAACGTCAAATGAAACAAACTATCGTGTATTTGGAGACCTAACAAAAGATCGAACTGTAGATGGTAGAAGTTATTTAATGAGATTCGCAAGACTAAGAAGGCTGTCCGAAGTTTGTCTTGGCGTTGCCTTTTCTGGGCATGCCTTTAAAAATAAGACTTTGGGATTAAGGTATTTAAAGTGTTAACTGTATTATATTTTAAGTAAGCATATGACAAAATACGGCGTTCAGCTCCGCAGCCGAACAATACTTATATTTATTCTTTTTTTTTGTAACCCTACATATTGCAATATGCGAGAGATGATTAAAGTTAAAATGTTAACGGATATTTTAATTGTAGAAGAATTCTTATCTAACAACGCCGTAAAGATACTCTTTTTAATTAAGTTTTAGATGTTAAAGAAAAAAACCCCCCTTGAAAAAACAATTATTTTGTCTTATTCTAGTTAAACAACACACAATAAGTCTAAAGTAGAAAAACAGAGTGTTTTAATATTATCTTTCTGCGCTTATTCTTTTAATACTATCGCTATAGCGTACGCTATTCTTAACGCAGAAGTTTGAATACCAAACACACATTATTTATATCCTTTAAATGGGTAGAAAGTAGAGAATACAGCGTTTAACTCTGTTTTCCCACTTAGTTTCACGTCCCTGGGAGGTGGTATGGGCGGCGCGGCGGGCGGTCTCTGCGACCGACGCGCGTACGGCAGGTCCTTCAACACCCTCGCCATAGCGCACGCCACCGCTGAAACGGACGTTCGTGTTCCGGAGGGAGTTGCGGCACTCACTCTTTCACATGAAATTGGTTAGTGTTTGTTTGTTTATGTGCGAATATGAAAATCTATGCAATGTGAAAACCTTAGGGGAGGCCAATTTCCAGTAATGGATGTCGATAAACCTATAATTATTTTAGACTATCTGTTAAAGAAAATAGAACTTAAGTATTATATCTAAAATGTAATATTTGCATATATACATATAATAATAAAATTATTCCTAAGAATAAATTTATTTATAAATTACAATAAAATATAAAATGCTATCCACCATATACTTACCAAAATACATCCCAAAGTAACATAAAATTTAATGTTAACTTTTAATGATAGCACACAAATCAGGCAAGAACATGAAAAAACATTTTTTACCATGTTAAAAAGTTGGTGGGTGGCATATTTCCATAATAAAATTACGATCTAACGTTTCTAAATAAATATACGAGTATGTATGAGGCTTATCGTATGTCATATGTACTAGATGTTATTTATTAACTGCTTCCGAGTATTCGGAGTTCGATTTCCATTTGATTATTTTTTGAATTTTTGTTACTTTAATTTATTTTAATGTTAATATGGAAACATATATACTCAATACAGTGTTGTTTATTACAATATAAAAGTGTAATATAAGATTTATGTAGTAATTTTTTGGATTTTTTTTAATGGAAGTTTGGTTAGGTTCTGATTATGGGATCCGGTTGAAAATCTCAAATTTGGACGGAAAGTGTAGAATATAGTGTATTGACACTGGCTTCTATCTACCTATCCCGCTATATGCGGGATAGAGCGTGAAACTCGAAAAAATATTATTACACAGGTCATAGTTTCGGGGCGCACCACGACGATAATTTCCCCAATCCCGATTGCAATGGCTATCTGATGGGATCCCAATCTTCAATATCCTCCCCCCACCGCTTCGAGTTCTCGATGTGCAGCAAGCGCCTCGTCTCCGCCACTTTAAGTAGCATGAGCTATTGTTTGACTGATGTGGATCAACCGTATTGTGGGAATGGTATGGATTTTACAAGCTTTTTTACTTTTAAAGTATAAAGATAATTTTGGATATTTTTCTTTTTTTTTTAGCTACCACGCAACACGCACTATCCCTAAAACAGGTAGAATAAGGAAAATAGAATATTTAATTTTGGTACACTTTTTTATCTATAACACGCATATTATAATTAAAATAAATATTTTATAGGTAATTTTGATAAGTGATCAAGATGCTTAATTATAAGTAATTATAAACAGAAAAAAAAATAAAAAATAATAAGTTATAAATTTGTCATTACTTAAGGCGTTAAGTTCTGCTCCTAAACATAAAATGCCTTGAATTCGGGCGGAAAGTGGAGAGCAGAGTGTTTTCTTTTCTGTCAATCCCGCTATATACAAGACAAAGTGAAAAGCTATAAAAAATATGAACATTGTTTTAGGTATTGTAGAGGATGGTGAAGCCTGTGACTGCGGGTTGCCCTCCCACTGCAGTTACAAGGACCCGTGCTGTACGCCCCGGGCGGGGGGTACGCTTATGTTTGACGAAGGGTTAGATTTGACTTTTAGTTTTATTGAGTTCTTTCTTCTTTATAACTTATTTAATTATATATGAGGTCCGTCATTCAACACGGAATGCCTTCAGAATTCTGCGGGAAATCAAGGGTACCGATGTGTTTTAATGAGAATGGAGTGTCTTAACACTAAGTCCCAAGGTTCCTCTGCTTTGTAATCCCTTTACTGATATGGTATAAGAAAAAAGTTTTATCTAACGGGGATCGAACCTATAAACATCGCGTTTACAGGCAATCGATGTATCACTGCGCCAGAACAACATAATATTATATTAATGTTCAATAATTAATATTATTATTATTATGAAAATGACATATTTCAGTGCTTTACACAAAGAAGGTTGTTTGGTTTCACCGGCCGCGATGTGTCACCCCTCGCAAGGACTGTGTTGTAAGGCGAACTGTGAATACGCTAACCTCACCAAGAGCGGCATCGTTAGTGTTTTAAATTGTAAAATATAATTAAGTAGTTCATTATTGTAATGATGCTATTAATAATGTTAAAATGTTATTTATCGTTTTTGTTGGTTTCTTTAGTATAAAAGGTAGGTACCTAAAAACTGCTGCCTTTAGGCAATTTCGAATTAAGATTAGATTTAAGATTTTGCGCGTTGAGTGATCGATGTCGCCTTTTGCCGTGTTTTACATTGTTACCAAAACGAAATGAAAATATGAAATAATTAATCACTCCAAGTGGTAATCGAACCCACAATACTCTTACATCACTACGCCACGAGGGTTTCAGAATGATTATAGTCTAATGATACCTAAGGGATAAAGCTGCATTTAAACTATTTTATTATATTATGTTCGCTTGATATAATGTGTATCAACACTTTCTTTTATAATAGTTTTTAATTTACTCCTGATTGATTGATCGATATAGGACTGCACGACGCTGGACCTGCAGTGCACGTGTAAGGAGGAGCCCACGTGTCGCTGCGGCGCGGGCGGGCGCTGCCTGCCCGACGGCAGCTGCCACGCCGCCGAGTGCGCGCTGCTGGGGCTGCGCGAGTGCGCGTGTCCGGATACGGGACCTGTTAGTTGCTGATTGCTTTGCATATCGTTTTGGCCTTCATATACCGGGGGCAAAACAGATATCGAATCTACAACCGTCGTGTTTACAGTTGCACGCTTATGCCACTGCGCCATGAAGGCTCCGTTCATAAAAGCGAAAATAACTTTAAATACACATTTCATTCCATCTGTACACAGTAGAATAGGAGAAGACACTCTGTTCCATGTACACTGCCCAATTTTCCAGATATCAATAATCGAACCAACAACCTTTGTGTTTAGATACAGACTTTGTGAATTTATGCTACGACGGCTTCAACTTATGTTTATTTTTATAAATATGTTTCTAATAATAAATGCAAGTAGGGTTAACATATTCTTTTAAATAAAATATCATACTTTATGAAACTATGATATAATTTTTTTCCACACAAAGAAAAAATTAACAATCCTAAGTTTTTTTCCTTATAACTCCGTAAACATAGGTAAGTATTATTGTTGTGGGTTCAGTTCCCACTTAGGGGGATGTATTAATTTCATTTTCCCGCTGTGGTAGTATAGAACCAAGTGCGGCGTTGACTTCCGCCACTTAATGAGAAATAGAGTATACACACACTACATATATGGAAATAGGCGTTAAACTAAAAAATATATAACACTGAGTAAATAAATTCTAAGTAAATAAATATTTAATCATTTATAGGGCGGTAAGCTACATAAAGTTAAAAAGTGTGGCGTGTGTTGCCAGTTGAAGAGAGCCAACGAGGACGAGGAGCGGTGCGTAGGTGTGGAGTACGCGATAAGAGAAGCCATGATGTACTCCGAGCTGCCTGTAGACTGGCCAGATCAATATTATAAAGGACGTTAGTGGTTTTGCGTTAATTTATTGTGTAACATGTAATCTTAGAGTTTATTTTCTATTCTTTTTTTTAGCTACGCTGTATCCCGCATATAGCAAGGCAGAAGGAGCTTAGTGTTAACACAATCCCATTCTCCACGTAGTGTCCCATTTTTGAGATATTGATAGTTATGTGCCCACCCCAGAATAATAATAATTTTACAAACAAAAAAATTTGACCCGAAAAATTACAACGTTTATACGATTATATCTGTGCAAAGCAAACGTCCAGACCCAGAAAATATCTCCTCCCCAGAAAATATCTCTGGATACGTCCATGCCCAAATGCACTACACCTATAAAATATCTATTAAAACTTGTTTTAGCCAACATAACAATAAACGTATGCAACAACAAGACGTGCCAGTTCACGCACATACGAGCGTGGTCGCCCGGCGACGTCTGCGTCGTCTTGAACACTGTGGGCGTGTGCGAGCCGCGCGGCATATGTAAAATGGTCAACAGTGTGCCTTCGTCTAATATTTACCCGGATTTTTTAGTTAGTTGTGTTTTTTTTTATATCCCCGGTTTCAATTATTGTCAATGGACGGAAAGTAATGAACACAACTTCATATCAGCACTACGAATACTATAAATTATTTATCTATGAATAAAAATGAGAGCGATTAATAAATGCGAGCCTAAATTCTATTCATTTGCCGACTCCTTTTAATATCAAAGTAACATGAAAAATAATGAGTCTTTTCAAAATTACAAATCTCGTTTATGTTAAGAAATTAAATTTTATTATACCTATTTTTTTATTACAGAAAGTTAAAGTGATGCGGCTCTCCAGAAGTTCAGCCAAAAGCGTTAATTCATGCATTTGGATTTTATTTATATTGCATTCAATAAATCTTGGGTAATCAAACAATTTGTTTATTTAAAAAAAATATTATAAACAATTTCAACAAATACTTTAATACAATAACCATAATTTACAAAAATAAATATTACAGTGTGGTTCACGAGTCGTGGCCGTCCTGAAATTGGGCTTTCTGAATTTTTGAGATTTAAAAAAGAAAAGTAAATCCTAAAATCAAATCTGCGCCGCCATCCCCAACTACCCTAATAGTGGTCACAACTGATCGAATGTACTATATTAATAATTTTGACATAAAGCTTCTAACATCTTGAAATAACAGTATTTTATGTCAAATTCCATGTCATACCAATAATTTACAGCAATACAGCCATGACTTTGTGTTACGTGATGGAACCATAGGCTTGGCAAGTAAAGACAATCTCCTTTATTTAGTCTCACTTTAAACTTATGTGCTTTTTTATATTCTGGGTACTTTGTGATATCTGGATTGAGAGGATCTGAAATTATTATAATATTATACTTTATTATACTTTATTCCAATACTGTTGAATGAATTTTATGATGAAGCTCTACCAATAAGCATTTATAAGTGTCATAGTAGAGCATCTCTATTACATAGTGTTGTTATGTCAAGTGTATACTAAATATACACTCAAAGGACTATGTATAATATTGTCAATAAATTATTTCATAGCACAAACATATTTAACATGCAATCCTTAGAAATATTTGGTCTGTGGAGAATGGAGAGTCTTAATACTAGGTCCTCTCTGCAGTGTTCGATAAAGTGTGAAGCTAAAAAAACATACCTATACATATCCAAGGTAATCCATTACAATTTAATTCAGCTTCAACAGGAACTATATTCCAAGTGTCATCAATTCTCTTAAATTCAGCTTGAGGATATCTTTTATATGGCACATAAGGTAAATCAGTTGGTGGTATTAGTATGAAATCTTTATATCCATCTATCACGCAGTATATATTTTCATATGGATCTTTGTGCACTGAAGAAATATTATTTAGTTATGCTTATGCTCAAAACATTCAAACTCTAATATTTTTAATGCAAATAGACTTTTGTAAGCAGGTTTTGAATTGTGAAATAGATTTAAATCTACCACCAGTCTGTGACAGTTTGATGTCAAATGTCATAATGGTTGATACAATCCTTACTTAGGGGAACTAATTATTTTAATTCCCCATCTCTCCCTTTCATAAAGTGCCATACTAAATAATGCCTGTCAACATGCCTAGCATACAATTTTAGAGCTCTCTGCCTACCCTTCTATATGAGGAAGATAGTGTGAAGCTAACAAAACCATACATACTTGAAGTGACAGCTCTCTCATCCCCCATCCAAAAATTGATGGCATCAGGCATTTTATTGAATGCTTCAGTTGCGAAACCAACATGAGGATCAACATCATCCATTAATTCACTAAAGTCTTCTGTGAGATTGGAATTTTGTCTTTGAATATATGGAATAAGTTTTTCACTGAGGAATAAAAAAAATAAACAATAAAAACTGTTTCTTGTTAATAGAATAAAAAATCAATAAGAAAAAGCAATGTGAAAAATCAATAACAAACCAGGTGTTTCACAAACACATAAACAACTGGGTCTTATATTTTTTCAGATTCATACCTCAAAACAGTGGAATATGCAATGTCTTATTTCTGCCCAAATTTGAGACAATGTGTTGAATGTCAAATCTCAATTTCACATTTTGTTTTACTAAAACAAAATTTGTTTATCTAACAGCAAGTAAATGGAAAAAGTTATTTTTTTTCAGCCAGCCCTTTTGCTACAATATTTACTTTGTTCTTTTAAACCTAAAAATATTATATTCTATTTATTTATACAAATTTTTCTATAAACGAAATCTTACTTTATCAATTAATCTGCTACTGAATTAGGTATTCTATCTATCCAGTTTACACTACAAATATCAATGCAATGTAGGTGGGGCTAACCTAGTGCCAAGATTTTCCATTTTCCACTTTGCTCTTGAATTCAAGGCAGTATGTTGATTGTCAGAACTCAATGCCTCATTTTTCGTAAAAGAGTGAGGAAGTTAAATATAAAGAAGTCTGGGAATAATTCATGGTAAACGCAGTCCAATTTTGTCATAACATCATGAGATGAATTAAGTTGAGATTTATTTATTTAATAGTATTATGTACCTTTGAGAATTCAATATATCCAGAAAATGACCCATAGTCATTTCAACTTCTTCGGGTATAACAAAGTATTCTGTGCCATTATCCTCCTGAGTGATACCATCAGCCAGCCCATTTGGAGTCAAAGCAACGGTGACTTTTTTATTTGAAAATTGTTTCCTGTAAAAATAAGAGATATATATGCATATAATAATTATAATTGTGTACTCAATTATTGAGGCAGGTTGTAATTACGACTGGTTGTGGGTTTGATCCCACTCGAGGAATTAAATATTAATTTACTTATATATTTGTAATTGTAAGTTAAATAGATTTAAATTACCTTTCATTTTAATTACCTAAAGAAGTCAGCATTCCACTTGCGAGTTGCTGGCCAATTCTGGCAACCACCTCTTATAATAACTGGTAAATTTTTAGAAACAAATTCCCTATGAAACTTCAATGGGTCCAATTCATTTGTTTCTGTTGTATCACTACTTAAATATAAATCTGCAATAAAATAATATTCAATATAAATAGATCGAGAAAATTATAAAATTATTTTAAATAGAACAAAGACAATCAATACCTGATGATTCCTCATGAAGCACTTGAAGAGCATTTGTACAATTTGATGACATTATTTTGTAAAAAGTATAGTTTTTCAATTTAATTAATAATCATAAACATAACCTACAATAAACTTCATTTCATAGGTTGACAAATTAGAAAATTGAGAAATAACTTTGACATTCATTAAAGTGTTGCTAGTTCATTTTTTGAAAAGCTGTATATTGAAAATAATTTAGTCTATGGTCATATCAAAGAACTAGTTCAAAATGCAAACGAGATAAACAAAGAGAACCAGTGAACCAGGTTCATTTCATTCTCCTCTTTAATAAAATTAAAAAGGTAAACTAAAGAGGTGGTAAAATTAAATTACCTATAATTAACAATAATTGTGTTAAAGTGTGCAAAATAATAAAAATATTTAAAATTATATTTTTTTCTACCAATCGCTCCGCAGCTCTGTTAAAAAAATATCAGTGGCATGAGGGATCAAGTAATTTTAAATTGATTTTAAATTATATTTAATGAAATAAATAACATAAAAAAGTAATATGAAAGTGAAATAACAAACTAAATATATTTCATAGGCATTGGTTTCTTAAGTATGCCTTTCATAGGTGGATCGTAGCTTTCGACATTTGTCTTTCTGATCATTGGCAATGGCTCTGTTGGAGGTCTCGCACTATCGCGAGGTGACGACACCGTTTTGTTTTTCCAAAATGCTCGAGGCATAAATGTGTAAGACGCATCTACAGCCGAATCTAATGAAAATAAAAATATATAATTAATCTTCATAAGTCTGCATAAGTTTAGTACGTCATATTAATAAAAAAATATCTTGAACAAATATTTCTACAAAAATAAATACATAAAGAAAACAAATTTTTGAAAATTCATAACATTATAAGTCCATAAAATTTTTTTTTTTTTGTTAATGTTTTTTAGGTACATACTTTTAGGTTTTTGATTTGAAATTTCCGATATAGTCGTTGCACTTAATGCTCTCGGCCCAGATAACATGTTCAAATCGAAGAAGTCTTCTACACCTTGACGTGTCATATTAATTCTATTTCTTTCGTTAAGTTGACGAAGGCGTATAATTTTATCAAAATTTTGCAAAAATGTTCTTGAAGTATTATGTATAGCTACTGTATCCAGAACTCCTGTACATTTATAAATTATGGTTAAACAAATAACTAAATGAAACTTATCAATATTAAAATAAATATGGTATAAAATTATTACGTAATTGTGCGCATCTTGCAATAACTATTTCTTTATAACGATGTTTTTTCGTCATGGGATTTCCGGTGAAGTTTGCGTCCACAAGAGAAACCAGAAGACAAAGATCGTTTGAAATTTCCTAAAAACATATAGTTGTTATAATTAAGTATCATCACAGATTATTTATTATGTGACTATTTTGTATCACCTATTTTTAAATTCTATAAATATTTTATATTTTTAATACATTTTACAATTTTGAAGGTATACCTCAATATTATCTAGCTTGTTCTTTTTCGCAATCAAAACTTCCAGACGTCTAAGAGGCTTTGTCCAACTCATTTCTGTTATTTTATTCTCCGAAACATTAAGAATTCTTAGTGTCGCCTTAAAAATATTATAAAATTAAGCATAAAGAAAGTAAAGAAAAAAATATAATAAAATATTCTTTAGTACCCCAATCGCTATCATAGTTTTTGGATCGAAGCACAGTGCGTCAGAATTTTCAATATTTTGTTTTTCAATGTGTAATTCTTCCAAATATCTTAGAGCTTCTAAATTTTCAACAACACTTATGCGATTGTTGCTCAAATATAACTTCTTTAATTTTGTCAAATTTTCTAATCCATCAATTTTTGTAATTTTATTCCATTGTAAGTGCAGGTGAGTTAGATTGTGTAACATATTTAAATTTTCAATTTTTGTTATAAAGTTATTATGATAATATGCATAACTAATATGATTTGATTGTTTTGGTTGAGGCTGTAAAATAAACAAATTTTGGACACAATTTCTTAAAAAGACAATTAGTAGAGAATTTACAAATAAATATAGTTACGTTTAATTGCTTACGATTTCTGTAATATTTTTTTCATGCATAAACAGATGAGTGAGTCTTTTATTTGAGATTTTTTGTTTTATAAGCTTTTTTGCTTGCTTACGTAAACTTTCATCACTTTGGTCCAAGCTATCAGGTATTGTGTTACTCTTATTAGCCATTTTAATTTAATTCGTTGAAATATAAAACGGAACTCGAATTAAAATTAGTAATCGATCAAATAATTTCAAATGCCTAAATATAAACAGATGGTTGTCATAGTTTTAAATCGTTACCTTTCTATATTCAACTGACATTTGATTTAAGTACTTATGTAATATCATCAACAACATAAGTAATGTAAGAGTAAATGTGTTCTGTGGTCAACAATCTCAACAGATGCTGTCAAAACTTGAAGCACTAACTAAATGTCACTTGTAGTTGTAGTTTGTATTGTACTTTTGTACTAGAAATCGCGAAATCTAACGCTGTCGCTGTATATAAAAATCAACAACGGGCCTAAATTGAACATACTAGGTAATTAAGACTTTATAAATTACAAAAAAAATATATATATCTGCCTAATTCAAATTTCATCGCTTGTGTAAAATATTCACCTTGCATAAAATTCAAGTAAGCAGTGACTGAAAAATTTTACATTGCCAATAATTTCCACGAAAATATTTATTGCTTTTCAGAAAATGGGTGAAAGGTACAACATTCACAGCCAGTTGGAGCATTTACAAAGCAAATATATTGGAACAGGCCATGCAGACACTACAAAATATGAGTGGTTGACCAATCAACACAGAGATTCTTGCTGCAGTTATATGGGCCATCCTGATTTACTCAGTTACTTTGCAATAGTTGAAAATGAATCTAAGGCTAGAGTTAAATTCAATTTGATGGAAAGAATGTTACAGCCTTGTGGACCCCCACCTGAAAAGCCTGAAGACTAACTTCTGTATTATAAGATCTCTCTGTACTTTACTTTTAAGGAAAATATAAATAAAAATATAAAATTATATTATGACTTTGCTTTTAAACCACATGTGACTTTTAAAAAGTATTTTAAAACTTAATGTGTATAAGCTTATTTTTTTTATAACTTTGTACTGGTGATCAAAGCCTAGTATTATTTAATTGAACAGTTTTGTGTTTGATCTGCTTGTGAGAATAATATTTTTAATTTTCACCACTCTGGTAATGACACAGTGCAATCTGCCAAACAATGTTTTAAAAATTGGTTTAAAAGTGGAGAATTGAGTTTTGCCACTAAATTTCATCTGCCTGCCTTGCTATACTAAAAAATGTGAATCTGCTTATACAAACAAAATAAAAAACGTTCATTTAAAATTGTCACTAATATATTTCAAAATTACACAAATGTGTTGTGATTATACTACCCTGGTCAACAAATTGTGTTGAATACCTCTATTAAACAAGCTAAATTTCAAACTCAGGCAGAAAGAATGTAACCAAAAGGAATAAACAGAGAAGTTGTAATGGTTATTAATTGTGTTAAATGGCTAACAGTTTACCATAGACAAAATTTAATATCCTTTGCTTGAATATTAATAGTTATTTGAAAATACTGAGATTTAAGGCCAGTCATGGTGCATGTGCACACAGTGCAACTGTTAATACAACTTGGGTGTACGATCCCCATTTGAGGAAATGAAATATTTAAATTTATATTTCCATTTCTTCACTCTAGTTCCACTAAACATGCAATATCTCCAGAATTTGGCGGAAAATGGGGAATGGGATAATTTAACAGTAAGTTCCCTCTGCTTACCCTGCTGTATACAGGATACAGGTGAAACTGATATAAATTTTTTTTTATTTATTTGAAAATAGTAGTAGGATAAGGAAATAAAAGTATTTTCTGATTTCATCCAGCATTTAATAAAGCTTTCCATTCATCCAATTTGGAGTTTAGAGCTACTTCTCGTTCTTCAGCTTCCTTGGCCAAACTTTTTTGCTGTTCAAAACTCTTCACAACATTTAACACTAATATTTGTTGTATATTTGGCAGAATTTTTTTACATTCCTTTTGAAGTAATTCCATAGCTTCCATGATACAATCTATATCCATGGACCCTATTTGACGAAAATCTGAAATTTGTCTTAATTCTGGTAACATAGATATTGTTATTATACCATTGTTATTTCCTCTTTGTGCTGGATCCATGGCTAAGTGTTCCTCAGCTCCAGTAGGGTCAACAAACACTTTATCTTCAATTACAGCTAGTGAGCAAGCAGTAATTATATCATACATTGGGACTGCGGCATCTGCTAATGCTAAGCCAGCTGCATTTATCGCGGCTGCCAAACAAGCACCATCATGTTCCAAGATGTATACAAATATGTCAACCTGAAAAAAAAATTAAACTATTTTTATTGTTTGTAAACAGATAAAAAATATAAAATACTAGGAGACTTTGTCCTATCATCAATAGCTTCAATATTTTTTTTGTAACATTTTATGGATATTTTATTTTACAGATCGGATTACATTTATGAATCTTTATTTATTACAGATCCCTAATTTTTTAATTATAATGTAGCCTGTTACTCAGGCATAATATCAAATTACAAAACATCTTTATTAAAAATATTAGTATATATGCATTTTATTCATACCTGATAATTGGGAAACAAATGTCTACACACAGCTGATTCTAATGCCTTTCTAAGGGCATTTGATAAAGCTTTCTCTTCCGAATCAGGAGCGTGAGGCCTTCGAACTTGGGGACATGAAAATGGCGCAAATTTTACTTCACAAAATAATTGTCCGAGTGTACTGTAATGTTAAATAATTTAAAAAGTAAAACGAAATAATAAATAATTTGTATGCAAATCAATTAAGGTTTTACCTATATTCATTTTGATGCATAATCTCTCTTGGATCAAAAACTGAACACACAACTTTTGTCTTTTTCAATTCTAAATACGCCGATCCCTTTGCTTGTGATATCAAGTCGGTTCGAGCAACTTCAAATAAAGAAATAAGTTTAAAATACACTTAAAATAAGTTTGAAAATTATAAATAAACACGCATAGTTTAATGAACACGTACAAAACATACACATCGTTCGTGCCTCGTCCAAAGCGCGCCCATCTTTCCGAGATCCATTTTCATCTATTAAATCTTTATATAAATCATCATAGCTTTTAAGGAAATCTTTCGTAAATCGATGGTATGGAATACTATCCTCTGGTCCATTGAATCTTCTGTAATCTAAAGGCATTTTTAATATTACTTTACTCTTTAGGGTTAGTTTATAAGTTTGGTTTATTTTTTTTTTATAATAAAGAAAAGATGTCAAATTGTCAATTGTCAACTATCAAGTGATGTCAACCATTCAATACTTCTAAATATCGATAAAACATACTAAATGCGATACACTGATGTTTTGGATTGATAAAAAAGATTACCGTATGAGGCCGTATAAAATAATATATAAAGATAAGAGTGTACCAAAAATATCAAAATCAATTTTTAATATATTATCATTCCAAATGATAAATAAAATATTTAAAATTGATCGATCTAGCAATTTAGAATACAAGATTTAATAAGTTGCCAAATAGTTTAAATACGTGTGTTGTATACGTAAAAGTAATTTAAGAAAAATCTCAAATTATATTTATACTTTCTTAATATTTTCTTATTTATTAAAATAATACGTAACAAGTTACATTCGACCACTGGAAATTGTTTATTTAAGATAAGTTTAAGTAGTTATATATTACTATTTTAGCTCAATATAAGCGAACATTGTTCTTTTGCAGTGAATAAAGTGTCTATAACAATAACTTTAATTCATTTCATTGTATTTTATTTAGAAAATTAATTTCAATGTCTATCGAATTACTACAGCAATAATGTGTGTATTTGTACTTTAATATTTTACAGGTACTCTTTGATAACGACTTAAAATTTTTGTTCTTACTGATAAGCAAATAATATATGAAATCAAACAAAATAGCTCAAAATTACTGATAACAAAACAGCTTACATCTACCATACGAACGATAACGTTCCGGACCATAATATTATTGTCCTACTTACTTTTTAGTTACAAATCTCGTCGATCTGGTAACATTGTCGAGAGCCACATGCCACAGATGACAGTATTTTTGACAGATGACGGTTCAAGTTTAATGTCATTCGTAGCCCAACTAGATTTTATTGTTAAAATGAAAATTATACCTAAAAATTCTAATAATTTCAAGTTATTCTGCTAAAACAGAATGTTTCAATATTAATATACCTAAAACGACGACATATTTAACTTAGCTTCTAGTATAAAATCGTAAGTAAAAATTTTGGCCTTCGTTGGGTTGGCAATTTGACCATTCACTTGACCGGGTGACGTTTCGGAACATGTAATGTTTTAATTTATTATATGAAAAGCTATATAAATCACTAATAATACGGCGTTCGCTATATTGTTATCATTATCTTAAATTAGTCACAGTCATTGTGTTTAGAGTAACTCTGCACCTATTGTTATTTTGTTGTTTTGATGTAAAATATTATTTTAGATTGAAGATGTTACGGTTAAGAACTGTTATTTTGGCATTGCTTGTGTTTTTGACAACATGGAGTATATCCTGGGCTCAAAACCAATCAACCAGTTCTTCATCATCTCCCACTACAAAGGTAAGTTCTATGTTTTTTTTTATTATTATTTATCCTTATTTTATTCCCAAATTGGATTTTTTTAAAATGTCATAGAAGTTATTTTTAACTTTCATTCAATTACATTCAATCATTTTTACTATTAATACATTTCTTTTGAAGATTATAATAAGGTTTGTCTACAAACATATAATCTTTCTTGCTGTAGTATAATGAAAAATGTAATTTAGAAGCAATTAACAAGATTTGAGTAATGATCTAACCATTTTAGATAATTTCTTACAAATACAGCTATAACCATACAAAATAATAGTTAACAATATTATATACTTATATACATTCAAAGGCCACTTGAACATTTAAAATGTATGAAATTCTCAATCTGGTATATTCTGGTGCAGAAGAATAGCTATTAATTGTATAGGTGATGGTTGTGGGTTCTTTCCTAATTCATAGGTGTGTATTATTCTCATTGTATTGTTCTGGTAAAACATAGAAGTGGAGATTAGCCACTGCTACTTAACATGTAATGTCTTGAATTAAGAAAGAAAATGGAGAATGGAGTGTCTTGATTCTAAGTTTTCTCTACACTGATGCACTGATGCCATATTGTGCACCAGAGCAGTCAAAACATTTTATTTTCGTTAGTGAAGAATGGACCCATATCCATCACATTTGCGGTGAGATGCTACTCCACTGCACCACAATTGCATTAAAACTATTAGTATATAATTAGTAAACAACAATTATTCATATATAAGTGTTGCTATCAAATGCCTAAGTACTTGATAATACAATAAAGATAACAGTAATTCAGTTGATTGTGTTAAATGAGTCAAGTAGATGACACTGAAATGTTCTTTTTGTATTGCTTAGAAGTAGTAATAGATAATTTTAATATTTAAGAACAATTTAATTTAATACTCATATATGTATAAAGTTGAGTCCAGCAGTCCGTTGAGTTGCTTTGGCAAGACAAAGCTACATTGAGCTCTGCCACATATAATGTATCTAATTTGAAAGTTAGTGATTAAAGTATCTTGACACTAAGTTTTCTTTGTCTACCTTATTAGGTTAGGTTATTATACTTTTTATATGTATAGGAAACAGGTCAAGCTAAATATAGTTATTATGATAGTTATCAAAATAAAGGCCTTCATATAATAAGTATTTTATCAGATTAGGTAATTTATGAGTGCTATTAATTTTAATTAAAATTTGTGATAATGTTTTATACAAAAACTTCAGAATATTTGTATTCTTTATAGTTATATTTATTTCTGTGGTTATAAAATTAGGGTATAGGCCATAACTAAAGAAAGTATAAATAAAAGTACTTTAAGTTATAGAGATAAGTTCGATATATCAAATGTAACTTAAAACCGATATGTTAAGGAAAACATATTGTATCGATATATGTTTTTAGAAAACCGTTTTTACAGAAACTTAAAACTCAACATATCTGTGATCTGAACAAAAACGTAATAACGCAAAACTTCTGAAACGTCAAACGGTTTTATATCGAAACTAACTTCCTTTCTTTCTAAGTAATGTATTCCGAACGGGCGTAAATGAGATAAGGCGAATATCTAATAAATTGATATTCGTTACCTCTCTTTCTATCGGTATATTCTTCACGGGTGTAAAAGAAATGAAGCGAATATCCGATAGCTAACTAACTAGCAGATTCATGTTTTGGCGGTTTTCTTAGTTAGTTACTATTTCTTCGTTATGAAATCGAACTTCTAAATAAATGAATAAGGTAGAAATTTGGATTTAAAATATGATTTTGTATTTTAACATTATTTCCATTTAATTACTAAATATTGTTGTTTTAACTTATGTTTATAGTTTATAAAGCATTTTTTATGTAATACTAATTAAATATATTTATTATTATACTTTTATACTTATGATTGCGCTTATTGACAAGTCGAAAAAAAAAACGATATCTGAAAACCGTTTTTGATATCGATACGGAAACCATATATCGGTTTCATAACCGTTAGCGGAAAAAAACGATAACGCTCATTCCTATTAAGTTACACTTCAATGATTTACACAACAATAAATCTAATTTATTCAAAATTTATATGATGTAGTGTGGAAATTCAATCATCTGACCCTAAATTATATATAGATTTGATTTTGTCCTGTCAACCAACTAATTACCGTGTGTGGAATGGCCTACCTGTGACAGTGTTTCCAGGTCGATATGACCTGGGTACCTTCAAAAAGTGTGTCTAACTCCACTTTAAAGAATGGCAACACACCTGAAGCTCCTCTGGTGTTACACGGGGTTGTGGGTGGCGGTGATCTCTTACCATCAGGTGACCTGTATGGCCGTTTTCCTTGTCTTTTTCTATAAACATAAAGATGGGTTTAAAACACACTGTATAATTAGACACAACCCAGTCACAAAATGAATAAGATAATAAATAAACTCCTTTCAGCAGTGCCTGAGACCTCATTAGGGCTCATTTAACACTAGTAATGCCGCCTTCGAACTGGAATCAAATTACCAAATATATTATGTATCATTTTCATTAACACAAAAACATAGGCGTGTACTCACTTGACACAAATTGCAGATGTGTTTTTGTATTATTATCGATGTCTATTTGATGGACAGCGGACAAATAAATTATAGGGTTGGTCAGCTAGTGTATCACCAAATTTATTTATATTATATAGCTGAACAATTCGTTTGGTTGAAGGCGGTAATTTCAGGAACTAGTTTGAATTGATTTTTTTTGTGTTCAGTAGTCTAAAAGATATAGCTATTTTTTTGTTAATCACGATAATCGTGGCGATATACTTAATGTTGGAGTTATGTCGGACACTTGGAATGAGTCATATGTCGTACATAAGTAACTCTTAAATATTTTCACGATATTGCGGGATGTGCATCCGCAGGTAAAAGTTAGTTAACTACGTACGTTCCTCAACCATTATCATTGTTATTTATAGATATACGGGAACATTCAAGGTTGAAGTCTGGTGGAAATTTTGTTTCACTACCAGATCGATTGATTGACTGACGCCGCTTGTATATCTTAGTTTATGGTTCTAAACATCAGCTATTTTTACGTTCGTATTCCAGAAGTTTAAAGCAGCTTTAGCCAACACTTAAATATTATGTACAATTCAATATTCCTGTCAATATTATCTATAAGTGAAATCCTTTTTATTTATGTATCCTTTGACCTAATGATTTTTGGACAACCCTAGAAACAATATAACGAGTAGGGTAATAACAATGAAATGAAAGGTAATTCCCACTGAGCTAACCGCAAGCTATAGCTGGCGTCAAATTGATTATGTAATCATTATAATATCTATTTCATGTTAGTCAAATATATATTTTTATTTCTTTAATTTAATATTTTTTGTGTATATTTTTCGAGTGAAACTCGTGATTACGTTGGAAATTTATCGCGATATAAACAGACTTTGACGTATTTAGAAATATTTTGAAAGTCATGAAATATTTTTGGATAAGCCAGATATCCGGCTCGACTTTAAGGCTAGCGAAGGTTAAGCGCTCATATTTTAATATAGTAATTTATAAGTACTGGTATTGCCATAGATAAAATTAGTCGTAAATAATGTTACAATTAAATTAAAACATGTCTTATATAAATATTTTCGCGCCAATTGAAGTGTATTATATTCATATTTTTATATTTATATTTTTGTGACATTAAAATAGTAGAGGGTAATCTCTTAATTAGTAGGGTATTCTCTTAATTACACATAGTAGTCCAGATGTCATTTTTTTAATCTACTACAACTTAAATTTGAGCTAGAAAGTGATATCGTGTAAGAAATCAAACTTATTTAGCCCTGACTCAACCATCTTGTAATCTATTGAGAATTACTTAAATAATTTCCATTGAATTGAATAATTTAGATACGACAGTTGCGTACAGCAATGTCTCAATGGTTGTTGAAAGAACGGCGTTACTTAGTTTTCTGTTGAAAGTAGTATTTAGGGACATCGCATTGTGGCTGAGTGGAACGTCGTCTGACTGTAAAAGCGTTGGTTGTAAGTTCGATCACCACTTGGGGAAATGAACTGTGTTTATTTCCCCCTCCTAGCCAAATAAAGCAGGCAAAAGAATCGAACGAGAAAAGGCGAAAAATGTGTCTTGATTATATGTTGTCTTTGCCTATCTTCTTATATAGGAATAAATGTTTTTTTTTATGCTATGGCTCGCATATATACTACAACGTAGGCGGAGGGATCCAAGTGTCAAAACACTCCGTTCCCCATGTTACACCTAATTTCATTACGTGGTGAGTGGGTGAACTCAAAACCTTCCCTCATCTTGTTTCCCGAATGAGGAAATGAAAATAATTCATTCCCCTGAGTAGAAATCGAAGTCACAACCATCGTCATTGTCATTTTTAGTCCGATGCTGTGCCTCGGCAAAATCGGCACCAAATATTTTTTTTAAATATATACATAATTGTTTCATTTATTTTGTAACCAAATAATACGTAAATGGCCCAAATTATAATGCGTGCGCTATTTCTGTTTTAGGCGTGCCATAGCGTTATAAAGTTCACGGTCAGATTCTAATCGAAATAAGGGAATGCGTATTTTGGAAAGCTCTTATATAATTGCTTTTGATATGGAGAAGTACTTTCATTAATTTGTTTATTGTTATTTTGTTATTTGTTTTCGCGTTTTACAGCAGATGATTTTAGGCTGAAAGAACTCTGTAAAAAATCCTTTTTTCCAATTTTCCTTTCAAAATTCCTTTTTTTTTTAAATATTATAATTTAGTTTTTTATGTATAATTTAGGTTTAATATTTACAATACATTAATCGCTTAGAGGTAAAAATAAAGGTTATTGTGGGACATCATGTGACTCGATGCGGTGATTGTAGATTCGATCCCCACTTGACGGAATTAATTATTGTCATCTATGACAAGACAATGTGATGTTGATTTCCACCACTTAACATTCAATATCTCAAGAGGAGAGAAAGAGAGAGAGGAGCATTTAGTGTATTGACAGTTCATGTCAGGTTCTGTCTACCGTCCGTGCTATATGCAAGTAATACAGCAAGCACCATTCTGGCAGTAATAAATTATTACTAATAACAAACTCAACTAAACTACCTCAATATTTTTTTTAAAAATTTATCTTGACCTTCATTAATATCTTAATATTAACATAATGTTCATAAAAAATGTAGAATCAAGGACGATTAGCTCTAACTATCATGCCAATAATATTTTTCCTTTGATTACTAGGTCGCTGCATTAAATGCATTGAATTATCATATTTTATCGTCGTTGATTTGTAAATAATAGGCGTCGACGTGAGTTATAATATAAAAAATAGACGAGATATTTTATTCATCTGGCTTTACATTGCATATAGTAGGGTAGAAGCTGAGAGAAATTGGTTTCAAGACACTTGGGCCCGAATTTAAAACTTTGTGTTAACTGGCGGAACTCAACACCGCACGGAGTTGCCAGGGCGGGGAAGTGACAATAATTCATTTAGCCATGTGAGGATCGAACACATAAGAATCGTGTTTACAGTAAGCCGCCGCGCTACGAATATTTTAATCATTAAAATTAATGTAATATTTTTATTATAGACTGAAATATACTATAGAAATATACGACTCTTAACTGCAAACGCTAAATTCTACCAGCACTTTATGTAGTGTTATGCTTATATTAACAAATGCCGTCTCAAAGATAAGATAATAAAGTAACAAATTTATATGAAATTTTCATTAATTTAAATTTTCTTTCCGGTTTATATTTAAATAGACATGTATTTAAATTTAATTGTAGCAATGTTAAAACAACACTAATTTTATTGTATGAATATATCTTTAATAAAATTTTCCTTCTATAACTTCACACTTCCTTTACGCAGACTCTAATGTCATATAGACTCAACATTCAGTAAATGCTTCGAAAATTGGAAAGAAATTAGGGAAAAGAGAGTCTCTCGGCAGGTATGAGGAAAAATGTGTGAAACTTATTTCTTTAAGTTCTTTAAATGAATACAGGAATAAATGAAACATATGAAAACAAAGACGGTATTGTATACTGGGTGACTCGGCGGCGATAAAACAATACCGTTGGTACTTCTCAATAATATATTGATGTCGCGATGAAAATTATCGAACTAATTTTACGGCTGGAAGAGAATGCTTTTAGCGTTAAGCCCGCCTATTGTACATTGTTTTTTTTTGGAATTTTGTGCAATAAAATATATATAATAATAATAATAATTTAGTGCTGAATAACAAGTAACAAGGTGCAAATTACATTTAATCTTGTTTAGGTGATAGAAAATTCGCCAAACTACTATGTTTTACTCTCATAATTATATAAATACGTATTATCTATCTATATCTTGGATCTATATAGGCTCTGGCAAGTGACGAGTATTGATTTCTTCGTCCAGTGTCATTAAAGTGCGTAAAAGGTATATTATTTTTGAGCCTATAGACATTTATAATTATTCAAATACACAATAGTAACATATCTATGCAGATAAAGAGGACCTAATGACATTAATTTCGTCTTTTCTTTCTAATTAGAGCCCAAGCGTGCGACTGTAAATACGGCGGTTGTGGGTTCGATTGCTACTTGGGGGAAAGTAATATTTAATATTTTCATTGTCTCCCTCTGCTGCGGCGTTGATTAAAAAAATATATATCAACATAGCGTTGAAACTTAAATTACCTAAAGCGATCCCTACTCGGGAAAACGAATTTTCTTCCCCGCCCTTATAAAACAACTCATAGAAGCGACTGTCTATATGCGGGATAAAGCTGAAAGAAAATAAAATAAAAAAATGGCAATATAATTGAACCCAAAGTCACCGCGGTAGACGTTTAAGCGAGAAATTGTGCCACGAAAGCGTCTGATATGGTACCTACATGCGGACACCAAATGCACAGTGAGTGACACTAGTTTAAATTCCACAGACTAGATACTCTTTCGAAACGATCCAGTACTCAGTTTTAAATTCCCAACAGCCTTCGACTTAACTCACTGATTTAAATTATTCCTCGAGTTTTCCTTCAAAGTGTACGAGTACGAGTGTATCGCGTGTAGTTGGCTCGCGTAGCTACTGACGATTGGTCGTACGCTATCTGTCCTAACATAATGAAATCATACTATCAGATATTTTAAGATATCTTTATCTGAAGCGATGTCTGCTGGCGCGAGTGTCAGTTGGTCGATACCCGCGAAAGGTGGTGTCGTCGTTCTTTTTTTAAAATAAATTTCTAGTGTTTATTTTTTTTTTCTTTCGTTAAATTTGATTCCAAAATGAATATAACGGATTTTACGGGCAACGGGTGGACGGATGTAGTGCCAACGACTATGTCACCAAGTTATATGTTCAGTGATATCCTGCCACCAACCACCACCACTATGGCTCCTTCAACGGAATCCACGGATATTAGGTCGTGGTTGACGAATATGATTGTGCAGGTTAGTTTGTTATATTGACAGTTTCTATATATATGTAGGTATTTACCCATTAGTACGTAGTTGCTTACCTACACGATAAAATATATATTTAATGTATAATCTTTATTATGGATGTCGTAATTTATTGCGATTGTTAACATTTTTCCGCAAATTACATAGGTTAATAACAAAAATAGTAAAAGTGAAAAGTAAATACTTTTCACTTTGTATTTATTTGATTTGAATTGTCGATATTTCTGCTGTATAATATTTTGTGAACTTTTTACCTCTTTTTTTATTTTCTTTTTAATTGGATTGTCTAAAATGGAAAATCAATGAAATTATATGAAAACTCTGTCATGATAATAAATTATTAACTAATTATACAATATATATCATTAAATTAAAAAGATAGAGTTGGTACTTTTAAATAAAAATAGCTTCGTTTATATGATGATTACGGGTTGAAACTCGTGTGTCTTTATAGACGCTTTAACAGTTTAAGTAGTTAATACAGCGTAAAGATATTTCTAGATCCATTGCTGTTAACAAAATACTCAGGTTTACAATTTTTGTAGGTTTTGAGATATTTCGTATTGAGTGGTGGAATTCAACGCCGAGGTTTGTTTTACCAGAGCGGCGAAATGAAAATAATTAATTAAGGAATGATAACCGAGCCAAAACTAACACTTTTTCAGCCAGACGCTCTACCTTTGCGATACGATAGCAAAATAATACTCGCGAACTTTGCCTTATGTTTCTTTACAGATACTGAAGGACGTCAATAAATTAAATTTATACTGTTTAGTTAAATATGAATTCTGTTAATATTGAATATACTCATTTCTATAGCACTATGATATATAATTAACATTTAATAGAATTTAGAAACGGGGTTAAAATTATGGCCGCCTTCTATTGTATGTAATCACTTTTAAGATGAAACTGTAAATATAAAATTTTCAAAGCAAAGAAACATCCGCCGAGCGGACTGAAAAAGTGACTGAGTCACTGTGAGCCGGGAGAGTAACTTATTGGCTGAGAGCAAACCCGAAGGGTTCATCTGAACGGCGCGGCGCCTAGATACACCAGCTTGGCGAGTAGCTTTCACCAAGGCGGCGAACCCCAACTACTAATAACTTTTTCCTGGCCCTTAAAACCTTTTTTACGTTATAAAATGACACACTGACTATCGACGAATATTTACTTTCATGATCTTGATGTGTTTTTACTACTTATACCTCGCCCACATAAAGTATACTTACAAGAAACTTAATATAGGAGAAAGTGACGTCATCAGGCGATTTTATACATTATTTTTATAGTTTGAAACCGAACCATGATTACGTAATTTTGGTTGTATGGAAGTTCCCACCAAATAGTGAGCTTGGCTGTGCCGTTTTGTGTGAAATTAACACCTGTTAAACTAATATACATTTTTCGCCGCTTTGTTGTTAAAGACCATGAAGTGCCAAACGTCGAATAATTGCCTTCGTAATAACTTTACTATTATTAATAGACGAGACTAGAGAGAGAAGTTTAGAAGTTATGTATAAATTATATGTTTCTATTTAGCCATTTTATTTTATTTGTTATCATGGTGAAACTTCTAACATGTAAATGAACTCTCTTCACCATTAAAGCGACTATTTGTAGATATCTAAACTATTCATAGTCTTATGATTAATCTTATGCTAATACCTCTGCAAGAACACAGTGACACGTCACTCAGTTTTTGCAAATGTGGTGCCCTAGTCATTATCAGTTAGTGACTAACGTATGTGCACCTAATACAAATTAAACAATTCCTTATTATACAAAGTATACAAAGAACACACATACTTTTGTTCAGGATATTTTAATGTGTTTCATAGTTTACATAACGTCAGAAATTAATGATTCACGCTGACTATTAATAAACTATTAACAAGATTTTTTATGTATGAACTATTAAATCTGTTAATTTTATTGTTGTTAAAACAATTGAGTCTTTTTGGTGCTTGTACTTCTATGTGAAAAAAGGATAACGTATTTTCAACTCGTACCTAACTCTATTTACATAATTTCTTAACTTACCCAACATTATTACAGTATGTGCTAAAGTTTATTTGGACCAATGCTGAGGACCCCTGACCTCATCAGGAGTGCGAATGACTTTTAAACACCTAAAATGTGTAAAATTTGTTGCTTATTGATTTGCAACACGTGAATGTGAGCCACGTGTACCTAAGGCCCACGACTTATCCTAGGACGATTTTATTAAAGAAGTTGAATATAGTTAAAAAATATATAAATAGGAGCACAGCTTCTATATCCATACCTATATTATAAATTCGAAAGTAACTCTGTCTGTCTGTCTGTCTTTTACGCAATCAGGGCCAAACCGCTAATTTAATTATGATAAAAAACTCATATAGAGATACTTGAGGGTCTCGGGATGAACATAGGATACTTTTTTTTCTCATATTTGTTATATTTTCGATATACAGGGTGGAAGAGGCAGCGCTTCTTTTATTGAAACTGCATATAGGGTAATACATTTCAAACCCACACCTAAGAAATTAGTCAAGGTACCTCAACAGTTTGGACGTAGGGTTTTTTTTTCATTTCACTATTCTTATCCATACCTGTATTTCGTGTGACGCACACATACGTGTGCGACGTTTCCGATTTGACAGTTAAGTGTGTGCGTGCCTATGTTATACTTTACAAATGGCGTTTTATTTTAAAACGATAATTTTATTATTTATTTTGTTTGAAAAAATAACTTTTTCATTTTTGGGAATTATTTTTTTTCCGAATTATATTAGGCTTTTATAGAGTAGTTAAAACTGTGGTTTCATTTAAAGTGGTGCTGACAATTCCACCCAGTATATCAATATATTAAAATACTTATTAATTTGACATGCAGTTTATTCCGCCATGTTTATAACAGCCGCCGTTGCTAAGCAACGATTTGCAAAGTTTGTTGTTAGAAAACGTCACCCAAAATGAGCTTGCTTAAGGCATCTCTATATTGAAAACTGAAAATAATTTCATAAATATATTTAATAAATATTCGTATAGTTCAGGCGGGCGTAGCCGCGTCCGGGTCCACTAGTATTATAATAATTTAATTTAAGTAAAATAATAATGTAAAAAAGGAAAACTTAGCCAGACTTTCTTTTATTTATTAAATTGGATATACGCACAAGGCTGCCGTCTATTTTCGCAAAGTACGACGACAAGACATTGATAGTAATCAGCGAATTATGTACCACGATAAGGTAAATTCTATGACAGCGAGCGCGATGTCAAAGTCGTTTTATTATCTATTGTCAATCTATTTAACCTTTAAGTATGGACGTCGGGTCTGACAGACCCACCTAGTTCTACGAATTCTACAAATCGGCCACTTCTCGGTGACCTCCGCCACTGAGTCGCTCAGTACCTTTCGTATTAATGACAAAATGAATGTAGATAGCAGTGGTTGTGTCTCTGGGTTCAAAACACGTGAGTATTTAACTTTCTAAACGGGGGCTGGGTCTGTCAGACCCGACGTCCATGTTTCCCATACATGAATGATTTCAAAACGCCATATATTTTTATAATATTACAAAATATACTTTAATATTTTAATTATATTATTTGTATTCAAATGTTTTTATTGTTAAATATCATATATTATTATGCATTGTTTGTTATATATTTTAGTAATATAAATATTATTTACCTAAAAAAGTTTTTTTTTTTTTGTTTTTATGATTAAATGGAAAAAAATGATCGACCAAGCACGTCAGGGACAAAAATATCGGTACTTTATAATCAACATCAAACAAAAGAATTGGACGACGACATTTTATAAAGAAAATAGCACTTTATCAAATAAAAAGACGCGTTTCGTATACTAAACTACTCTAAGAATTGAGAATGACTTTGACTCGCGTTTCGCGATCTGATCTATCATTTATTGAACATGAAGCCAAAAAAATAGTTTTGGGTTCTTGAAAAACATGTACACTTTGCCCCCAAAAGATATATAGAAAGACAACACATACTTATGTTGACTGCAATCGTCCTGTTTGCCTACAATGTTGAAAGCCATTGTGTATCGATGTTCAATAATACCTTATCTTGAGGTGTCGTCAAAATTTTTATTTTATAACATAAGATGTAATTTCTTTATTTTTTTTATTTGTTAGACTTTATATTTTGTTAAAAAAATATTTATTTTATTATCCGTCTTTTTTTTATAGTATTATTTTCTTAAGAGTCATCCCATGTGGCCAAAGACTGAAGTTGTGACTTTAAGTTACTTAAATCGTTGTGATGCGTAAACTTTAATAAGACGCGATTTTATTTATATTGATTTTGCTTGATTTGAGACTATTCATGTAAACTAAAACATAATATTGTCTTCTTCCTTTAAAAAAGAGACGGAATACAACCAATAAATACACTGGTCTGACAGACCCGACGTCCATATGTGTGTTATAAAAAAATCACGTCCATAGTTAAAGGTTAAAGTTGATTGGAGCCTTCACTTTTATGTTACTAACAGTAATAAAATAAACATTAAAGTAGATTAATGTTTTACCTTTTTTTTTCTTATTATGTATATAGGTATGTAGGGTAACTATATATACAGGATGGAATTGTCAGCACCACTTTAAATGAAACCACAGTTTTAACTACTCTATAAAAGCCTAATATAATTCGGAAAAAAAATAATTCTCAAAAATGAAAAAGTTATTTTTTCAAACAAAATAAATAATAAAATTATCGTTTTAAAATAAAACTCCATTTGTAAAGTATAACATAGGCACGCACACATTTACCTGTCAAAGCGGCAACGTCGCATACGTATGTGTGCGTGACACGAAATAAAGGTATGGATAAAAATCGTGAAATGAAAAAAAAATCCTACGTCTAAACGGTTGAGGTACCTTGATTAATTTTTTTAATTCTGGGTTTGAAATATTTTACCCTATATGCACTTTCAGTAAAAGAAGCGCTGCCTCTTCCATCCTGTATATAATAGCGTCAGTTAATTTTATTGGGAATGGTGTCTTGGACCCTTTTTAGCATGATAAACAGGCACAAGGAACGTACTGTTCCCCACTTAATGCTCATTTGTTCGAGATATTGAATGTTCCGTTGCATAACTCAACGCCACGCTTTGCCTCGACACCAGAGCGAAGAAATGGAAATATAAACGTAAATAAATATTTCACTTCCTTTAGTGGGGATCGAACCCACAACCGTCGCGTTACAGCCACACCCTTGTGCGGCTACGCCACGACGGCCTCGAAATTATTAATTTGTACTATATTTCTTTAATCAATAAAAAATGTACTACATATTTAGAATATATAAAAATGTATACAAATAAAACTATTGACAATACTACACAGTTTAATTAATTGGCCAAAACATTTGATTCAAAACTAACAAGATCTAAATATATTCATAGCTGTGCTCATTACAACATGCAAAACCAGTATCACTTATCCGGCGAAGAGCTACTTGTTTAAGCATACCTACTGCACATATATAGTTGAACTTTTAATACATGTTTAATAAAATACATATAAATTTGTAATTGAAAATTGAAAAAAAAAATGAAAAAGAAAAGATACTTTTATAGAAACACACAGAATAGTCAAATTTTGGACTAGATCGAAGTGTCGGCAAATCAATAGCAAAATACGGAACAAATTGTTTTTAATGGCTATTTTATAACAACAATACATGGCTAGTACCAAATGTTTTAAATATATTTTTTTATAAATTTTAATAAAATAATATAAAACAAAGAATATCTTTGTTTATTAGCATTGTATTAGAACAACGCAAATAGCCAGCCAGGTTCGACACACTTCTATCATTACACCTCTTTGTATCAACTACCTACATACATACATACGAGTACATAAATGAGTATGTTTCATAAAGATAAATTTTTATCATGTTATTGTTCTCTTTTTAAATTATTCATACTTTATATCTTATGTAAATATGTGAAAAATGTGGGTTATGTGTGAAATTAAACATATCTTAATTTTTAGAGGCGTGTGGCGCAGGGGCACAAATGTGAATGTGTGATTGTAAATGCGAGTGGTTGTGGGTTCGATCGAGTGGGAACTCGAGGAAATGAAATATTTATTTAAATCTATATTTTCATTTCTTCGCTTCGGTGTTGAGGCAAAGCGCGGCGTTGAGTTCCGCCACTCAACACGCAATGCTTCCAGAATTCGGTGGAACATGGGGAACGGAGTGCCTTAACACTAGCTTTTCTCTGTCTATCTTGCGGGATACAGAGCGAGGCAGATTTTTTTAGTTTTTATAACTGCGAAATTTAGTCTGGTTATAGCCCAGGTAGTCTTTTTATAAACATTTTAATATAAATTTATTACAACTCCAATATTATAAATATAGCATATAAATCGATAGATTTTGAGTTTTTGTAAAAATAATATATTAGTATTAGGGTTCATTAGGAATAATTATAAAAAAATCTCTTTCTTAACAGATAGATATTTTTTAAATTGTTTTTAGGAACTATTAAAAAGACGTATCGTGGAGACGACTATTCCAGACGAAGTAGCCTAATTTTAGAACGAATAAGATCCTTGAGAAAAATACACATTATGTCGACTAGAATTATATTGTGGAAGCCATACTGTAGATTCGTTTGGGAATTAATTTGATTGGGGCATTTGATTCATTCACACACTTAATCATCAAAAACAGAATATTATTAATAAACAATTAAATCTTTTTTTTTATTTCTCAGTTTTACAATACAATAATACAGTAGGTTAAAAAAACCACCATTGTGTCCAGTTTTACATTATTTACAATATTGACGTTATTTACGTTCTTTCCTAAATCATTTATTACGTAACAAAACGTTAATTAAATATATCTTAAAGGTAATACTGTTCTAATCATTTAGGATTTGGTTAGGTAGAGAGGAACTCGGAGTGTGGAAGCGTTAATACAAATTTTATAGCGACCTTAATCCTACGCTAGAGACGCAAGTCGCAGCACTACTCCGAGCTCCTCCCCTTTCAATGGTGATGGGTACGCACGCCGGTGTCATGGAATGCTAAGATACTTCTTTAGAAAATATGAAGCATTTACGACTTTCAATTAAAAAAAACTGTATACTACATTTAGAAAATACATTGACTGCAAATGAGTATCAAATAGTCGTTCTGATAAATTTAAGATTTAAAGTTTAATATTATTTGTTGACATTTCGGTTATTGAAATAACGGTAGATATTTGGGTGTTCGAATAATAAAATTGGAAGTTTTTATCCCTACGCTATCCTGGCTCTGTGGGATAGCATCTGTAAACACTAAGATTGTGGTAGCTGAGCGTTGACTTTTGTCACTCGGCACAATGCAACAATACATTGAGTGTATACACTACTCTTTTTATGTGTGTGGGGATGAAGCGGGCAACTAAAAAATCATACTCAACAAAATATACAATTCTTTCATTTTTTCTTCACTTCTTTACTTACGATAGCATATATACAATTTCTTTACTTACGATACAATATAATATTTTATATAAATTAAGCTTTTTTTTTAATTCCTATTCTCAATTTAGTTGTTATATACAAGTTAATATAGTGAACAAGTTCTGTAACTATTTGTATACATATATTTATTATGTCACGCAATTTTATCTTATAAGATAATTGAACAATTTCCTCTCTTACGTAAGTTCATCATAATGGCATTTTAATGAGAACAATGCGGTGTTTTTGTTTTGTAAATCTCGTTAAAATATTAACTCCATTTACTCGTGCAAGTCTTCTGTCCTAAGCCTTGAGTATAATAAATATTTCCTTTCCTTCAAATTCATAAAAGGGGAAATTAAATAAAAAAGCACTTTTAAGAGTTTGACTTTATTTTCATTTATTTCAGTTATATTTCAATTATTTCAGTTTTTATTTATTCTGTATCTAATTGTAAATTAAATTAATGAAAAAATCCAATTAATTATAAATAAAATAAAATTTGAGGCCGTGTCAAGTAAAATTGATCATAACACAGATATTATCTTTGTGGCACTATTACTTATATTGTTTTTCCTTTGATTTGATTGGGATAAAAATTATTAGCACTAAAATATTAAATGCTGAAAGAAACATTTTATATAAAAATACACAAGTATCTTCGATTACTTACTGCGACTCAACTTGTAAAAAATTTATGTGAATAAAGCTGTTTTTATTTATTTATTTCAAAAAATATTTTCCTTTATTTCAGAAGGCGGCGGTGCAAGGCAGCTTCTGGCAAGGCTTCGTTGCATCCATATCCGTCGTGATCGTCTCCGAATTGGGAGATAAGACTTTTTTCATTGCTGCCATAATGGCAATGAAACATCCCCGAGTTATAGTGTTTGCTGGAGCCATATCCGCCTTAGTTTTTATGACAATCCTTTCAGCAGCTTTCGGATGGATAGCCACGATCATACCGAGAGTGTACATACACTATGTTAGTGCGGCACTATTCGCAATATTTGGTTTGAAAATGTTAAGGGACGGTTGGAAGATGGACCCCAATGAAGGTCAAGAAGAATTAGAAGAAGTACAAAGTGAACTTAAGAGAAGAGAAGATCAGGTAAATTGTTTATGTTCTAATATAAATATCTTTGGGCTTGTTTATTCTTTGAATACTAAAGTCTTTATTGTTTTTGCTTTTTTTAAATTTTATATACAGTTTGTTGTGTTTAGTTTTACTAACGTCAATAGTATAATATTTTTTTTAGATTATAAATTGTAAATCAGTGATATGTAAGTAAATATGGTAATTAAATTATCCATTATCAACATATCGCACTAAGTCGTACTGAAGACGATGCCAATCATAAAGATTAAAATAGAACGTTTATTATTTTATCTAATCTCATGTCGACGATTAAAAAATATGACAAATGAGACCAAAGAGATAGTATTCTTTAAGTTAATTAATTTATTTTTAAAAGATTATCCTTGCAAGATATGAATAAATTATTGATTTAAATATAAAGCAAATGTTGAATTCCTTTATTGTAGTTACCTTTATGTCCTTTAAAACTACATGTTAAATTCAAAACAAGAAAAAATTTCAATATCATAACCTTTCAGAGTTTTTATTGACCTTTTAGCTACCGTTGCGTATTGACAAATGTTTTTAACGTCACACGTTATATTTAAAATATCTGGAATTCAGTTTAAAGCAATAAAGAAATAAAATATGCTTTTCTAATGTGGTAGGTCGGCTAAAAGGTTAAATAAGAATGAAGCCGTTAATATTATACAGGGTTCCCCAAAAGAGCGCCCAAGGTCGCCTGAAGGGGGTTCCACGTCTGAACGTTCTCAAAGCCCAGGGGCTACTCGAACACCCGAAGTAGAAGTCCGCAGTAACCCCGCGACACCCTCGCCTAGTGAGGAGCCCCAAGCGGGCCCCTCTACGCAACCCGATCCGTTGAGGGTGATCTTACGTCATTATGCCTGGCAGTACGAATGACACAATAGTTGTTTTCTTTTAGCTTAGCTTTTTTAGGTTATGCACAGATCACATTACCCGCATTTCGAGCTTATTTTAATTATTGCAAAGGAATTCAGCATTTGAATCATGTTATTGTTTGGTTTTCAAATTTGGCCACAAAAATGTACGATTATTTAACATATAAAAAATGATGTATTCCGTTCTGGTCAAACTTTTTTTAGCTTATTTTATATGATTCGTATCTATCGTATCTATTTATTTTTACATAGTTATAATTAAATAATAAACTACTATTATAATTTATTAGTATTAGATTATTCAATTTAGCTGTCGCCTCGCCTCTGTTTTAGTTTAGATATGCGCATACAAAATTATAGAGTAGATAATCATCCAGTAACGAACTGTGCACTCAAAACATTTTTTATTATTAATATCTCTTTTAGTTATTGCCTACGTAAATAGAAAAGAACTGGCAACGCAAACTGCAACATCCCACTACCATTTTTCTCGGCGAATATTATTTTTGGAATCTGCGTAAATTTTGACCTTGAATGGCTGGCTTCCTTGTCGTTGGCGATGTTTTGCATGTTACGTTTTTTATAGAGGCATATTTTTATTTTAGTTGTTTATTTTACTATCTCTAGAATAGAAACTATTCATTGTTTTGAAATATTTCAGGAGGATAAAGAAGAAACTTTAGACATGTTAGAACAAGGTCAAGCGGAAAATCGTAGGAAGAAACGAAATGCAATGCTAAAAGTGCTTTTGCAAGCTGCATCTTTAACTTTCATAGCGGAATGGGGTGATCGATCGCAGTTAGCGACTGTGGTGCTGGCTACTCGTGAAAACGCAGTGGGAGTCGTGCTTGGTGGGTCGCTAGGACACGCCCTTTGTACGGGCTTGGCTGTGATCGGTGGGAGAATGGTCGCGCAGAAGATTTCCGTTAGAACTGGTGAGATATTTTATGTGTACACATACTAATATACATCTATACTTATAATAAAATCGTAACGGATCGATGTTTGTTCAAGGAAGATATCAGAAGGGAAGATAGTTTTTATCTTCACCACTTCAAATGAAAGCATAGTTTTTGTCACAGTCTATTGTCATCACCATTTAAGTAATACGCCAAGTAAACATAAGTATTTTAATTCTAGTTTTGTCACAATTTCTTATTGGAATACAGAATTATATGCGGTTACGATTTTAGTCAAGATTGCTGTAATTTTATAGGAATAAAAAGCTTTAAGTTTGTTTGGACATTATGTGGGTACTTGGTACTCATGCAATAAAAGTGATAATTGATTATATTAGTACTTAATAAGATTAAGTAAAGACTGAATGATAAGTAAGATTTATTGCCAAAGATAATACCTTATGTTATAGATATTATCATTGATATTTAAAGTCACGTATTGATAAGTTTTATTATGCGTACCTATAATATACCTAAACATAGATAAATGAATTCTATATATTATGATCATTTTGTACAAGTGTTTTTATCTTACTCTTTCTAAGGGATTGAATCGATTTCAATGAAATTTTATGTGGGTTACAATTGTTTTGTAATGTGGCGCGCCAGTCGATGTGTATTGTAAAAGATCACACAAATTATAAGAAAATATGTATGCCATGTACAATACGGAAACTTCCCGGAGAAAGGCATCACTATAAAGATATGTTTTTACCGGGCAAGACAATGTCAGTTCCGTTCGTATAACATAAATTACAATTTCTTGATATAGATTAGACATACATATCTAAATATCTACATTAGTAGATCTCAATATCTGTAAACTTATTTGTAGTACAGATTCCATTCAAGGCGACGTTCTGCTTTCTTAATACCTGTGTTAATAATAATATTTGCGTTATACTTCCTCTTACACATCTTCTATTTACACGAGAATTTTAATTTTATAGTTCTGATAAAATTATGCATCGAGGACATAGGGGGCAGTGGGACAACGCAATGTCTGACTGTAAATTCAATGGTTGTGGGTTCGATTTCCACATGGGGCAATAGATTATTTTAATTTCATCGTTATGGTAGATAAAGCCCGGCGTTGAGTCCCGCCACTAAACATGCAAAATTAGGTGAAAATTTGTGGGTCTGTCTGCTAAACCTGCTATACGGGAAAAAGGCGTAAAGCTACTATTATGGTAATGATTGTGTAATTAACAATACAACTAAAATTAATATTTTTTTCTCAATTCCAGTTACCATAATCGGAGGTCTAGTGTTTATATTCTTCGCAATAAGTGCGTTAGTGATCGGACCGGGAGAATGAAGAGTTCGTTGTAGATATAAGTAATTGTGTGTAAGTGTATTTTATGTTGTCAGTAAGGGAGTAGTTGAATATTTTATACGCCAAATTGAGAAATCAACTCGACTTAGGTTCATTTTGTTTTGTACTAACTAATTTTATTTTGAACAAAGTCAATTATACTACAATGCCTTGTACTTGAATATTTGAAGTATTAAGGACTTTGATATAAAAAAACTGCTGAAAAATCTAATTCATAGAAGAGATATAAAATTTTCATATTTTTCTGAAATTAAAGCGTATTCACTATCTTTGGCAATTATTTATTGATATTAAGTACACATGATTTTGTGAAAGTTTCATTAGTCACTAAAATGTGGCAAATTATATTTTAATTTCAATGAACTTTAAAATAATTGAATACTGGACTACTTAAGCATATTTTTTTTTATTATAGTATGTTGAAGTTGTCTTGACTTTAAAATTAAAAATAAGAAGAAAAAGAGATTTTTTAAGTTAAATGACATGGTCATTTTTAACTGTGGCAATGCAACAAACAAAAAATAATTGACAAATGTAACTTCCATTTAACTTATTATTGTAGTAATACGATGCTCTTACGGGTAATATAGAGAAAAAAAGATACCTATAATAAGCTTCATTTTGAATCGACGTAAATAAAACTGAATTAATTTGACAAAACATTTACGCACATTAAAAAATTCTGACATGTTTATTTAATAGAAAGATGATTTATAAATGCTTAAAATAATGTGCGATCTTAATGCGATAGAGTTATTAACTAAAGGTTCCTTTTATTTATATCGATACCAATAATGGAGGGTACATGTGAAAAAACTGTTTTGCACATTAGTTTATATTGTTCATAAATAAGTAACATGCAAGTAGGGGAATTGTGCTTAAGATGACATACTTTTTGTTTCAAGACAAATATTTCAAATAAATAAAGTCATCTGAGAACAGCATATTGCGTATACTATTATATATATCATAATCAACGAAATTATTTTAGTTTCAGAACAATCATCTTTCAAACATCATAAAAACAAACAAAAATCGCACTTAGGTCGACCAGTGTAAGACGACATATCTACAGGGTAAAATGACATACTTAGTATGTGGCATAAAAATGCCATCATTATTTGTCGAGCATAGTTCACAAATAAATAGTTTCTTCTTTGCTGGGGGCTTTTAAACAGTATTAAGGCCAGATTCATACATGTTGCAAATTCTATGAGGTTGGATTCCGTCATCAGTCACTTCCTTTTCCAAAAGGGAAATAAGCTTCGTCACAGCTTCGGCTATTGAATGCCCTTGCTCTAGCAGCCTTATCCATGTCATCTTGTGACCAATATATATTCGTTTGTAATTAATTGCCAGGAATTTTGTAGGTAAAGCAAAAAAAATACATCGATTCTATTTATAAGGGTAAGATAGTATGCCATCTTATACTCACGTTTTGTATGTCATCTTACCCAATAGATATATGAATTTAATTTTAACCGTTGTGACAAAAGTTTATAGGTTAGGATGCGCTTTTAGCGTTAGTTGTGTCATATAATAAACCTATTTTACATTTATAATTAGTTCAAATTGAAAATCTTTATCTTACATGTCCTTCCACCATCAAGCAAAAGCGAAAGAAAAATTTGTTGCAATTGAAAATAACGAAAACATGAATTACTTGCCCATCTGCATTCACTTTTAGCCATACTAAATTTAAGCACTAGCTGCATCTACAGACACTCTCTAAAACGTCACAAGATCGCACTTAGCGCTAATAGTTTCATCAATATTGGTAGTGTGTCATCTTATCATAGTATGCCATCTTGAGCACAATTCCCCTAATAATAGATAATATGAACTAGTTTGATTTTGAACCTGTTAATAATGATGTAATAATTTGTAAGACAGGCATACCCTTGCCTAAGGCATAATGGAATGGTCTGTATTAGAAATTGGAGACTTAAATAGCTGAGATTAAATCGTTAAATGTTCATTGATATTCATATTTAAAATTTTAATAAATGCTTTTATTTATTTAACAGATGACACTGCATTTACGTGTGTATCAGATTATTACTTTTAGAAGTAAATAATATGTAATTTTATTTAAATAATTTTTCAAGCAAGAATTAACCTTGTAATTAGTTTCAATTGATTTAGAACTTTACTTATAACGGACTATGTATTATTGTACTTTATTTTATCTAAAAAAAGTGTGAGTAGACTTTTAAGTAGAAATATTTGATTTTGTAAGCTGAAACTTGAAATCTTTTTTGTTGTAATTTTATGCTATTTTATATAAAATGATAATCTATACTTATAAAAAAAATCGTAGGAGGGTCGGTGTCTGTACTTGGAAGATATTTAAAAAAAAATGTTATTGGGAACCTTTGTTTACCTAATAGAACCCAAAACAATTATTTTTGATTCTTTTTTCTGTTTGTCTGTGCGTTTGTTATCGCTAATCTTAGAATCGACGTAACCGATTTAGATGCGGTTTTCACTATTTGATTCTGGCAATCTTCCGAAAACATATAGGGTTTATTTTATTAAAATCGGTTCATAAATAAAAAAGTGATGTCAATTTAAAGTATTTAGTTCGACAAATTTGCTAATTGCCGTAACAGTTATTTTATACAACTGTTTTACTGAATCTTTAGTTTTCAATTTCTTTATTAATATTTCTATTACAAGCGGGCGTAGCCCCGCACGGGCCCATTAATATTGATTAAACAGATACTACTTATCTATATAATAATGTAAATACAATCAGCATTTTCTACAATAGTTGTTATATTTTAAAAAAAATGTTATACAAATTTACGTTTATATGGCAACATTTAATAAAAAAAGAAACTTATAATCTTTTTAATGTTTTATATGTACAACATATAAACGTAAATTTATACAGAATTTGTGATATAATTATTTATTTATATGTATATTATTATTATCGTGCCTACATATGTGTCTGCCCGTACTTTTAACCTTTTAAATGTTCTTGGTACAAAGGTCACATCAAATAATGCTTAGCGCTATATGTTTAAAAAGTATTATATTGTATGTAAAATTGATTAATAAAGAATATTTCACTCCCTGGGTATTATTGCGACGGCAGTAAAATATAAATTATGCTTAGGTATAAATTGTAGAATATAGTATAAGTGTAGGTTAGAAAAAAAAAGAGATAATGGTTCCATATTTAATTATTTAAAACGTGATTCCAGTATTCTATTCTTCGAATAATGATTTTATTATCATCTGAATAGTCAAAAAAAATATTAGTTTTAATATAGTCTTAAAAATGCTACTCAACGATTTATAATATCAAAAAAAATAAACTTAAACCTAATTAAAGCTCTTCACGAGATCAAAGAACGAAATAAGAAAAACAATTTAAATCAAATAACAGTAGGGGAATATAAAATCTGTAAAAAATATTTTCGTACATAATTAAAAATAATTTTAAAAGTCACCTCCATTTCTTGGTTATTTCTGTTAAAATATTAACAATTGATCATTTGATTGTTTGTTAAACACAATTACCAATTAATTTATTAATATTTAAAATAATTTTAGGACTTAAAGTACTTATAGTGCTTTATGTTTCTTTTAAAGAATGAAAGGAACAGTTACACATAAACCGTTGCATTATTTAGTAACCATTAGGTACAATCAGTTAAAAGTAAATTGTGATTTTTTCACAAACAAATAATAATCAATTGCGAATATTTAACTGTTAAATGCAATTAAAATTTTCCGAATTCTACTATCAAACTCTTATCAGGATATCTTTGACCTAAGTAAGATAGACAGAAATATAATCATCGCTAGCATCCAATACCGCTTGTTTAAGAGTATCGTCTTTAGACTGCAGTGCTCTAGTGTGTTTCGGTAAAAACAAGCACATACGACTTGAATCTCCCCATGAATAATTTAATGTACCTGTAATTTAACGCAATTTGCCGATTAAACGATTAAATGGATATTAATGTTTAACAACATTCGAATAAACATCTCAATCTCTAAATTACTATTTTTTCTAAGTTTTTTACTTTACATAAAAAAAGGTAAAACGGAATCTATCTAGTGTTATATCATATTGAGTCTCGCGTTTCAAATTGAAATAATAATAATAATAATAAAAAAAGAATTAATTGTTATAGTAAACTTATTTCTCTTGTCCTTTGCAAAAATCTTTTATAGGTACATGTACAAAAATCTAAAATTTTAAAGGGTTCAGGAATATAAATTATATTAGCATTTCTTACCATAATATTTGAGAGGCCATTGATGTGGGGAATGTGTTCTACTCAAAAGACATGAAGGTAAACCACCTGGTGTCAGGACTCGGGCCGGCCACCATGGGCAGCTTCCTAACTTGTGCCACACTACGTCATCATATCTAAAATGGTACAAAAAATAGTAAAAAAAAAATTTAAAATAACCTTCATAGGAAAAAGAATAAAATAAAAATAACCTAAATATATGTTAATTTTGTTGTTTTACTGGTGAATTTACAGATGAAAATTCCATATCTAAGAGTAGAAAACTCACAGAAATATAGACATGGGTAAAATTGATCTTTATGGTAGAAAATTGTAATATCAATTACTTTTCTTTATTGATTTATTTGAAATACGTCTTACAATTTCTAAATACATACCCAACTTTTGGTCCCCACATACAACTTGGGCAAAGATCGACATTTTCCTTATCTTTTTGAACGCTACAAATTGTTCTGGTGCTAGATAATATCTTTTCAACAAATGTGACTCCGTGAGTTTTTTTTGGCGGTTTTTTGCGATCTGAAATTAAGTTGATATTTTCTTTATAATTTATAACATGATGAAAATAAAGATTGTTTATATTTGATTGTTTTGGTTTTATTCGATTAGCGTGAACAAACGCACAGGCAAACCGATACAAAATTAAAAATAATTGTTTTGGGTTCTATATCATTAATAAAAATCCCAATAACATTTTTTTATGCAGGGTGGAAGCGATTGCGCTTCTTTTACGGGAGCATCAACAGCCGTCGATTGTCCAATGTTGGACATAATCCTTTCCCAATTCTCGCCACACACTCGATCTTCAGCTCTTCGGACCTATCCGCTTCCCGCCAACCTCTTTAGGTTGTCTGTCCATCTAGCAGGGAGTCGTCCCACCGGACGTTTTGTACGGAGTCTCCACTCTAAGACACGTCTGCACCAGTGGCCGTCGGCTCTACGACAAATATGCCCCGCCCATTGCTACTTCAGCTTACCAATTCTTTGAGCTATGTCGGTAATTCTGGTTCTCCTCCGGATTTCCTCATCTCGGATTCTATCTTTTAGAGATATACCGAGCATAGCCCGTTCCATGGCGCGCTGAGCGATTTGAAATTTGTGGGAGCAGCATATAAGGTCAAATATATCGAATCCATACCTAAAAATAATAATCAAGATTCGTCAACAATTTAGACGTTGTATTTTTATTTTCATTTCAGGATTTGTTATATATTTTTGGGAGACTGGTGGGTTCGATTACTATTCGAAGAAGTAAGTATTTAATATTTTCATTGCCTACCTGCGGGATAGTGTGAAGCTTAGAAAAAAATCCATCATTAAAATGACTTACTTTTTTCTTGGTTACTATGTGATAAATATAATAAAAAAACGCGCTTTATTTTTTTCCATAATGTTCTTGTGAAATAGGACAATATTTCTATACTTGTATGTCCAATTAATTCTGTTGGATTCCCACAAAATTTCTGTTGGATTCAAATCTGGAGATTGGGAAGGCCATTGTGTCATTCAAATTATTTTGCTTTTCTTTTGCTTCTAAAATTTATTTACATGGCTTAAATGAGTGTTTGGAGTCATTATCATACTGACAGAAAAAGTCTGGGTCAACGCACCGAGTTCCAGAAGGCAATATAATTTTAAACTTGCAACCACTAGCGCCTATGAACGCGCCGTCGCGGAGATGTAGCTGGAGCTACGTCCTGGAGCCTGTTGCTAACCTCAGATCCATTCAGCAGGCAGCTGATTCTTTTATTCACCCGCCTGGCCGCATTTCTTACTCTGGCCCAAAACGATGTCGTCGCGGAGCTCCGAGGGATATCCAAGCCACCCGAGAGGTAGCGAACCATGTCGATGTGGCTGGGAGCGTTGCGCAGGCGAATTGACATGGTGTCTCACAGTGACTGCTGCCAGACCGCTCACCAAGGAGTCCCTTGCGTGCAGCATCCGGAAGGCGTGCGCCTATGTATAGGCTTCATATAAATTGCTGAGAGGCAGCAGGCCTCCCCCTCCCGTCGACGGTGATACAAAGGCAAGCTCCGGACTGGCTTGCTAAGGGAAAATCATCCACTTCTTGGCCAATTTCTTCACAGCCCTGTCCGCCTCCGCCAGGTTTTCGCGGCTGATCTCGGCGCCCTGCATGGCAAAGTCCAGCCTCGGCAGGATGAAGGTGCATCGATGTCAAATATATGGTAAAACAGACAGTTTACCAAAGTTTATTATGGTAACTTCTGCCAGGGGGCAAGCAATGACTCATTGATCTTCCGCAGGTCGGTGATCATGATCTGTACGCGAGTAAGGCCGCGAACAGCTTTGGGCAGTTGTCACCAACGGCGATGGGTCTCCAGTTGTCGATGTTGTTCACATCTCCTTTTTTAAATATGAGAAATATCGTGGAATCTTTCCAGGGGTCTGGAATCAACTGCAGCGTCCATACCGCATTATAGGCCTGGCGATCGGCTTTTCTGATGTGGCTAATTACGTTTGCGACAGATTGAAAAAAAAAAACAAAATGATTTTAAAAGTAACTTTAATTATATTCAAAACTAGCGGCCCGCCCGCGGTTTCACCCACGTGAACTATGTTATTATTAATTTCTGTCTCCATGACTACGTCCTAGTGACGTCTATGCAAAATTTAGACTCATAGCATTTGTAGTAACGAAGTTTCATACAAACTTTCGACCCCAAAAACAACCCCTTAGAAGTCGAATATTGCAAATTCCCGTCTTAGCGAGCACCTAGGTCCTATAAGTAACTCCTATGCAAAATTTCAGATTCCTAGCACTTGTAGTTTTTGAGATTTCGTGATGAGTGAGTGACCTTTCGATTTTATATATATAGATGAATACAAATTAATCCTATGAACGATGATTTCACTTCGATGTGGAAATATGGAATGGATATTCTCACAAAAAATATTATTTATTAAATTTATAAGAACATTACGCAATTTCTATATAGACAATTCAGCAGTCCTATGTTATTGGCTATAGCGGACTCCATCTGGGCCAGGTGCAGTATCCGACCGATACCTCAGTTTTGCGAAGACTTCTTTAGCCGAAAATGGGCTCATCAGGGTGCTGTTGCTGTCTTCCACTGGGGCGGGTAGATCGAAGACATTCGGCCAGACATGCAGACATGTGGCCGCTAAATCCTCTAATATTGACTGCAGGGCCCGTTTACGGTTTCTCTTAGATAGGGCCTGCAGGCGAGTTGCCTCCTGCACTCGGTTGCTCGGTTGTTGAGCCCGACGTGCCTGTCTAGGGGGCCCGTGCCGGGCACGCACGTTCAATACGCTCGTACGTACGTAGTGCAGTCTCAGGTCTGGCCGGCAGGTTACGCCGGCTGTTTTGAAGCCCTGACAGTGGTTGTAGTACAATGGCTGCCCGATCTTCACAGGTGGTGGTGTGTTGGTTAACCAGTTTTTTTGAGTACTTGGATTGGTCCGAAGGCTCGTATCCACATCCTGCATACCTGTGTCCTCCCTTGATGATGTTCCTTGCCATGTCTGATGAAGTTCTCAATTCGTCTAGTACCCGCGTAGTGTCCTCTTCTACCCATGCACAGCAGGCAGGAGATCTCGATGTTCTCGGGGACAGGGGAAAGAACGGTGATGAATGGATCTTCGTAAAGGATGACGGGATCGCCCATGATACCGGATGTTCCTCACAGCCCTATCTGCCTCCGCCAGGTGTTCGCGGCTGATCTCGGCGCCCTGCATGGCAAAGTCCAGTCTTGGCAAGATGAAGGTGCCGACTGCGTCTAATTTCTGCCAGGGGTAAGCAGCGACTCATCAATCTTTCTCAGGTCTGTGATCATGCCCGCGAGTGTGCTGCAGGGCGTCTGATGGACCTGGTATCCCGTAGGTATTCCCAGGTAGTCCTAGGAATAGGTGTCCTCCAGTCCAAGGGCTGCGATCAGTGCGTCCTGGACAGAGTATCTGGTGTTCCGCACACCGTCCGGCCCAATGTGTAAAGATGCACACTTGGCCGGGTTGAAGGAGAGGCCAATCGCCCGAGCGGGCTCCCGGGTGGCCTCCAAGTGTCGCCTCATACCCTCCTCCGAGTCTACCAACAGCACCAGATCGTCGGCGTATGCCAGGACGTTCAAGAGCATCTCATCGTCCAACTTGAAACCCACGCCACTGGATACTGCGTGGCGCAGGACAACTTCCAGGGTGAGATTGAAGATGTCTGGGCTCAGTGGACAGCCTTGTTTTACGCCAGCCTCCATGTTGATGATGTCAGTGAGTCCGTCGATCGTGCGAATATGCGTTCTGGATACTATATAGAGGCGCTCGATGACGTCGCACACACTACGAGGCACTTGGTGCTCTCGGAGGGCGCGTGTGATGGAGGAGTGCGGCAGCGAGGAAAAGGCACCGGAGAAATCCAATCAAACCACCACCAGCTCTCTCTTCTCCTTTTTGGCCCGATGTATGGCCTGTTGCAGGACAAAGTTGTGCTCGAAGCAGCCCTCATAGACCAGGAAGACCTTCTGCGATGGACTGAATCAACCGTTGACCCGAGCCCAGGTCTTCAGTCTGTCCGCGAGTAAGGCCGCGAACAGCTTTGGGCAGGTGTCAGCAACGGCGATGGGTCTCCAGTTGTCGATGTTGTTGACATTCCCTTTTTTAAATATGAGAGATGTCGTGGAGTCTTTCCAGGGGTCCGGGATCATCTGCATCCTCCAGACCGCATTATAGAGAGCCGTGATGACATAAGCCCCGCGGTCGGTTTTTCTGATTTGGTTGTAGCGGACTCCATCCGGGCCAGGTGCAGTGTCCGACCGGGACCTCAGCTTTGCAGAGACTTCTTTAGCCAAGAATGGGCTCATCAGGATGTCGTCGTTGTCCTCCGCTAGGGCCAGTAGGTCGAAGATATTCGGGCAGAGGAACAGACAGACAGAAAAAGCCCGTTTAATATTACTATTTACTTCGACATTTTGTATCTTCTTATTTAACTTGTCTACTTCCGATTGCAACTTTTTGATTCTATGTCGGCAGCACTGAATGAGTCAAGTCTATGACCACGTATTACTTGACAACTGACAGATAACCTTCCGATATGTAAAATGAATATTTTATTCAGAAATATTTCACTGATTCTTCTCAGTTTTGAAGATATTCTAATGTATTTCGAGGGTTCATGCACAAGACACTTTTTAAGTGTAACTAGTACCCTGAATTGTCGAAATTTCGCACTAGTTTTTATTAAACTCGCGAGAGCTTTTTACAGAGCAGTTGACGTAAACGCCACCGGAACCGGAAACTGCAAATATAATCCTGCAATGTACAAAACTAATAATTAATTAATTATGGGATCCAATAATGTGGGCTAAATATCTTCAATGCGAAGGAATAAATAAGAATGCCCAAAGAATAAATAATAATTATGTTTAAATACTGTTTTTGTTTTCTTTTAATTATAAATAGAAATATAATAATAAAAGCCTTTATTCAGATTTTAACAAGTTATTTACAATACAAAGATACATTTACTTTTTTTTGCTCAGGTAGATCCCTATTTTGACAAAGGCCTCTTCCATTTTTTTTCATTCTTTCCCGTCTTTGGCGGTTTTGGACCATAATGACTTTGACCCGCAGTGGCTTTTATTTCATCCTCTCATCTTTTAAATTGTCTACCGCGTTTCCTCTTCTGGTTCCTAGGATACCACTCGATCATAGCTTTCCTCCATGTTACGGCCCCACACATAGTGTGGCCGGTCCATCTCCATTTGTGTCTTTTGATGAGGTAAGTGACATTCTCCAATTTTTTTTTACTTCTTATTGTAGTATTTTTTATTCGATTGGATGTTTTTATGTTTAACATACTCCTTTCTATTGACCTCTGGCAGCCTTCCAATTTTCTATAATGTTCCTTTATGGGGGCTCAGGTGTGGCATCTATAAGGCAGTACAGGAAGAATGTAAGTTTTATAAAGTTTAGTTTTTATATGATACTGATTTCTTTATTTTTCATTATTTCCTTGAGTGACCAGTATCTTTTCCATGCATTGCCGATTCTTGTTTTGAATTCTTTGGTGGTTTGATCAAATAGAAATATACAGGTGTTCAAATGTTTTGTTGATGGGAAGTAGATGTTAGCCCAGTATTTATAAACCGCTCTCACAACTGAGAGTGAAGGATAATACATAATATGTTTATGAATGAAAACAGCATCTCAAGATCTATCTTACACTTGAGAGCCATTTATAATTACTCTTAAGTTACAAGATTTATAAGTATTAATGTGGGCCGATCCCGGCGGCACTGCAATGCCGGGCCGACCCGTGACAGGAGTGGAGCGAGCCCCGAGCATCCCGTCAGCTTACAAAAATCAGTTTAATATACTGGTCCCGCGGTGCGGGAACTTTCAGATATTAAGCTGAAAAGAACAGATACTACACTTTGATCTTAGCCAAAAGGCCGAGAAGCGATAACTGACGCTGTGAAATTCTTCTCTCAGCCCTCCGCGGAGGGAGAGGGGAGACGGTTCCAGGGCTGAGCCCTCAGACCGTGATGTTCTTTCTCCGCCCATGGCTATGGGCGCGTCGTTGGGGTGGGCCAAGGCCCTGTAGTTGTGTCCTAGGGACTGGGGGAAAGGGGAGCGGGAGAGGAGGAGCTATATGCTGCTCGGGCGGTCAGCCCAGCCGGGTGAGACCCCTGGTAACCCAGAGGAGGCCCAGCTTAGGCGACCAGCGACCAGAGCTGCAGCTCAGGAATCGGAAGGGGGAAGGATGTCCCTCGGGAGTCGGCGTTTATCCGGTGGGCGGGTGTGCCACGGTGCGATGTCTCGAATGTGAGGGAAATCCGAGACATCAGCACGGTGGAAGGCGCGGGCTGCGAGTTGGATAATGTGTTCGTCCAGCCTCTCGACGCGGAGGTCACGCTGTATGGTGGCGTTCCTCACAAATCGGGGGGCCTGGACAACATGCCGGAGTGCCACGTTCTGGGTTGTCTGTAGCAAGCGGCGTTGGTTCGCGTTGCAAAGCGCGTACCACGCCGGTGAGGCATACGTCAGATGAGGTCTGACGTATGTTTTGTAGATCGCAAGTTTGGTACGGAGAGGCAAACGGGAACGAAGAACCGGCCGCAGAAGATGGAGGGCTACCCTTGCGGCATTTCTTGCTTTCTTGACCTGGGCCGTCATCCGTAGACCTTTGTCTATTACGACACCCAGATACGTGGCATTCGGAGTCCAGCTGATGCGCTCACCCTGGAGGACTAGCGGAGGAGGGAGCCTGTGGCACCCAAACACCATGGCCTGAGTCTTGGCCACGTTCAGCGTCAACCTCCACTCCGCTAGCCAATCCGGAAGCAAGTCTAGGGCGCGCTGTAACTTGATGGCAGCGTGGATTGGGTTCAATGATTTCACCAGGAGCGCGATATCATCGGCGTAGAGCGCCAATTCCGCGCCCTGGTGGAGTGGGATGTCATCTGTGTATGTGCAGTACAGGGAGGGCGACAGTGTACTTCCTTGCGGGACGCCTGCTTGGATGTTATGGGCCTCGGACACAGCGCCGTCTACCCTCACCCGAAAGGTCCTGCCGCGGAGGAAACCGGCGAGGATCCTGAGGATGTGGTAGGGGACTCCGGCGCTAGCAATCTTCCAGAGTAGTCCGGTATGCCAGACGCAATCAAAAGCGCTGGCAACGTCGAGGAAAATGGCTGCCGCGTTCTCTTTTCTATTGGTTGCTGCAGCTACAAAATGAACCACTCTCGCTATCTGCAGCGTCGTGGAGTGGCCCGGGCGAAATCCAAATTGTTCAGGGCGTGGGTGGAGATGCGCCTGGATGAGTGGGAGTAGCAGCCTTTCAAACAATTTGGACATCGCACTGAGTAGGGTGATGGGCCGATAGCCCGACGGCTTTCTGGGGTCCTTGCCTGGTTTAGGGATCATAACGACCAGGCCTTCCTTCCACGCCTGGGGGAAGTAACCCAGGCGCAGGATCGCGTTGAAGAGCCTGGTCAATGTTGCTATGGTACGCAACGGGAGGTGTCGCAGCGCGCCGTTGGTCACACCATCGATCCCTGGAGCCTTCCTCGGTTTGAGCGAAGAGATGGCCCTCCTGACGCTCGACGGGGACATAAATGGCGGTGGCGGTAGTGGTGTTGGTGGTGAATCCAGTTGGTATTGCACCTGGTCCTCAATCACGGCGTGGCGCTCGGGGCGCTGGCTTGGGTTGGGTTGGAATTTACCCTCTAGATGGTCTGCCAATATGTTGGCTCTGTCCTGGGAGTCATAGCGCAACGTGCCGTCGGGGTGATAGAGTGGTCGGAGCGGTGGTGCCTTCTTAGTGAGCTGGCGGCACAATTTATTCAAGGAGGGCTGATCCTCACTGGCCTCATCAATCCTCGCTTCCCAGGAGTCAGCGGCGGCCGACTCCAGCTCCAAGCGAATCCGCTCGATCATGCCATTCAGCTTGGTTTTGGTAGCCGGCTCTCGTGTCCTTTGCCATTCGATGCGCGTCTTCCTTTTCTTTTCGATAAGGGCCTTAATTCGCCTTGGGATCGGTGGGAGTCTTCGAATGTGGGGGGGGGCAGTAGCTTCCACTATTGCTTCCTGCATCGTCACCGTGATATCCGTCACCAGTCGGTCAATACTGGGAGGGTCGTTCAGCGGCTCAGAGCGCGGCGGCGTTCTTTCATTCATTAAGGCTTCGAAGCGTGGCCAATGTATGAGCCTTCTAGTAGGAAGACGTGCAGCCGAAACGGGACGTTCCGGAATCGTGACCAAAACTGGTAAGTGGTCAGAACCGTAGGCGTCTGGCAGCGCCTCGAGTGTCACCGGTTTGGTATCCAGTCCTCTGTGCACCACTAGATCTATGGTGCTGGGGAGGTGGGTGCGGTTATGAGAGTAGTGGGTTGGTTCATCTGGCCCTTCCACCACGTACCCATGCTTTTCGGCGTCCTCGAAGAGCTTGCGTCCGTTTCGGCAAGTGTTGTGGCATCTCCAGGCTGGGTGGTGAGAGTTCCAGTCGCCCGCTGCGATAGTGGGGATGGTACTATTTATCATCCTTCTGACTTCCGTTGTTGACAGAGTGGTGGATGGTGGGCGGTACACTGCATATAGACGCAGCTCTCCGTCACCATGATAGACCTCAACCCCAAGTGACTGGAACGACTTGGGGTTTTGGTCTGGCAGCACTTGGTGGGTGATGTTGCGTCTTACTGCGACTAGTAGGCCTCTGAATGGGAAGCCCGTCGGTGCGTCTTGGCGGATAATGTGGTAACCCGGTAGGCTCAGGTTGTCTTGCTTGCGGAGGTGGGTCTCATTGATGAGAGCCACATCTATATTTTGCTGCCGGAGAAGGAGACGGAGGAAATGATTTCTTCCTTTCAGGCCGGCGGCGTTCCAAAATATGACTCGGGTTTCAGCCATCTTGAAGGAGTCGCGTCATGCCCTGAAGTACGGCTTCGACAGGGTCTCGACCTTCCCTCAAGGCTAAAAGGACCTCCTTGAGGGTGTCGATGGCCCTGTCGATCGTGATAGCGCGGGCTTGCTGTGGTTGGCTTGGGCGGGCGGCTGCCGTGGCTGCTGCTGCAGGGAGAGGTTGCGGATCCGGAGGAACGCCTTGTTTGGTCCTTTGCTTTTTCCCCCTCTTCTTCCCGGCTCTTCTTGCGCCTACTGGTCTGCTTCCCCTCTCAGTAGGAAGGTTAGCAGCGGCCATAAGTGTAGGGGCCTGGGCATCAGCTGGGACTTCGTTATGCACCACCGGAACAGAAGACGGTGGTGGTTTGGTGGCACTGGTCATGGCAACTGTACCCGCCCTCCTGTTCCGCAGCTCTCTCTTAAACTGGGGGCAGGAGGTGTGATTCGCCGGATGTGGGCCACCGCAGTTTGCGCAGGTGGCAGGTTCTTCCAATGGGCGTGGGCAATCGCGTGCAAAATGCTCCTCACCGCATCGTACGCACGCAGGCCGGCGGTGGCAGCCATGGCTGGAATGGCGGAAGGCCTGGCATCGATGACACTGCGCAGGCCCCTTTTTGCTACGCCACGGTTCAACTTTTATGCCCGGCATACACATGAGCTCCGACATCTCGTATATTCCGGGGATGAGGTTCTTCGTGTTGGCCAGGATGACAAAGAATATACAGCCTGGCCGGCCTTTCCTGGCTCTTATGGGGCGGACGAACTCAGGCTGGAATCCCTTTTCCCTCAGCGCCTCCACAATTTCTTCCGGTGTCGTAGTCACTGGTAGCCCTCTTATCGCTACCTTCTTACTCATCTCTGATGGCAGCGAGTAAGAGAACCAGGAGATCCTCTCTGATTTTTCCAGCTCGGAGAGGTACCGTTGTATAATACGGTACTCATCCTCCGAGCCAGGTGAAAAGCGCACCCCCCTACCGAAGGGGCGCGCGTTGGGCGCATGGCCTAGCCTATCCTTGAGAGACCGGAAGTGAGTCGCCCAGTTAGGAAGGGTCTCGACTACTAGCGGAGGATAGCGAGGCTTTGGTGTAGGCGCAGGTATTGATGCAGGCATCGGTGGTGGAGCTGCTTGTGTCACTCGGCTTGTGTCAGGTGCTCGGAGCGTGTCGGCGAACGTGGTGCTCGGAGCATTGGCGTTGGTTGCAGGAGTAGAGGGTGATATTAGGGAGGGCATGTCCTTGTCCGTTCCCTCCTTCTCACGGCGTCTTCTGGGCTCTGGTCGGCTGGGCTGGATGGTCACTGGGCAGTGGCGCTTTCCAGTGCCTGGGGTTTCCGACTCCTCAGTGCGCTGACGGCGCACCGGGGTCTGGAACATGGGCTGCGATTGTGTTTGGTCTATCGCTCGAGCACGGTCGTTTAGGAACACGGCCATGTGTTCCATCAGTTCCTGACTCAGCGCACCATTGCGCTTGAGTTCTGCCAAAACTACCATGTCCCTGTTCAGTGAAGACTCCGGGGACATGGTATCGTCCAGCACCCTGGGGGGCGCGGAGGGGGAGCGCTTCTTCAGCTCCTGGTGTCGGTGGGCGCTACGCGAGGCCCTGTGTGCCTGGCCTGGGGAAGGCGAGGCGGCTGGTGCGGGCGTCGATCCCGCGTGGCACGGCGCGCCAGGTTGCGCCGCGGAGAGAGGGGGCTCCCTCGACGTGGTCCTCTGGTCCATTGCCTGCACGGGTACGCCGTACAGCGCAGCGGAGCGCGGGGTCCGGGTGCCGCTGGTTGCGGCGGTAGCTGCGGCCGCGGCAGGGGACGCTTGTGTCCCCCCCGCACGCGGCGGCTGGTGGGTGCTCATTCCTATGAGCACGGGCGGCGGCAACAGTTGACTGTCCTCACAACCCTTCTGTCCATCTCGGTCTCGGTCCGGGCAGGGAGTCCAAGGGGAAGGGGTTCCCCTCCGCACAGGCCAGTGCGGGCGAAGTTCCTCCTTATTTGGTCACAAATAAGGTGAGAGCTTCTTGGTGTGGTCCTCGGGTTCGGGTGAGCTTGCTTCGGTCCGGTCTTCTTCTGGTAGTGATGAGTACTTGATCCTAAGCAGGTAACAGTCAGGCTGCCGATAACTGACGCCCGGAAAATGAGGGTCGTCACTAAAATGTGGAACATTTTGCCAGCGCGATTCGGAAACCGACCGAATATGTACAGTGTCATCTAACAACAGCATAGGAGAACTGGCCAGTATTTACACATGGTAACTGTAGATGGCGGATATTAAAATTGAGGACGATATTATTAATGGTGTTGTAGTACTATTATTTACGAAAATGATATCATTTACTTAAAAATTAGCTTTACAACAAATCACATCTCAAGTTTGTATATATATAACAGTATTTTTTGTAATATTATTTATGAAACACTCTGTATTAAAAAATGTTAAAAAGAAATTAAAGTAAACTTTACCATTGGTTTTATTTATTTACAATATTTATTTTATATCAAATAGCTTGCATACAATTTTTACATTAATAAACTATTCATATGGAAAGTGCAGTGAAATGGGTTATATAAGTTCACATTTATCTTTATTTAGAAAAATGTTATAAAGAATGTTTATTTGGTGAAGATGGACATGTATAATTAACTTTTTTATTAATTAGTATTTGTTCTATAAAACATTAAATTTGATTATCCATATATTTGATATTATTTTAATTTTTAGATTGTGTGTCATTTAAAATTTGTAATCTTTGTGAATTTTATATTCTGCTTGTTTCCCTAATAAAAATATAAATAAATATATAAATATTTGTTTTAATATCAAATACTTAAAATAAGCAGATAAATTGTAAAAGTGGTAAATGTTAAATTGTAAAAAAAAATAAAAAGAAAAAGAACTCACGTATTATAGACACAAGCCACTCTCGTCTGCAAGCAAGATGGAAAGATGATGGACAGTTGGTACATTCCCTTAGCTTCTCAGATTCACCACAAACTAAGCACCACATTATGTGGGCTGTTATAGGTAACTTATTAGATGAACATGATTTCTAAAAAAAATGTTATAATTGAGTTTATAAAAAACTAAAACTTACTTTATAGTATTAATTGAATTTATACAAATCATCATACAAGAGTCAGTTATAAAAAAAATATATAGAAAAGAAAATTATTATGTTTAGTTTAAAAGTTTATATTATAGACATGACCCAATTAAAAAGGTCTTGTTATTAAGAAAAACGACAGGACAAAAAAAAACAATATTGATCAATACAGAATTCATTATTTCATGAGGAAAAATTCTCTCCTGAGCAGAGTTGAACCAACAACTATTGTGCATACAACTGTTACATTGTACCACAATGTCCCTAATAACAGTTTTATTTATTTATTGAATACTTTATTATACCTACTTAAACATAAAACAGAAACAAGATAAGACAAATGAAAAATGGTGTAAAGGCAGCCTTATTACCACAGGTGATCTCTTTCAGACAACCCATATAAAAGATAAAAAAAACATATGAATATTGGTTGGTGTACAAATGCTATGTTAATATAATAAACTTACTGTGATGACTTGTGATGTTTTCTTGATAGAGCAAAGGTATGTAAATATTTTATCTCCATGGATGGGAATCAAACCCACAAATGCCATGTATACACTGTGCTGCTGCAGCACAACAGCCTCTAAATAAAATTAATACAAATACTTACAGAATACTCTGAAGATTCTTTCAAATCTTTTGGCACAACTTGTTTATGAACAAAATTGTATCGCCAACACTGATGCAAATAATTATCAATTTCCTTCTCGGTAACAATATTTTTTATTACCAATTCAAATTTGTCTTCTGTACTTGCATCTACATTTTGCAAATAATCTATTATATCATAGTTATTTTCGAGACAAATGTTTTCATAGAAGGAATCAAATATCTGCTCTTTTCCGAGTCTAACAAATTCTTTGAAACTATTTTCATATTTTCCTTGCTTTAAGGGTATTTGCCGGAGGTCATATGAGACATTTAGATCTGGCTCCTTATGTCCTGATGGTTTCACATTTAGGGGAAGAATATGGTCTTCTTTGAGTTTTCTCTATAAAAATATATTTATTTATTAAATTTAACTTTACACTGTATCTGGCATAGAGCTGTGTAGGCTGAGGGATATTATGTTCCCTACTCTCTAGTTTTCAGACATTTTGTGTTGAGTACCGGAGTGCAATGCCATACTTTGTTTCGTTACAGAATAAGAAAATGAAAATAATTTATCCTTCCAAGTGGAAATTGAACCTATAGCCACCTTGTCCACAATCAAATGCTGTGATGCTATGAAATATTGATCTAAAAATATATAAATATATTTTTAGACCAATATTTATATAAATATATTTATATAAATAGTTAAATATATTTAAATAAAAATATATTTATATAAATAGTTTACTAAATATAACTTAAGAGTATTTATAATATGTTTTTGCTGTTTTATATTTTTATTTTTATATTTTTGTATTTAATTTTGTAACTTTCATTTATATAATATTAAGAGACTTCTAAAGTTAAGGCATAACTAAAATTTGTTAATAGTAGTCTTTCCTCATTGACATAGTTATTTTAATAAAATGTTAATAAACTAAATACTTCATCAAATTTTATTACCTTTTTAAGAGCAGGCTTAGGTGTAGGTTTTAGTATAGGTTCCTTAATAGTTGGTCCATAAAAAGGCCTTGAACGCTGTGCCAAGTGCATGCAGGTGTATGGCAGCCATAGCCTGTGTTTTTTTCTTACAATCTCTACATAATAACAGAGCTGCTTTGTTATTATTAAACCTGATTCATCTGCTGATATACCTAGAACTAAGAGGAATAACTAATAAATTACACAATTTTTTTAACTTCATACTTTATCCTTAGCGGTGTAGCAAAAGAGAACAGAGTACACCTTACCGCTTAGAACAGAGTTTTAAGCGGTAAGGTGTCTCCATACTTCTTTTGCCTCGTCCAATATCGTCAACCTCTGTATACATGCCCTTCGAGGCGTCTTCATGCTCTTTACTTGACCTTCTTCTAGCACTATTGATAATAAATATAGGATTTAAGTACATATTTATATTAATTAATACTAAAAGTTAATTGACGATAAATGAAGTACTCAATAAATAACTTTTATACTTATATGGTGTGTAAAATTATTATTTTATTAATAAGCTTTTGCACTCGGCTTCTCCCCCACGTATTGACATAAATTAGAGTTATGATCCGGACGACCGGGACGGTTGGCGCTCGATGAGGGAGGTCCACATCCAGCAGTGGGTGCCGATAGGTTGAGAAAGATGACACAATCTAAGGTCATAAATATTTCTGACCGCAGGTACAGTGAGTTACACTTAAATTATTAACGTAATGATTATAGCCTTCTATAAATGAACTATCCAATACACAAATATTTTTCATTTCGAATAAATAGATCCTGAGATTAGAGCGTTCAGCCAAACAAACTCTACAGCTTTGTAACATTGATTAGTTAAGTTAGTAAGTAATAATATTCTATCTACCTTTTTCATCGTGAAATAATCCCTTTTCGTTTTTCACTACTTGCACTTTTGCGTACACTCTTTTAGATATTCTAGCAAGAGCTATATCTCCCAACTTCCAGTGATATATGCCGGGTGTCGAAGTCATTCCGTAAAACAATTAAACTAGTATATATTCATAAAACTATATTCTATAAAAAAAAATTTAAACAATTTCAATAACGTCCATATGTAAAAATTTCCGATAGCAAAGTGTGTAGGTATTGGAGTCAATTAAATTGTTTTAATATTTGAAATTATAATTTTAAAAGATTTTAACATTATAAATCTAATGTAAAAAAATCATATAAAGCTACAATAAAAGAATATACTATTTCAAATTATTATTTAGCTCCTGTAATTAGAAATTATTAATTAAGTACCTATTAGAAATTCAAAAGTGAGCTAGCAAAAATATAATGTAACCGGAAATGTAATCGAAAAATAAGATCTACATCTTATTAAAGAATGAGATCTACGTCTTATTTTTCATTTATAGATTTAATTTAAAACCTTTACATACGTTTTTGTGAATATTTTTTTTATCATATTGCTAGAAAATATTTCAAATAATATAAAGATATAAAAAGTATTTTTACATTATTTATAAAGTCTGCTACTCACTACTAGGTGTCACTAGTTATACCTAGTGATATAAAAGGTACAGGTATAAAGAATACTGAGGCTTATGGCTTAAAGTACAAGTATTATTGTATTACAATTACTTTTATCAGAATATTACAATATAATTAATGTTTACATGCTACTTTTAAATAAAATTAAATAATACTATATTCTTACCGCAAATATAGTACTTTATAATTTCACGTAGATGGCGTTGGTTGTAAACTACTAGTACAGCCGTGTAAGTATAATGAAAATAAATAAAAATATAAAACATATAATGGACCCGTAGGGGATACCGCGCCCTTGTATATGTATTATATTTTTCACTTTTGCCAAATTCCGTTCGCACAAATTTTATTTGAGAATTTTGGTATTTATTACAATTTATAATTTGTTACAAACAAGTATTTACAGCCTACAGGAATCTGTTCGGTCGGTGGCCTTTCTTTTAGTTAGGCTACTATGTGTATATTGCCAATGCCAATACAACTAATAATATCATATTGACCTTGATAGCAGCGTCTATTTATTACTGGCGTCACTAATTAAAGATTAAGACTTAGATACTAGCCCAAGTATTTGGTTACTAAAAATCTAAATTAACAAAAAATTACGAATAGATATCACAAAACATCCTAAACCCTATTCTATTTAAATACTCCCTCTAAGTTATGGTAAAATTCAAATTTTTTGTTAATGGTAAAATTAAAATTCTTAGTTAATTGGTAAAATTCAAATACAGTAAATTTTTTTTACAAGTCTAATCAATTGATTGTATATTACATTTAAATACAGACATATACAATAACTAGCAACTTGGACCTAGTCACCAATTTTATGCTCTTACTTACCTAAGTCGATTACTTACTACACATGTATATGGACATAAAAAGAATTATCCTGTCTTATAAAGTCGTATTTTTTTACCTGTAGGTATAGAAAAAAAAAAAATTGTAGATAATTTTATCTCTCAATATTCTTTCACAAGGCCAAGACATAATTTAAACCTATCTTCTCACATATTAAACTAAACAAAATATTATACTAAAAATACCATAAATAAAATAAATATTAAAATTATATGTCATATAATATTACACTATAAAAACATTAGATAATGATCGCAAGCATATCAGTATGTTTATATAACGTTGTTCTTTACGTTGATTGGCCGCTGTGAGATGAGAGGCGTGGCTACAGCATCCAATGGAGTTCATCTTGTTAAGATAGGGTACAGATTTGGGGATAGGTATCGGTTTCGTGTTATATCTTTTATAGATATTATTAATATTAAGTATTAAGTTTTAATATTAAATATTGGTATTGTATAAGCGATTTGTCTTTTATTCATATGTAAATATTGATTAAATATAAAGTGTAAAAAGTTTTTTTATAGACAAACTTTTATTTTAAGATTCTTTTTTTAAATTTTTAAATAGAAAAGAAATTGAATAAAATCTTTTTAATACTTTAGTTTAAGAGAATTGTTGGTCGATAATAATTATTGATACACTTTACCTATATTTTTACTTATTATTCATCACAATAAAAAGTATACTGAAAAATATATATTTTATTTAAATTTAACAACGAACGCAGGACCAAGTCCAACCAATATCATGCAAAAATATAATTTTGAAAAGTGTTGCCAGTATTCAAAACGCCTGGCAAAGAAGTTCTTAATTAGGTAAATGAATAGATATTTTCATGATTTCTCTCCGTAAAGAATTGTCTCCTTTTAAAGAAAATTTCATTCTTTCATTTTTTATCAACACACAAAAGGATTTTAACATTTATCTAAGTAGTCATAAACGTTTAAAATTTTAAAATACTTAACAAAATTAAAAGAATATCACAAATATATTTATTTATTTTTATCTGAGAAAACGTTAGACTCTACGGTACCTGGATACCGGGGTCGTTGTTAAGCAGTAGATATCTAAATTAAGCGAAAATACCTACCAAATTTTTTTTGCAAGCATTATCTTTAACTTTAAACTTAAAATCACGAAAAATCATTAAAAAAATAAGAAAAGAGCACGGACGACTCGGTGAAGTGTATTTACCCCCAAAAAAGAACATTCCTTCCAACATGTTATTTTACAAATGAGCATAATACTGTTCTTAACACAATGCTGGTCGGCCTCAGGTGAATTTTGGGCCCAGTTAGAAAGTAACGAAATTCTTACACGTTATGTTGCTTCAAAGATCCTAGGCACGGGCTCCAATAGGCATGGTATGGTAGAGATGGAACTCCTCGTGAGGCTCTACGTAGGTAATCCACAAAAAAATGATTTTTGTCGGTTTGTACGCCCGTACTTCGGATGGAGATAGAGGTAATGTAAAGTCATACTATATACTTAATAATTGTTAATAGGTACTTCTTAAATTATTCATATGAATATCTTTTAACGGAGGTTGTGGCGCAGAGGCACAAGCTTGTGATTGCTTTCGCACTAGCTTCCCAGGTTCCCTCTGCGTACCATGCTATGTGCGGGATACAGCGTGACGATAGAAGAAAAATGTTTCTTTTTTTTAGCTTTACGCTGCATCCCGCATTCAGCAGGGTAGGCAGAGGGAACCTAGTGTTCAGACACTTTGTTCCCCACATTCTGCTGAATTCTAGAGGCATTGCGTGTTGAGTGACGTCACGCTTTGCATCGACACCAGAGCGAAGAAATGGAAATATAAATTTAAATAAATATTTTAATCTCCTCGAAAAATAGTCGTAATTGATGCTGTTAAAATTATTAATGTATTTATTAAATTATAACTGCGAAACTCAATAAGCACACGACACGATAAGGTGCGTCCTTAATACCTGCGCAGTGAAAGTCGGCAGATGCGAGCTATATTTATTACTTTCACAAAATTATACATTGGCCGTCGCACTGTCACATACCTACCTACCTTAGGTAGCTGGGTATTGCTAGTCATAATATTTGTGAGGCCAGTCGTGGCAAATATCTAAATAATATAGTAAAATATATATGGATCCGAACGCGGCTACGCCCGCTTGAACTATACGAATATTTATTAAATATATATATGAAATTATTTTCAGTTTTCAATAGAGAGATGCGTTAAGCAAGCTCATTTTGGGTGGCGTTTTCTAACAACAAACTTTGCAAATCGTTGCTTAGCAACGACGGTTGTTATAAACATGGCGGAATAAATTGCATGTCAAATTAATAAGTAAGTATTTTAATATATTGGTATATATTGAAAATAATACAAATATGAGAAAAAAAGTATCCTATGTTCATCCCGAGACCTTCAAGTATCTCTATAAGAGTATTTTATCACAATTAAATTAGCGGTTTGGCCCTGATTGCGTAGAAGACAGACAGACAGACAGACAGACAGAGTTACTTTCGAATTTATAATATAGGTGTGGATAAATAATACCTTTAGGTTTTACCTTCACCCTATAAGTCACTTTCTTGCCATCAGTCCGTCAAAATAAAAACAAAACAGTTGCAATGTCACGGTGCAATTGTTCCTTACAAGTGGCAGAGCCGTGAATAGGAGACAATAAATGCTTTTTACGAGATAGCTCGTGCCGGAGGTACCTTCCTGTACGCTCGTGTACGGAAGTGCTTCTTTTTTAATATTTTTATTTAGCTTCACATTGTATCCCACATATGGTAGGGCGAGGGTAACCTAGTATTAAAACATACTTTCCTTTTAAATGTCTCAATTGAACACGGCGTTTTGTCTTGCCACCAAAGTGAGAAAATGAAAATTATTTATTCTCCGTCGTGGCGCAGCGGCACAAAGGTGACGCGACGGTTGTGGGTTCGATCTCCACTCGAGGAAGTGAAATATTAATTTATGATTATATTTCCATTTCTTCGTTCTGGTGTCATGGCAAAGCGCGGCGTTGAGTTCTCCCACTCAACATGCAATGCCTTGAGAATTCGGCAGAAAGTGGGGAACGGAGTTTCTTAATACTTCCCTCCGCCTACCCTGCTGTGTGCTGATACAGCGTGAAGCTGATTTAATATTTTTTTTATTTATTTCTCTGAGTGAGAATCGAACTCACAACAATCCTGTTCACAGTAAGAGGCTGTGCTGCTGCTGTTTTTCTTAAATAAGTTCACGCCAACAAAAGAATAATAATATTTAAATGAACAGTACTATTATTAATTGCGTTGAGTTCCATCAGTAAGCACGTGAAATCAATGCCGAAAGCAGAAAAGAGAGTGTCTTAGCACTAAATTGTATCTGCCTACTCTTCTATTCCTTAAAAAAAACTAAACACTACTTTTTACTCATATTATTTATTTATCTTCCTTCAAATCTCATAGCGACTGTACATCTATTGTCAGCATCTGTCGTTCGTTTTTATGCGGTCAATTTTCTATTTTTTGCTGCAGGTAGGTAGGTATTTAATTTTATAGAACAGGTTACGCCAGATGAATTCTGGGCTTATCGAAACAATGGGTGAATGGTGCTGGTGCTTAGTAAATCATTAACGGTTTCTACGATTAATCTTTGATTACTTGCTATTGCTTACTAAAAATAACATTACTGAAGTCATTTTGTCGGTGGTGGTTGATCGTCGGTGGTACCTCAAAATGTATTGGAGAAATGTTTGTAGTTGTAAACTATGTACTATTAATTTTAAACGAGTTGCAGGTATTAGTCACCGCTCTTAATGAAGGGTGTTAAAATAATGGTCTAAGCTTGAATTTGAGTAAGACAGAAGTTCTGGTTATCGCTTGCTATATCTATTGATGTAAACTAATTCAATATTTCAATAATAAAAAAAAATGACAAACAGAATCGACCATCCTCATTTATGGGATAAATATATACAATCCCTACAAAATTGAATCTACGATTCTCTATAATTTTAAAATTGTACAAGTCGTTATAACGACAAGTTAACAATCAGAGAGTGTTACACAACTACGTAGAGATACCTGTCTGCAGTAATAATTGCATATTATAATTACAAGCAAGATACACGGTCAATGTCGGTGTGACTCACGCGGGGTGTGGTGCAAGTTGCAGCGTTGGACAAAAATAATATAAATAAAAGCAGTTTATTACTTTTCTTAGTATAGCAAGAATATGGAGATAAAACATAGTTTCAAGACGCGGAACTCAACGCCGCACTCTTTCCCAGTGAGAGGAAATGATAATAAAGGTGTGGAGAGAATTTCAAGTCACTTAAGCCATTTGAAGCCGCACTTTGTCTTATTAAGTGCAGTATACAGAGTAGTAAATGTAGTAGTTATCGGTTTTTCCCAAAATTATAATGAATAAAAAAGTATCTATTTAATTCATAATCATACCTAATCACGATAATTACTTGATTCAATATACATTTTTATGTATATTTTTGCATAAGAAATTATAAATTAAAAAGCTTAATTCCACTAATAAATAAAAAGAAATTACAACCAAAAAGTAACTATTTTTTAATAAAAAAAACACAAAGTGTTTTATATTATTTATACTTATTATTAATATTTAATAAGATTTAAATAATAATATTAATTAATTATGTTTATCTTAACAGCTTGCACCATACGTCGCACAAGAGTTCGACGCACAGAATAGACAGGCAGACGCGAGATGCTCGCAGAGCAGCTGACCGATACTTTACATAGTATGAGCAGTTTTGATACTATTTATTTGTTTTACTGAAATTATAAATCTAAATTATAATGTTTCTGAAATTACCTTGATTTAATACATTATTTTTTCCTATTTGATAGGTGTCATTATACTGTTTTATAATTTTAATGTACGTACCAACTATGAAAAAAATATAAATTATTTCAGTCAAAGAGAAGAGAGAGGTAGATATCCTGTTAACACGAATCCAGTAACCAACAAACAATATATTCCAAATGGTAAAAACTTTCTTTAAAAAAAAAATTCTTTAAAAACCCGAGATTTAATACTAAAATTACAACTTGATATAGAACTTAAAATATAATATCTAGAGTAAATGATATTTATATCATTTATTATTATAATATTTATATATCTCCTTACGATTTACTTCCTCATATAAATAATTCCAAGTATCAAGACTACCGCTCGCTATAGATGCGCACGCGCCGCGGCAGATGTCTGCAGCATCTGTCCGTCGCACACGCGCTAACCTGCTACCTACCTGTAGCTTTCTTTTATACTATACCTGTAATATATATTGATATTCATCTTAACTCTAGTTTGTTTAGTTTTCTAAAAGGGGTTTTTTCTAAGTTTCGGGTGACACTTAAGAAATGTTAAAAATAATTAATATACGCTTTATTAAGTACACATATTCTTAAATGTAATATTTTGTATCGATAATTTAATTTAATAATCGATTCTATTCTTTTGAATATTAAACGCAGAAGAAATACAGAAACAAATAAAGTATTTAAATATTGATCTTTATATATTGATCGTAGTAAGGGAGATAGCGGGAGATCTCAATTGACCTTCGGGAACACTACATCGATGATACTGGTCTTCCTCCGGTCACGTAAAATGCATGAGGGCACCTGGGTCATACGCTATGTACGAAGAGGTTGTTGACAGTGGACGAGGCGAATGAGTTACTAGACTTCTCACTGTCTACCTCTTGTAATATTCTAGTGATATTTAAAATGGAATATTAATGGCTTTCGCAAGTTATTTACAATTCCAATTAGGCATACATATGTATATATGAAATCAGTTGTCCTCTCTATAAATATTAGTAAAAATTTGAATTATATTAGAATCCTATAAGAAACAGAAAGACCGTCAAGAAAGAATCGAACCCACGATCTATCTACGAGTATGTAAATATTATACATATTTATCAAGTAATAGTAACGTGTTACACAAATATTTTTACTTTCGATGGTCAAATAATGCGATCGCCAGGTCTGTAGGTCAGATCGACAGCTGCCCATCAGCTGTTTTTTAATTAGTATTACCAATCAACTAATGAAATGAATCCAATATTTATGTATTGATTTACTTTATTTAAAAAGAGTTCGGAATTTTTAAAAATATATTAATTTGTGTATGGAAGCCGTCGCGGTGCAACAGCACTGATGACGCGCTGGTTGTAGGTTCTATTCCTAATCGGGGGTATGAATTATTTTCTCTCGGCTCGGCGATGAGTTCCGCCATTTTACACACAATATCTTAAGAATTTGGTGGAAAGTAGTGAATGGAATTTCTTAATATTAGGTTTTTTTCCTGCCCTTTTCCGCATCCCTATATAGCAGTGTAGGCAGAGGGAACATAGAGTTAAGAAACTCCGTTCTCCGCTCTCTGCTCATTTAAGAGAAATACATGATGAGTGGCAAAACTCGACGTCGCGCTTTGTCTTATTGCTAGCAATTAAATAAAAATAATCTTACAGGAGTGAGCCGAACCCACAACCGTTGTGCTTACATACAGACATTGTGTCACTGGGCCACAACGGCATCTAAGAAATTAATACAAAATAATAACTAAAACAAAAATATTTTCAGCTACATCTATATATATAAAATCGAAAGGTCACTCACTCATCACGAAATCTCAGAAACTACAAGTGCTAGGAATCTCAAATTTTGCATAAGAGTTACTTATGGGACGTAGGTGCTCGCTAAGACGGGAATTTGCAATATTCGACTTCTAAGGGGTTGTTTTTGGGGTCGAAAGTTTGTATGAAACTTCGTTACTACAAATGCTAGGAGTCTCAAATTTTGCATAGACGTCACTAGGACGTAGCAATGGAGACAGAAATTAATAATAACATAGTTCACGCGGGTGAAACCGCGAGCGGGCCGCTAGTTTTATATATATTTGTAACATTAATTTTTAATTCAGCGACAAATTTCATTTCTATATACATAAAACTATTAAAATACGTTAGTTTATTTGTTGTTATAGTATCGGAGGTCATCGGTCAGAAAATCCCTATAGAAGGGGCAGGTGTAAGGCAGCTGGAGCCCCACTACTAGATATTAATGCCGTATAAACAACGCCAATTAAACGATTTAGCTTGTATTTAGACGTTTCTTTTGAATTGAAATATATGCAAAAGTAATAATGATAACGTTAATTGATGTTATATATAAAGTTTTATTATATCAATTTATATTAAGTACAGAGTATAACTATATTCTCTTAGCCTAGCATAATAATAACAATATTCTAGTAGGTACATCAATAAGTTACGGCGTTGAGCTCTGCCACTCAACACGCAATGGCTCTATGGCATGTAGAGGTAGATAGGATAGAGATGGAAGGGGGTCGCTAATAGAGGAGTTCTTTAATTTCCTTAGTCCTAATAACACTTTAAAAATGTAAAAAATGTTTCCATATATTTTATAGCTTCAGCATTCGATGGGTAATATAAGATATGTGAACAACGAGTTGAGTGGCGAAACTTAACGCCGCTGTTTGTCTAAGCCATGATTTAGTTTATGTTAGTATTTTTAAAATCCACATTCAACTGATACAAATAGAAATACTTAAGTGTTTTGTTTAATCCAGACATGATTCAAAGCATTGTTCTGTGAGTCACTGTCTGCCGACGTCACAGTCTACCATAAGCTTTATTTCATATTTTTGTATGTTGACTCATATTATTTCATCTTGGATACATATTTGAATATTCCCACTCGGGGACATTATATAATATAATTAAAAACGAATGAAATCAGCTCCACCCTGTATTCCACACTTAGTATATAAAAAAAATTAATAGACCTTTTAAAATTAGTCTGTTTGGCGTAGTAGGCACCGCCAGAGGCCTCAAAAATGATCGCATTGGCCAAACAAAAAGATTAAATAGTGGTAAGAACCATAAATAGTTGCGTTAACGTATGAAACCAAGATATTATAAGTATAGAAAATACAAGTTAATTGAAATATTGAGATGAACAAATATATTCATATAGAATGTGTCAAATTATGGTAACAATAATTAATAAATGTTCGCATATTATTATTATCGTCTAAAGTCAAATAATAAAAATAAAATAGGTATTTACATTTTTTTCTCAGCCGTCCATTGCTGAACGCAGGCCTGCCTCATCGAGCACCAACCACCCCGGTCTTGAGCTTCTCGCATCCATCTTTTTCCTATGCCAGAAAGAAAAATCAGAATTCCAATAAGACTTTTATTTTCACGATAACAAAGCAGCTTCGCACATTTTTCGCAAAGCAGGGAAAGCAGAGAGAGCCCAGTATTAAGACACTCCGTCCCCCACTTTTCGCCAAATTTTTGACATGGCGTGTTGAGTGGCGGAACTTAACGCCATGAAGACACAAAAAAATCGTTATTTACACAAATGTAAATGTATGATAAATAAATGGACGCATAAATAAAAAGTATGTGAGTCATTTTTAAATATCAATGAGTTCTATAATATACCTATACCGGAGTGGGTAATCTCGTAATCTTTGCCCAAGGTGCGCACGCGCCGCACACCTGCTGTGTCAATGCACTGCGATGCGGATTCAAATAGTTTTTGCTCATTATTTTTAAATGGATGAAAGTTAAAAACTCTTTATTGAGATCATTTCTGTTAATATATTGATTTATTATTATCGATTGTTTGTTTAATTATACTCTGGTAGCTATTTCTTTTTTATTTTGTCTCTTTGACATACTGTTTCGCGTTTTGTAACTAAAGTGGAATGAGTTACATTTTGAAATTTTATAAGAAACATCTTTAAGTAATATAAATAAAAAAAGATAATAAATTATCTGTATCAGAGCTATTTTATCTGTTGAAATTGGCGCCAAACTATTCTTCCATATTTATTGCTGCATTATCATAAAAGTAACATTAAAATGGCAGCGAAAGAGAAAAAAGCGGAAATCGATCCATTTTGAGATAATTTCAATAAAAAAGTATACGATTTACATATTTATATTTTTTTGTAATTACTAAACGTTAATTTATGAATATACGGTTTATTATCATAATACTTTAGCACAACAACTTTGCAAGTTTACATATATATTAAAACGAAAAAGTTTTTTTTAGCTCCACTCTGTATCCCGCACATAGCCGGGTCAGCAGAGGGAACCTGGGAATCTAGTGTGGAGACACTCCGTTCCCACCAAAACACTTCCGTTCGCCTGTTTCCACTGGATTCTGGAAAGCGTTACGTGCTTAGTTTCTCATTCTTCGAGTTAATTTCTCGTTAACAGAACGAGAAAAATTTAAACCTCCCGCCCTGCGCCACGACTGGTTAATAATAAGTGATATTGAAATATAAAATTAAGTATATTTCTTTCAGAATATAATTGGTGTATAATCAAATCTATAGTAGCTAAAAAATAAATACCTAAATAAACTGTGAAATAAATAAAAAAAAACAAGATTTTGCAAGGAAACTTTCACAAAAGGTATTGATTAAATGAAAATGACCAGTTACCAACATGTGATGTTTCGCACAGGTGACGCTGGACGCGGGTTCAAACTGTCTTTACTTGTTCCCATTATACTCGTACATACAGCAAGTGAGTTAAAATATTATTTTTCTAAGACAGACATCTTGAGTTTTTTATGGAAATTTGCTTTTATTACTTCCTTCTTAATAAAGTACAGTTAAAAATTTACAATTTTGTTTAAAACCGTGACACGACGGTGGTGGGTTCGAGTCCCTTGCGGGGGAATGAATTATCTCCGTACGTATTAGAGCGCTCAGGGAGAACATAAGTTTGACACATTCTGTCATTGATACGTATTACATACGAAATTTATTCTTAAAATATGTATCCATTTCATTTACATATTATTTCCGCTCACGCTATATAACGTTGTACACATAGGGAACCTAGTGTTAAGACACTTCACCCCCTTATCCCCACTTTTCGCCTAATTTTGAAATTTGTGTGTTGAGTACTGGAACACAACGCTGCGCGCTTCTCCTACCAGAGCGAAGAAATGAAAATAACTCCTTCGCTTTCCTTTTTCTTCCTCCGTCAATAGTCAGATGATATACCACCACAGCGGCTTTATATATTGTATGTACATCAGAAAAAAAAGGAATTTCAGAAACATTTATCTTACGCTCGGCTACAATGAAAACAGAGACATAAGAGTGGCAATTTATCGCCAAGGCACCCAGCAATGTTACGAATCGCTAGCTCCGGGTTTTAGCGCAGTAAAATGGGTCTAGAAATGAAAGGAAAGCGTATCTGGCTTCACATTTTGGAAAGTTTTCATTCGTAAATAGGAATTATTATTAACTGATACTAGCTACTACCTAAAGTTTAAGAGAAATTAAGTTGTTATTTTTACGTGTTACTTTAATTAAATGTTATTAAAATATTTTAGATTCTAATAGGTTTTTTAAATATTTAATTTCATCTAGTTTAAACTGAACTCGCATTTTAAGACAACCTTATATGTACGACAGCGTCAAGCTAAAAACGTCAAGCTAAAACACACAACAGTTTTGTTATATTGATAGCATTTTGAATTACCTTTTTTTAGGTTCACGCTGTAGTCAGAGGGAACATAGTGTTAAGACACTCTGTTCCTCACTTTCCGCTGCATCAGGCCTTGTGTATTGAGAAGATAGAACTCAACGCGTGATGAATTTTATTTTTTATATGTACAAAAATAAAAAAGCCTACCTGAGAGCCTGCCTGAGAGTTTGAGACACATACCTGAACAAAAACAATATTAATTATAATATAGGTATGTAATCTAACGCATCCCTTAGAATTAATTTACCTACTAAAATATTCCAAATCATTAACAGTAATAACGGATATCCTCAAATCGAAGTGTATGCAAATTCGCTAACTATCTGAAATCAGGTATTTAAAGGTCATCATTTTGGTCCTTTATTCAAATTTGCTGGTTCAGGATTGTAAAATTAGGAAAACAATGTTTACAAATGGTGATATTATTTTTAATAAGTGTTATTTCGAATGAAAAGATCCATTTCGAATTAGTAGAGTATTTGTGTTACATTTTTATGTAAATCAGTTTTAGGCTCCTTCTCGCATAGCAAGGTAGGCAAAGGGAACCTGATGTTAAGACACTCCGTTCCCAACTTTCTATCTAATTTTTATTCGTCTATATAATTATAAAAAATTAATAAATCTTGAATAAGATACGTCGAAATTCTTATACGATTTGAATAAATTTTTGCTACCCAAAAACTAATTCTAAGAATAATTATTTTATTACCTAGGTATTACCATTATATTTTTTATTATATAAATACTGAGGCTTACAGAACAAAAGTTTTAACAATATCGGTTCAGTAGTGTAGATTCTAATTAAACACAAAAATAATTCATATATATTCAATTTAATAAAAATAATAGTTTAATTATAAAATAACAATATACCACAATGTTACATACATTGTATAACTTATCTCAACGAGATTGCCATTCCCAGCGGAAGGGAAGCTGCGGTGTACCACAGCTGATAGTATGTAGGTATCTCTATTCACATTGAATTTATTCTCAGATAAATTTATTTTTGTTGATTTTTTTTAATATAAGTAGATAAATATAGAGCCGTAAACGCGACGGTTGTGAGTTCGATTCTCACTCTGGGAAAGAAAATTTATATTTTCATTTCGTAGCTCTAGCAACAAGGCAAACCTCGGCGTTGAGTTTCGCCGCTCATTCATTGCCTCGGAAATTAGGCGGAACGTGGTGAACGGAGTGTACTAAAGTAAGATTCTCTCTGCTTACTTTGCTATAGGTATGGATAAAGTTCTAGGAGTTTTATTTTTTTATATTTTTGTGTTTTTTTTATATTTAAAAATAAAACGATAGCATACAAACAAACTGGAGCATCGAAAATTGTAACACTCCTCTTAAATCTCCCCCAGGGTGTGTCAGGGATACCGGTCCTCCTTCTGTCAAAGCCAGGAACCTTCTTCAATTCGTCGGTCCATCTACCTGAAGCCCTTCAGACCCTGCGAGTCTTCACTTCTCTGCTGGAATCTGCTCTGCTCCTACAGCTATCAGTCCTTCGACAAGAAAAAATAAAACAATAATTCCAATTAATTATAAACATATCCCTTAAAATAAAATTGAAACGTGTACAATATATAAGTAAAGAGACGGTGGAAGTGGTAAGGCTTCCTCTCGAGTTACCTTCCGACCGGACGACCGACTGCGGTGCTTTGGCAGATATCTATAGCGACTATTGATTTAACATTGAGTCATTTCACATGGAGATATTTTTTACGTATTTAATAGATATTAGTGTGTAATATTAGACGAAATAAGAGCCTGTAAATATGATTGAGGCCAGCCTTGCGACAGGTTGTGGGTTCGATTCTCACTCGAGGAAAATTAATATCTTCATCTCTTCGCTCTGGTGTCGAGGCAAAGCGCGGCGTTGAGTTCTGCCACTTAACACGCAATGCTTCCAGAATTCAGCAGAAAGTGGGGAACGGAGTGTCTTAACACTAGGTTCCCTCTGCCTATCCTGCTGTATGTGAGATACAGCGTGAAGCTGAGTTATGAAAAAAACAAGGCAAACGAGCGTACCGACGAACCTCCTGAGGACAAGTGATCACCGTAGGTCATGATCCCGTTTAAGAGCAGAGGAGCTACAGGTGCGTTGCCAACCCTTAAGATGGAAATTGACTCGCTTTTTGAATGTAGCCTTGTAGTATAAACCTGGAATCACTGCCGCAGGTAGGTCATTCTACAATCACGTGGTGCGGGAAAGGAAGTTCCTATAAAACTACATAGATAGTGGAGTGCCACGTTCCCAGATGAAAATATCAAATGTTTTATTATTTCGAGTGGGAATCGAATCCATAACGGCCTCTGGATAATATTTCATCATATTTTATTTCGGATGGCAATAATAAATAGAGTGTCTTAACACTAGCCCCTCTGCCTACCCTGCTATATACAGGCTGTAGCGTGAATCTAAATAATAAAAAATATTAGTAAAGCTAGTTATTAGAACTAACCATCATTAGAATTATCTAATAAGAAAAGACATATGCATGTACATGTACAGGTATATTAAGTAGAAGACGTTATACCCAGTGGAGCGCAGCGGCAGATGTCCCCACATCTGGTGCTGGCCACCCCTCGCGGACACTCACCTCCAGAGCATTTCGCCTTTAAAGGCATCAAGATTACGGGATTCGTTGTGTGAACAAACTTTTAGGAATGTAATAAGGCAATTCTTGGTTTTTGTTTATTATTTTATGTAAAGAAGATGGTGCTGAAAAATTTTTTGAAGTTTTGAAAAAAAACTTTATTTGTGATATATACATATTATTGTTAATTTTTATATTAGGAATAAACATTCTGAGAACAATATATTTAATAATAAATAATTGCTATAATAATAGTAGTATCTAGTTTTGTTCTTCTGAATTTGATCAATATCTAAAGACACTTGCCTTACTTGGTTCCGGTTAATCTAGTACCTGTATTCCAATCAGACAAAGACTGGGTGGATTTTGCGTGTGTACCTATTACTTGACATTTTAGAATATTTTATATTAGACATTTTATGAAGAATATAAAAAAAAGACACAATTTTTTTACGTTCGTTGCAAGCAGAAGCCAGGTGACGATGCTAGTCAAGATAATTGGAGAAAACGGTCCTCCACTGGACATTAACCCAAGGCTAATATGTAAGGACCAAAGTGATCTCACTTTAGTATAGTTACGTAATTTGCACCTGTAGGCACAGCCACCTGTCGCGCACGTGCCTTTGTATCTGCGTGGTATGGCTTGATAAAAAATATTTTATTGAATATGCAAATTAGTTGGTCAGTTTAATTGGCATTGCCTTGTCGTTGATAGTTATGGGTTCAAATTTGTAATGATATTACTGTTAATAGATGTCTTCTGGCTGTTACTCTACATCTAATAAAGGCAGACTTTATGGGAAACGATAAGCTTATAATTATAAAAATAGAATAACAAAAAAACCCGACTGTATAAAAAGCTAATATAAAAGCTAGCATAATAGCTTCACGCTGTATCCCGCACCCAGCAGGGTAGGCAGAGGGAACCTGGGAACTTAGTGTGAAGACACTTCGTACCCCACTAACAAGCCCAATAATTTAGATTTCAATAGTAATATTAAACTACTACTACACCATCCTAATAGTTTTATAATCATCGTACTATTTAACAATTCAAAATTTGTATGCAGAAAAGGAGAAATAACACTTATTACAAAACATTGGAGCCCGAATCCATTTAAACTATACTTGACTCTTTGGAAAGATTTCGTATAATTTGGTTGAAGAATGGTCCAATAAAAATATGCTATGCACAGTATTGTAATCATTGTTTCTTTCTTTTAACACGCTTTTACACGGCTGTAACATACTACCTATGTAATAAAAAACTAAGAATCTGAACTTGACCACTGATGATGGAGCCAGGACCTGCATATTGGAACTGTTTAGAGGCTGAAACCATTTGAGTTTAGGTTCATACACTCATAGCACTTGTATCACTCGGTGTAGAAAAGCATGTTTTTAAGTTTATATAAAAAGTATGTATTATTAGTAAGGTATCCCATATATAGCAGAGTAAACAGAGGGAACCTAGAATTTCATCTAACGCGGCTACAAATTCGTTATAAATATAAATAATCCCGCTATTCTAGATTAGAAGTCTACCGTGGCGTTCAATTTAATTTCCTTAAAACATTGCATATATGCACCTACCTACACCTGAAATTATCACTTTAACTCATTATTAACTTTAATTCTTTAGTTCTTTCACCTGGTCGAACACATGGCAGCATTGTACAGTTCCTACGTAACGACTTACAAGGGGTAGTTTTTGCGTTTTATAACTTACCGTCTTACACCATATTGGGAAGACGTTACATTTCGGTTTATTTTGGCGGTTAAATTAACAATTTATTTTAATTTTAGCTATTGTTTATATACTATTTGAAACCGTTAAAATAGAAGGATATGAATTCACTATAAATAACATTAATTTCAAAAAAGGTAATCTTTCTATCTTTTCCTAGAGCATGGCTAAATTAACTAATCTATATTGGATCTTAACCTTATATGACAGTTGAGACAACACGTTATTATTCGCGCCTTGTTTTTTCGAATTACTTTACAAAAAATAATAATTAAATATGTACATCGTATATTGTTTTATTATTAAACAAGTTTTTAAGCCTATTATAAATTTAGAAGTGATGACACTTAGGTTTTAATTAAAATAATCATTATTATCAATATTGTTGGACGGCAGTTAGTGAAAATCGCGGCGGTTGTGAGTTCTAATCCCACTTGAGTACACATTCAAATAAGAAAAAGCATTTGAAATTGTGCAAAGTAAGAGATAATTCCCATTCGTTTTTCATTTTCCATGTTACCACAGAAGAACCTGAAGAGTTTGTTTTGCTGGACGCGCTAATCTCAAGAAGTACAGGTTGGGATTGAAGAACTCTTTTTGTGTTGCATAATCCATTTATTGAAAAAGGCTCTATTCAGGCTATATTAGGTACACATATACGACATTTGTCGTATACAACTCTTAGCTATAGCCATTCGACGTCGACGACAAAGCCCCATAAAAAAACTGATTTTAAATAAAGTTTTGCCTAAATAAAAAATAATAAATTAACAGAACAGACACGTATCAACTGTAACGGATGTGAGACAGTAATACGAGACGTTAAAAACTACGACTTACATTATAATTAAAGAATGTAATATTCGAACGTTTCATTTAACCTTATTTAATTTATTACTTAAGTTCGAAATTTCAAGAAAAAGGGAATATGTTTGTTTTATTAAGTCTACAGGCTTCATAATTTATCACATATAATTTGCAGGTCATGAAGTGAGACTGTAGTGTCAAGGCACTCATTTCTCTACTTTCAGCCTGAATTTGTGAAATTGCTTTTTTTGGCAGAATTCAACGACGCGTTTTCTCTTGCCAAATCGGGATAATGAATTAAGACATTCCGTTTTCTCCTTTTTCCCGCTCATTCATCAAATCCAATGCTGCCAAAAGATACTAAGTAATCGAATAGAGAAAAGAGATACAAAATCATTGAATTGAGATACACAAGAAAGTTCATGCCCTCAATAACGCAACGATATAGAAATAAGGTTAAAAAGTAAAAACATTAAAAAGTAAAAAAACGTAACTGTCCAGCGGTCCCCGGATGCAGGGGTGGGTAGCAGTTGGCACGTGCGCCGGCAGGTGCTTGCGCCTGCGCCTGCGCATGTATGTATATATGTGCGCATGAAAACAACCTGCGGTATACTGTTTTAGCTTAAAGGTTTTAATCTATACATGGATTTACGCTTTGAATACTAATTTTTCTACAGAATTGATAAAAAATATGAATGTTATGTAACAAGAATTTACGTTTTTTACCAATATTGCAGGGTCTGCAGATAACTTAATATGAACGATGATGACATCGTGGCTTAGGCGAACAAGCGTGCTACTGTAATACGCAACCGTTGTTTCGATTCCCACTCGAGGGTATGAAGTATTGAATATTTTCATTTCCCCACTCTGTTAACCAGCTAAAGCTCGGCGTAATGTGAAAGTGGGGAACGGAAGTGTCTTTAGGGGAACAGAGTGTCTTAAGACTAGGTTCCCTCTGTCTATTCTGCTATGTGAAAATTACAGCGTGAATACTAATAAACCCTAATAAGAATAGTTACGTTTAATAATTATATTGATTACCGTTCATACATATTTGTTTCCAAGTTATAGTTATTATATTAAAATTATATATAGGTTATATATAAAAAAGGTTTTTTCCACCGAAGCTTCCTCTCAAGAGACGTTCGATCGCCCGCACCAAATGGCAGGCACCATTTGATATTTTTATTTATTTTAATAATATCCTTGAAGCGTTTTCATTATACTTATAATGTTTGTTTATTTTGTAAACATTTTAAAGACTGTTCAAACCAATTTAGTTACTAAATGAATTGAATGAATGAATTTAGATTAACTAGTATTTAAGTGTATAGGAAATATTTTCACAACATTGTAACTAGCTTTTAACTATACTTACTCACTCGTAGTTTTAAAAATATATGTATGCACATAGCAGGGTAGGCAGAGGGAATCTGAGAACTTAATGTTAAGACACTCCGTCCCTATTAAAACATTTTCGTTCTCCATTATCCGTATATTCAACAAATGTAATCATTCCCTCGAGTTGATTTGAACCCACACTCACCGCGTCCAGAGTCTGTACCACCGCGCCACCACCTCATCCTCAAAACGGTCCTTACAACGTACTAAAAGGATACTTTCGTATTCTTACAAGCCTTATTCTACTTCAATAATAATAATGTGTAAAAGTATCAAAAGCGTCACGCGGCGTACCCACAGGTGGCCGGTCGCACCCCTATCTCCCACGCCGTTTCCTCTGCCGTGTCTTTTATTGAAGTTTTATTATTAAACACTTAATGCTCGTGCATGAAAATTAAGAAACTACATAGATATATTTGGTACCATGTAAATCATATAGCAGGGTAAGAATATGGAATCTAGTGTTAAGACACTCTGTTCCTCACTTCCCGCTCAACTTACGAGACGTTTGCGTTAACTGCAATGAAATGAAAATACTTCATTTCCCCGAGTGGGAATTAAACCTTTAACCGATTCGTTTACGGTCAGATTCTTTATTGCTGCCCCACAACGGCCTCAATTATAAATATTTGTTATATTTTTTTATGTATCTATTACTTTTGGTGTTTTCCGGTTACAATGGTCGTTATGGCCATATCACAGTATTAAGATATCGGAATATATAAACAAACATTTATTTGTTAACAAATATTCAAAACACATTCTTCATAACAATTGTAAACATATTTTTTTTATATTATTGGTATAACTTCTTATAGGTTAAATTGTCAAATATTATAATTTTCAAAGTACAAAGGCTAGTGAATTTCATCCAATTCATACATAGTGCATACGAGCCTCCCGCACCGACTGCATCACCGTTATAACACCCAACCGTTACGTGCATACTTATATAATATCGCCAAATCCGTTGCCCAACGGTCACAAATGACCACACAAAAACTGTATCAAAGCAGCGCTAACAAAGCAAATCATTAAAAAGAGTCCACTCCTTTGTCTAGTAGACAGTAGTAGACTACTTTCCCATCCTTTTTACGTCTTTGTCCTTCGGACGTTACAGTTTTGCAAAGAAACTAGATCGTTCTCACGAACGCGAATTTTCGATAAACGAAAGTCCGATAGAATCTGAATAGATGATGCACAATAGAATAGATTCGCGAAAGGGATTACAAATAATGCCTTGTAAGAAAGGGGTGGTTTTCTAAGGCTCGGGTCACTTCGGTCATTTGACGCGGGGTTGACCCTATCAATCACGCTGCACCGATTTTGGGTTTAAAACTGGCGTAAGGGTTGTTGTGACCTCTCCATTGTGTTCGCAGGTCAGCACGGGTTGGCTACCTGAGCGGGGTACGAATGACCCTTAGAAATTTAAAGGACAATTAAAGTGAGACCGGTGCATCAACGGTTTGATGGAAAATCGCGATAACCTTAAGATATTACTATCATATTTAAATGACAGCAATTTGTAAGTTAATTGTAAGTGAAAATTTTGTTTGAACCCTTTTATATCTTGTATAATGTGTATCGGAAACCATTTTATTTCTTTTTATTTCATATAAATTAAACAAACATACAGATTGGTTATGTTGATTAAGATCTATAGAATTTTTGCAGAATATTTGTAAAAATAATTTATAAGAGTTTTTTACATACATATTTATAATTCTATCAATAAAATTTCTATTCAATACACACAATATCTTTAATCGGTTTTTACAAGAAACTAATCGTCTAGACCGTGTCTATCTCTGATAATTGTCTTAAAATAATAATTAACAATATTTTCCTAGAAATTGTTATTTACCTTAATATCATATCATTCAATATATTTCCAAACGTAAAATAAAAAAATAGATAAAAAAAATAACGGCCGCCATTTTGTAATAAAAACATGTAAAAACTATTTATTACTTGCTATGACCAATGTCACATGTTTAAATGACGTATAACGGCCACGTAGGCTCTGGACTCAGGCGAGGTTATTATAATCTATATTAAAAGCATATAAAAACGCCGGTGGCGAATACGTTGCCCCATTATATAATTCGGACAATGCAAAATTAGAGCAGAAAGTTTCCCATAATCAGCAAAGAAACGAAAGGGTTTCGGTCATTGTATGGATGGACAGTGGGAAATTTTGCTTGGAAGGGTTTGCAGAATAGAAATGGGTCAGTTAGTATGCGAATGATAAATGGACTCTCTTTGTTTACGTCTTGATGTAAATTGGGGAACAATGGACCTTGTATCTGAGAAGCGTTAGATTTGAGATGCGGATGAGAGCTGAGAGGTTTTAATGTTTTGTTTTATTATTATGTTATATTCTTAATTGTATTTGAATATTTGTTAAAGACGTTGGGAGCGGAGTGACAATTCGTTGGTTGTATACGATTGTTGCAGGTTCAATCCATTTCTCTATCCCTGAGTTTCACTGATCAATATGCTGTCTCGAAAACTGGGCAGAAAGTGGGGAACAGAGTGTCTTAGCATTAGGTTATTATATATACCCTGCTACTTATGGGGCATGAACCTGAAAACATAATTGAAATTGTAATCCGTAATAAAAAAATAAAAAATAGATCAATTGCTGATAATATTCGAACTTATTTATAGACAATACCTTTTCTTAAATCTAGTATTGACATACTCTATTTTCCATTTTCTACCCAATGTCAATATATTGCGTGATATATTATGTATCAGTATGAATGACTAGATACAGTAATACAAAGACGCAGTAGATACAACCAAGGGTTTTTTGGCAAAAGTATCTTATAAGTGACAAATTTCTAATATGAATGAATTCTAATTAAATTTGGTTTCGAATTTTTACAGCATATTTGTAATTATTTCCTTACTACGCACTAATATATAAATTTGGGCGAAATCAGGCTGCACTTTGTCATGATTTCATGTGAAAAAAGTATAAGTAACCAAGACGCGGTACATGATCATAGTTGGTTCTAATCTAAATAAAAGGTTCAAAAGGTCTAGTTAGACCAAGTACAGCGTTAAATTCCGCTTTCAACCTCCACGCTGTTTTTATAGACAATATCGAGTTCCGCTTATCCTGTGATAAGCGAAACGTAGAATAAAATGGAGAAAAGGATCGCGCTTGGAGTCACACGCGTGTGACTCCAAGAGCAAGGTTCCCGAGGAAATAAAATATTAAATATAAAACTAGGAAAGTGTTTTAATGGGAACTGAGTATCTTAACTATAGGTTCCCAAGTTCCCTCTTTCTGTTGTGCTATGTGCGGAATACAGCATAAAACTAAAAAATGGTATAAGCAAGCAAGCCGCTTATAAGTCGCTAGTGGTGAAATAAAACTACTAACCCAGGCGTTTTGTTTTTTGACTTAATCTCTCAAAGAAACGATTATCCACAATAAAGTTTTCTCAACAAGATTTTATATTACTTCTAAGTAATGAGGATTAGACTTTATTATGTAATTCTCACACTGGTTTTCCAAGTAAAGTGACTCGGTAGCCGAGATGTGACCTTTGACCGTTCCCAGGCTGCTCCGCTGTTTTATCTCGGTCTTTATGACTCTTTTTTTTATAATAAACGTATAAAGTTTAACTGTTTTGTTTAAATCTATACTAATAGTATAAATCTGAAGAGTTTGTATAGTTAAATGCTTTAATCAATTAATTTTGTTTTGGATAAATAGCACAAAGTGTGACTGTAAACGCGACTGGTTGTGGGTTCGATCCCTACTCGCGGAAATGAAATAGTTATTTAAATTTATATTTCCATTTCTACGTTGTGGTGTCGAGGCAAAGCGCGGCGTTTAGTTCCGTCACTTAGCACGCAATGCTTTCAATACGTGGGCGAATAGGCATGTCAATTAATTAGTCCTATTAATGCCCCTTTTAGGTCTTTTTTAACCTAGTAGGTTAAACAGAGAGATATTTTAAAGAAACTCTGTGTCTCACCTTAGACCCTAACTTCGCCATGTTGACGTCACATTTAGATGATCATGTTTCTTTTAAAAAACTATAAATACAGCATCTTTTACTAAATTACCTTATATTGTGTGTACAAGTGAAGGTGCCTACATAACAATAAAAATAAACTATATAATATTTTATTTACAAAAATGATTTAACTGTAAATTATTATTAATAAGCATTGTTTTGTCCACTATTTTCTCAGTAAAAATATATAAATTTATTGTTAGAGATCAATACGTAATTATTCTTAAATAAATATTAAGCACATCTAACCCTTCTCTCGCCATGGGAACTATATCACCCAGCTATGATCAAAACCAATTACAACAAACAAAATGCTTCTTGCATCCCTTTTGTCCATCCCATTCTTGACCTGAGCTTAATCGCTTAAGACCCTACTACCGGGTCTATTGTGGCTCGAAAAAAAACAAAGGACCGAGTGTCGGAACTGACAATTTCCGGACAGAACCGGTCGCAACCGGTTACAACCGTCATCTCGTAATGTGTTGTTTATGGTAATTTAGCCTTATTTTGCTTCGGTATGTCTTGTTTTTTTGTGGGATGCTGTTTTTGATAGGATTAGTGGCGTGTATACTGTTAAATCTTTTATCTCAGGTGAGATGCGTGGAGAATATGCAGATATTTGCTTGAGATATGAGAAATTAATAATTCAATAAGTTTTGCATATTTTTTTACAATATTTACAATTTCTTCCTTAAATGGCTAACAATGTTATTTCAAACATGTTTCTCATACATGTATATATTTTCAATATAGAATCTTAGAAAAGGATACAGTAGACTTTGTGGGTGAAGCCTTACTTTAATCTATGTTTTATCTAATTATCTTGACAACAGACAATTGAGTGACTCATCTCTCTTAATCGCAACAAAATATTTAAATAAAGTTATTTTAAAAATACTATTAACATCTTCAGATAGCAGTTTGACGCACCGAAAGCCCAAGACATTCTCAACCATTTCAACCCTCCAGCGCTGTAACCAGGCGCAATCAATCACCAAAGCGTATATCATATAAAAGCTCATTGTTAAGTTTTTGCAACATCCCCCGAGGTGTTTATGCAAATATAAGCAATTAAGTTTCTTCACGTAACGGCCCTTGCCGATGCCATTGTTTGTTAGCAGCTGGACTTAGAAAAATATAAGAGATAGGGATTATTTTTTAATATTCCAATTGTACTGTTTCTTTGTAAACATTTTGCAAATACTAGCTAATTGTTGCGAATAAGCGACTTGAGAGGATATTTGTATAATAGCGTGGAGGAACTCAACACCGCGTTTTGCCTCGAAACGAGAGTGAAGAAAAAAAACATCTCCATGCTGTATTCACCATATAGGTAGACAGAGATAACCTAGACATTCCGTTCCCCACTTCTCGCTAATTTTTTTGAGGCATTACGTGTTAAGTGATGAAACTCAACGCTCGGCTTTTGCCCCTGCGCCACGACCAGACCAGAGTGAAGAAATAAACACATTTAATATTTCATTTCCCTGAGTGAGAATCGAACTCACAAATATCGCATTTACAGTCGCACGCTTTTGGCCCTGCGCTGCGTCTCGGCGGCCATATTTTTTCTCTTATTTTATAATAGATAATAATTATTAACTCATTAATTATATTTTTGTATTAAAAGAGTGATACGCTCAATGTTAACAAAGGTAAAAACAAAATGTAAAAGATAAATTAAGAAAAAAAATGTAATTCTTTTATAATTATATTATTTATATAAAAAGTTAATTAAATATAAAAAAATACACGGAAATAGAAGACTTAGGATTTATAATGCTTGTTACGTTAATATAGATTATTCTGGGATATTCCTCATGCAATAAGTACCTACTTATAATAGTTGTATAACTTTCAATTGTTAGTATCTTCTTGTTATTGGAGAAAAGAAAAACTCTTAATGTCATCTTATTGTTATATTATAACAAATGCTATAAGGCTGTCGTCACATGGTGCAGTGAGGCAGTGTAAAAGCGACGGTTGTGGGTTCGATCCCCGCTCGAGGGCATGAATTATTATTTATTTTATTTTCATTTCTTCGCTCTGGCACCAAGGCAAAAAACCCGGCGTTGAGTTCTGCTATTGAACACGCAATGCTTTTAAAAATTCGGTGGAAAGTGGGGAACGGAGTGTTTTGAAAAATGTCACGTTGCAGTCACACCCTTGTGCCTGTAGTAAATGAATAATATTTTTTTATCTTTCTAAGAAAACGCCGCAATCCCCATATTCCAAGTAAGGGGGATTAATAATAGATTTAATCATAAGCTGACCTAACTGATCCTTGGTCAGTAACAACCATCGAGTCATGTGGACCACACTCCGGATAAAAGCAGACGATTGTAAAACAGGAATTGGCATGTTATTGGCAAGTGATGCCCCTTTAAAAATATCTGAAATATATATTTTTTATAAAATAAAATTATTAAATCTTTCTTACAACTACACACTCTGACTAACATATATTAAAAAACATAACTCCAGTGAGTGTTAATAATAAATCTTTCATTTTAAGGAAACTCTTCATACATTACAATTAAAGAGAATTATATAGCATATAATTAATTTAATCACAGACTGACCGGACTGACCCTTGGCCAGTAACGACCTTAGGGTCATCTGGACCACAACCCGGACAAAAGAGGACTGGCGGGTTATTAAAGAAAAAAATACCTTAATTTTTTAATTCACAATATTTATCTTATTTGTTAAATATATTTTATAAACATACATATTTTTAATTAAAAAATACGGAGTTTTTGAATAACTACTAACTTACAAATATTAAAAGAAAATATTTCGATATCATAACCAAACACGAATGGGAGCTAATAATAAATCTTTCGGTCATTTAAGAGCACGCCTCATACATTACTCGTACAACTAAGGAGAATTAT